>VZRX01016048.1:0-30579 GCA_013398075.1 Notiomystis cincta | reverse complement strand
GGGCCGGGCTGCGCAGCGCCGAGCGCGGATCGGCTGCGCGGGGCGTCCGGGACCGGCGGTGCCGAGCGGGGATCGACTGCGCGGGGCGTCCGGGACCGGCGGTGCCGAGCGGGGATCGCCTGCCCGGGACACCCCGGACCGCCTGGGGTCGGTCACTGCCCCGGGCACAGCCGGGCCGCCCGCAGGTCCCCCGTGTTGTGGCCCAACCCACATGAGCATCGTGTGTGGGCAGGGAAGTTCTGGCGGTGCTGATGAGCCATTCATCGCTGCCTGGGTTAACTCATGCCGGTGTTGGTGCGCATCCCTGCCGGAGTGACAGATTTCTGTATTGTGTTCTGCTGGTTTCATGTGTTCTTTCACGGAAATAAACAGGTGCAGTTGCCATCCAGCCTTCCAGGAAGTGCAGCTGGCTTGCCTTGCTGGCTTTTCATTTTCAGGTCTGAGCTGGGTGTGGTTTGTTTCCATAGGCACAGGCCAAGGCTCAGGGCTACGGATTTTCACCCTTGCAAGGTCCTGTGCTGCTGAGAGACGTTTTTAGAGCTGTTAACATCCAGCTACATGTCTGACATATGCACATGTATTACATCACAGACTGGTTCTGTGTGTTAAGATGTGTCTCAAGAGCACGGGATTATTTGTGTTTTAACTGCTATCTGGGTTATCTGCAAAACAAAGTGCTCTTTAACAGGTACTCTCCTTTAGGTTATGTGGTAAATCAAGGTGCTAATCAAAATAAAATTTATTAATTAAATATATTGACAGAGCACATTCTATCACTCTGTTCTTTGTACCAAAGATGAGCTAAATTTCATCCTCATCGTTTGAGGTCAGAAAATTGCAAAGTGAAACTGTTTTATGGCAAAGACTAAGAGCTAAAGTGTCACAGATAGTTGTGCAGGAGGAGAGCAACCCGATTATCTCTGAGCCAGCACTGCCAACCAGGCCAGCCTGGCCCTGAATTGCCTCTGAAATCAATCAAGTTTTAGGTGGCTCCATGATTATTCCTTTTCAGGTCTGGATATATATTTTCGTTGATCCATGGTAACCTTCCAGCCAAGAGCAGAGGTTTGAGTACTCCATCAGGCTGGACCAAAGGCTTTCTGTTCCTCAGGAACTGATCAGCCAGGAAAGAAAAGGTGTTAAAGAGGAAATAAGACATCACTGTGTTTATGCTTTCATGCTAATTATGTTGTCAGAGCTGAGAAAAACACTTCAGGGAATTTAGGTTAGTTAGGAGGAAGCAGTGCTAGACATGTCAGTCTTTAATATTTATAATTCATTGTATCACCTCATTTTAATGGAAAACTAAAGGTGCTACTTCTGTGGAGATAATTATAAATCAGGTATTTCATTGTCCTTGCTAGAGATCATTGCAAACGTTTTTCTGTTAGCTGTTGTTGTTGCTGCTTGTCATCATGAGCCTTTAACTGCTTTTAAAATAAAGAATTCCCCAGACAAACCCACAGATTGTCACATTACATTGTTAGGCTTGTGTGAGGGATCTGTGATGAGTTCTCTCATGTGGTGAAAGCTGTAAGTGGTGGTCTGAGTGTTAAAATACTTGGTTTTCTTTGATTAATCCCCAGACTCCTTTGGGGTTAACACCTGTTTCATGCAAAGATCGGGAAAAACAAAATGGGTTTGGGTCAATTCCAGTTTTTTTCTGGCTGCATTTGGGAGGGATTAATCAGAGAAGAGTAGAGAGTGTTCTCTGTGGTAGTCTCTCTACTAGTACCACTCTAGCAATACCTAGGAAACAGTGCTAAAACCTGGGAGACCCCCCCCTAAACTGGCCTTAGCCACCATTTCTTGTTCTCTCAGGTCGGTAGGGGAAGTGAAATTTCACCCCCACCAAACGGGTTGAGCTGCAGAGCCCTGGGTGCAGGTGGAAGGTTGTTGGCAGTTTCCACCTTGGATTTGGGGGTGGAACTGGGTTGTGTTTCACAGCAGCTGCTGAAGAATCCAAGCTAAAAAGGAAATTAACCCAGTCCTGACCTTCTGAAAAAAAAGTCTGCAGTGATCTCATAGGAAACAGAAGAAACCCAAGGAAGATCCTAAATCTGTTCCCCACTCTCCTGCAGCACTGTTTGAAGGAGCCACGGGCAGGGATCCCAGGTAAGTTCTGTAACTGTGAGGACACAGTAAATTCATTGAATTCTCTGCAGGAGCCAGCATTCATTCCCAGGAACTTCCAGTGGGAACGCAGAACAATCACCAGAAATTGTTCCTGAAAACCAAGATGACTTGAGTTATGGCTTGGTGGGCATGCTGTGTTCCAAGGGAAATTTTCCAGCAAATTTTAACATTTTGCCCTGTACTTACAACTCAGGCCTGTTATTTGACATGGTAATGCTCCTTATGTGGTACAGCCTTTCCCTGGTTAGATTTTGGTTAAGAGGATGTTTAAGCATCTCTAGTTCTTGATATAATTTTGTGGCCTGCCGATTTTACACCTGAAATGGACTGAGTTCTTTCAGACAACAGAAGTAGTGATATATTGTAATTTCCTTTTAAAGAGAGCATTTGTTAAATAGTTACATGATCACTTTTTATAAGAAATGTAATATATGTAAAATAACTACTTATTTGAGTTTTTGTTGGTTTTTTAAATTTTAATAATAATAATTAATAATAATAATAATAATAATAATAATAGTAGTAGTACCATGTTCCCATACTCAGCATTACCCCTAGATTTGATGCAAAAATTCTTACTTGTGCACATTAAACCATACATTCTCTGGGACTCTTGAGTTTCTGAAAGCAAACTGCTCTGGCTCCAATCTTATAATATTTTTAATATTTTGAGCTTTCCTTCTTGAGGAGAGTAGCTGAGTGTTTACAGGAGAGACAACATTTTGTCCTCTCTGTGGGTGGGGTGTGGACCTTTTAACTCACAAAGAACTGACACAAAAGGATGAGTGTTTTAAAGGCCATCACCAGGGAACAGGAGTTCCTGCTGGCAGCCTCTCTTTCCCATGTGAGCAGGAATTCTGGGGAGCAGCATATGGATGGAGATGCTCTTTGAGGTAATTGTGAGAACTGTGTTTAATTGGGAACCTTAGATTTTTCCTGGAGAGCCTCATGTGCTCTTGTCCACACTCAACCCTTTGTCCTTCAGAGCTGCAGTGGTCCCAGCACGTGGAGGACTCCTGGAATCTCAGAAAATGATGCCACTTGGGCCTGTTCTAGCAGGAATTTTGCCTCAGCCTGGAATTCTGCTTCTGTGGCAGCAAAACTGTCGAGTTATAAGGAAATTACTGACAAATAAACAGGGATGAATTCAGGGTCTGAAACTTCTTCAGCCAAGGATTTGTACTGAGTACTTCTCCTTCTAAGCCTGCAGAGCCTACCCTTGCTCTGAGAAAAGCTGAGAATGTCTCCCTCATGCAGTCCTAGCAATGGAAATGGTTTCTGTTCTGCAGTGGTTCAGCAGAGTGTGTGACTTGATCATGTGTGACGTGTTCCCTCACCCTTGCTATCAGCCCAGTTTCAGAACAAGCTGGGAGTAATAAAAATAGTTAAAAAAAATCGTAATTGTATTCATGAAGTTTTCCAAGTGATGCATTTTGAATGTTAGAAGCTGTAAGCCACTTCCAGCTCCTTTCAGATGACTGCTGTGGAGACTGGCCCCTTTGTCATTTGAAATACTGTATTCATATACATCTGAATGGATAGGATGAAGCCATAGTACAAAGCTGAGAGTCTAATTTGAATTTACATTAAAGTTCAACATGATTTTAGGAGAACAGAACAAATAAAACCTCTGTCAAGTTTCAAAATAAATACTGAGCTGTGACTTTAGGAGTTGTAGTAGCAGAAAATTCCAGGCATGTCTAAAAATGATTAATCACAGTGAAGAAAACAAATGGAGATTGTGTTGCCCAGTGTCCAGAATGATAATAACTCCAGGTTTCTGCCAACAGAAAACAATTTATGTCTTGCACCTTGTGACACTTCAGGACAGAAAACCTGTATGGAAGCTCTGGGAGTGACAAACTTCAGGGAACCTCTGTCCCTGTCGGATTTTAGCAGCCACTAGGTGCCAATGTTGGTCCAGGTTCGGAGCAGTCGGGCACGGCAGTGATGGAGGCAAAGGGATCCCTCGGGGGGGCTCTGAGTTTTTGCTGAGCACAATTCGTGTCCTTTCACGGGCTGGGCTTGCCCCTTTCCCTCCCTGCTGCGGTTTAATTTTAGTCTTTCCATGATCTGGCTTTCGATAAGTGCATCTGAAAATTAAATTAGTGGGTTTGGCAAGCTGAGGGAAGTAAAAAATGCCCTCAGTTCCAAGGGCTCTGCTGTGTTGAGGGGCAGCCCTTGGTGTTGTGGCCACGGCCTCCCTCTGCTTTGCACTGCTGCTGAGGGGAGGTTTGCAAAAGTCCATTTCATCTGGATGTGTCAGATTCCACAGTCCTTCTCCGTGGCCACCAGAGATAATCTATGAATCCTCATCAAAAAAATAAATTATTAGTTGAGGTAAAACCCTTTTGACCCCTGAAGAGGAGACAAGGAAGATGATTCAAGGAGAAAAGGGAGGCTGCAATCCCTCCCTGCTGGCACTCCCTTCCCTAGAGATCAAGGCCATTTTTTCCCCCTTGGATTAAGATGAGTGTTCTGTATTTCTGTAGCCCTATTCCTTGATCCCATTCTGAGGGAAGAGGTTTCAATCTACTTTTCCCAGGGAATGTCTTGATGCAAACCAGCACTGTTCAATTTTAATAACTTTGGGCTGTTAGAGCACTGGCTGCTGGCTGCTCAGAGGAGCCAGGCTGAGTGAAATCTGAACAAACTTCTGTCAGGCACATCCCATTTCTTGTGCCTGACATGAAGATGCCAGCTCAGGCCTAGCTGTGTGCCTGCTGCAGTGACATCACTGGGATAAACATGGGGAAGGCACTGGAGAGGCCACGTCAGGAGCAAATTGCCCCTGGGAAGGAGCTCAGAATAAATAGCAGCCATGTGGCCATTATGCAATGGGAGCAATTTGTTGTCACACCCCCTTTATTGAGTGTAATCTGAAATTCATTGCAGTCAATGTGATAGCAAAATATTTACGTGGGCTCTTGCAACAGAGCCACAGCACTTTGGGAAATTGTTTTGTGCTCTGGAGAGAAAAGGGCATAAAGATAAACAGCATTACTGACATAAACTCAGCATTGCTGAGCATTCCAAGAGACCCAGCATCACCAAAGGAGTCGTTAGGTGGGGGTTGTTAATATTTCAGTGCATCTTCACCTGTTGGCAGTGACAGTAAAACCGTGTAACTGAGGTGTAAATCATAATGTGCAGGAGCAGGGACCTTGTGAATCCGGGAACAACAGCAGCCTTGTGAAGCCTCAAATCCTATTTTAATAATTCCCCAAACAGTGCATGTAAACATAAACCAGCACGAGAATGAATGGATGTGTATTGGCTAATTAATTTAGAATACAAGAGTGGCAGCACAGACCAACCAACAGCCCCTTCACTGCATTCTGTGTCTATTTTGTACATTGAATTTGCGTGTAGTTCTCACAGCATGTGTTTACTAGTTCAAAAATAGAAGGCATTTCCTATTCACCTGAGGGAATCCCTGTTTCTTTTTAGTCCTATTAGGAATATTCTTGGTCTGCTGCTGTTTGAAACTTTTCCTTGGGTGAGCTTTTCTCTTTTTATTGTATGAGTTATTCTAGTAGCTTTTAATGCAGTTCCATTTGTGGTCAGTGGAAGCAGGAGGTGTGCAACTAAAATGGAAAATTACTGTCATTGTGTGACATATGTCTTATGGCATAGCTGGGGTTTAACTGAACAGAAAGAAATATTTTACTTTGTATTGCTCATCTGCTGTGTAGTTAAATTCTTTGAAAGGGAACACTAAATCTGAATCCTTGAATGCACAGCTGCTTAACCAAATGATAAATACAGAAAAAGCTCGTTAACTTTGCAATGCATTTTGTTCCTGAGAGCATAGCTGTGCTTACTCTCTAGTATGAATTTAATGTGAATTAATTTTAAGTAGGTTGCTGAGCAAACCTTAGGACAGGTTTACAGTCAAAATCCTCTCAGGCTGGATATGAATGTGAGCCTGTGGAGATGTGTAAATTCAAATCTACTTCCTACACTTACTTACACTTAAGAGAAGACTGTGAGAACAGTAAAAAGCCATGGGTCCACCTCATGGAGCTGCCTGGGAAAGGCTGGGCTGGTTCCCAAAGCGTGTGAGAGACTCCAGGGTGAAACAAAAAGCTGTTTTCAGATTGCTTCCTCTTTGCTTTGTGGGGGGAAGAAAAGCTGTTGAGGGTACTTAGATCTCATTTATCATTTAACCTTCACCTGCAGAAGGTGGGATGTGAAACACATGAGAAATGTATGTTCTTAAAATACATCATCCTTGGAACATGGGACAGGGTGGAAATCAAGGAAATTCAGTGACTCCCCACCAGTGGTAGGTATTTTTTTCATTAAAATATTGCAATTTTACTCTGGATAAGCACCTCTCCTAAAAAAACTCGCATCACAGGCAGGCCTTTGTGCTTTCCTTCTGCAAGCAGACAGGGCTTGAGCCAGGG
Source organism: Notiomystis cincta (assembly GCA_013398075.1). Classification (NCBI taxonomy): domain Eukaryota; kingdom Metazoa; phylum Chordata; class Aves; order Passeriformes; family Notiomystidae; genus Notiomystis; species Notiomystis cincta. The sequence goes on along the minus strand of VZRX01016048.1, from coordinate 24,031 downwards.
CAGGAGGTTTGGAGCTGGCTCCATTCCCCAGGCCACCTCATTTCCCACACTCCGGAGGTGCCCAGCCCTCCACCCGGATGGCAGCTGCCACTGCCATGTGCAGACAGGAGGAAGGTGTTTTCTATCAAAAGTAAAAATAAGAACAGATTAAAACGCAGCTGTATCGGGTGTCCGTGGCAATGCCACTGTTTTCCCCGCCCGCTCAGCTCCACCCTTGGCATCCCTCGGGCAGCTCCTCCCCAGGCTCCCCTGTTCCTGCTGGGCTTTCCCGGGAGCTCCAGTGACCTCAGCTGCTGCTGCTGCTGCCCGAGGGCAATCGGCAATCGTTTTCTTCCTGGATTTGGAAATTCTTCTGTCTTAAAGTGCTTTAATTCTATAGTACCAATCTAGGTCTGGTCCAGAAATCGGCATTTGACTCGAGCAGCGAGCCCCGGAGAGGCTGCACCCGGAGGAGTGACATCAGTGATGCAGAGCCAGACAATTTGACTCCACAAGGCACAGCCACTTTTATTGGGCAGGGCTGAGCTGTTTTATTTTATTTTACTGGGCAAAGCTGAACCATTTTGTTTTATTTTATTTAATTGGGCAAAGCTGAGCCGTTTTGTTTTGTTTTGTTTTGTATTATTCTGTTGAGCAGAGCTGAGCTGTTTTGTTCAGCCTGCTCTGAGCTGAGACTGGGGGATCCTTAAGGACCCTTGGGGGAGGAGCTGCCTCATGTTTTATACAGCTCCAGAGGTGACTTTTAGCACATTGATCAGAATAATCACGTTCTGTAGGGTGGTGGCCACGTAGCACAAAGGAGAACAGCACAGTGTGATGTTGGAGCCTTGCAAACTGCTCTGGTGCATGAGCTCAAACAACAGGCCAGGAATCAACTCTGCCTAAACCCTGGCAGAGAGCAAGCAGGAAGCTGAACAGAATTTGTTCAGCTTGAGCAGTGCTGTTAGCTCCAGAGTTAACAAAATAGAGAATTTAAAGCAAAAAGGTGACTCACACACCTTGTGCCATTTAGTAAACGGACCCTGCAAATATTCTTCACCTTAACTGAGTTGCAGTCTCCACAGAATTGCTGTTCACCCAGAACTCCTGGGCTCCCAGACCTTCTCTGCGTGCTGCAGGGAGGTTTTGGTCAGCAGTGCTGCTCTGCTGACTCGTCCTGCCCTGTGGGGAAGCAAACCTGGTAACTTCTCCCTGCACTTCTGCCAGCAGCCACAGCTGTGCCCCCAGGCTCTGGAGCAGACCCAGTCCCCACTTTGCCCTTCCCAGAGGGATGCAGTGACAGGTCCTGGGCTGTTCCAAACCCGTGTTGGGAGTGCTGCCTGTGTGCTCCATTTCAGCAGCTGATGTGTTTTCCTGCCTTTGCAGTTGGTAGCAACTGTGGTGTTATTTATGGCATTTGATGGAGTGTGTGGCTTAAGCATGACACAGTGGCCCTGCCAGATAAACACTGAGGGCTGCTTTTGAGCCCTCAGTTAGTTCCAGCTTTTCCCCTTTTGCAGAGGGTATTTTTTTCCAGATAAAACCCAAATGGATGGAAAGTGATAAATACATAGCTGTTTGAGTAAAATGGGAACTACTGCCATGCAAAAGATTCCCTCCACTTTCCTATTACAAGGACAGAAAAACACGTCCTCTCAATTACTTTTTTCCTGTGTCCTGTGCATCTTATTTAATGTGTTGTTTGGTATAAGCAGAAATGTTTCCCAATTGCTCATTTTTAAAATATTTGTATTATTGAAGCCATGCAGTAAAGCAGTTTACTGTTCTACGCCTGTCTAGTTTGTAGGCACAGAAGAGAGTGATAAGCTTTTAGTGTTAATGATTTATTTCATTTTGGGGAAACAAGAAATGCCATTTAGGAAATGCCATGAGAGATGGCAGAGTGCATTTCTTCTGTAATATCCTGCATTCCTACAGAGCAGTGGCTATCTTTCAAAAAACTGAAAATATTCAGGGGAAATATTCTAAAATTATCTCCATGTTTACAGCACCACATCCCAATGTGTTTATTGGAAATTCTCCCCTGCAGAGGCATTAATGCAGAGTAAAGCTGGGCAGATGAGGGGCTGTTTTGCTCAGCACAGGTCTGAGTGAACACAGATGTGAAGGCACAGCTCTGCTCAGGTGTGCACTGAGAGTGCTGCAGCCTGACCCGGTTCCTGAGCTGGGTGGGTCACTCCCTGCAGCAGAGATGCAGCACTGGGTGAGAAGCAGATTCTGTCCTGAACACTCACAGGGGAGTCCTGTGCAGCTGAGAGGGCAGAGCTGCAGCTCTCTGCAGCTGAGAGGGCAGCAGGAAGAGCTGCAATGCCTTAGGGGTCTCACACAATCCTGCTGAATTGTTCTCATTCAGGTGGTGCCTGCCAAAAACGCCCAGTGCTGGGTAAGATGTAGGGTTTGCCATGACATTTGATGGGCTGTTTCAGTGTATCATTATTTTCACTGTTAGATTTGGAGCCCTTTTTTCTGATATTCTAATTCCTGCTCCTAGCCCTCTGTTAAGAAGTATCCCTTCATGTAGATTCATGCAAGCTGTGATCTTGTAATTCCTTAAATTTGTCTTGATAAAAAGAAATTAATTAATATCTCCTTCTAAGATTTATTTCCTGATCCTTGTGACTTAGGCCAGAGAGGAAATTATATTCTTGAGCTAACAATTTTTCTGTGAGGATGGGGGGCACAGGAGGAGAAGGGAAGAGTGCACATCCTTCAAAGCTCTTGCATAAGATCCAGTGCATCAAATGTCTGTAGAGAAACCAGTGGACAAGTTCTGGAAATCTCTTAGAATTTTAATCAGAAATGTTTAGAATTGTGAAAGTGATCAAAATTTGGGCCAATATGAATATTCAATAAACATCCATCGTTTAAGTTTCACGTAGAATGCTTTATTATTGTTACCCTCCAGGAAATTCAATAATATATACAATTATTTTGCTGATTATATTCTCATTACCAGTCCACCTTTAACTGTATTCAATGAGAGACACATTCAGTGGCTGGTCTGTATAATCTCGGTGGTTTTGCTGGCAGGGAGCTCCTGAACCTGAGGAAGAGAGGAATGGTCCTGCCAAGGCCACTGGGACACCGAGATGGTGGTGGGCTGTAAACCCACAGAGCTTGAGTGAGAAAAGAGTTGCTAAAATACTACAATTGGTGTTCACCTCCATATATTAAAAAAGTGAAGGATTTGGGGGTGTAAATCTCCTTTCTAAAAGAGCTGAGAATTCAGTGGGAAAATGCTAAGTTAAATGATTTTTAAAAATGTGGAAACTGCTCTTTGTATGAGTAGATGGCGTGCCGGTTAGGACACAAATCCAGGGGGAAACAAAAAAGGTACAAAAGCTTCCAGCAGGTGATGTGGAATACAGGATTGTCACAGAATCACCCCAAGACAGATGGCATCAGGATGAAACCTGCCTGCCGGTGCCTTGCCAGGCTTCTTTTTGGAAGGAAGTTAAACCAAACTTGCCCGAGGACAAAGACTTTGAGCCTTTATGGCATTGACTGTTCAAAGCAGCGTTACCAGTGCGCTGCTCTGGTCGTGGAGGAGTTTGGAGTTTGTGGCAGCAGCGGCTCACTGCACCTTGCGGGTTTTGGAGGGGTTGTGCCTCCTCAGCCGCCGCCCCCCGAGGGTCAGCTGCCAGACCAGCTTTTTGGAGAACTTCAGAGCCCACGCCACTAAAAGGAGGGCGATTATGGCTCCAGCAATTAAACCGAGGTCTCGCCAGAAGAACTGAAGGCACTTGGTTGGGAGGAGCCTCTTACAAGCCCCCAGCTCGTTCCCGGTCAGCTGCGCCAGGGGTTTCATCCTCAGGTGAGCCGGGCTGGCGCACCTGAGACGGGCGAGCGCGGGCGCGGAGAAATCCTCCAGCCACAGCCGCAGGTAGGCGATGCCGCAGTCGCAGTGCCAGGGGTTGTCCTGCAGCCACAGCTCCTGCAGGTGGCCCAGGCCGTCCAGCGCTCCGGCGGGGACCGAGGCCAGGCTGTTGTTGTGCAGGTGCAGGCTGCGGGCCAGGCGGGGCAGGGCGGGCAGGGCGCGCAGCCCCCGAGAGCCGCACTCCACTCGCGTCCCCCGCGCGTCCCCCAGGGATGTGCAGCTGCACGGGGATGGGCATTCCTCGGCCAGGACCGCCGGCAGCAGCTCGGCACATCCCAGCACGGCACATCCCAGCGCGGCACATCGCAGCTCGGCACATCCCAGCGCGGCACATCCCAGCGCGGCCAGCAGCTCCATCTGCAGCTGCGCGGACAGCGGCAATAAGGTGTGAGGGTGGTCACCGGCACGGGGATACAGCAGTTATTTCTTCCCCAGGTTTAGATTTTTGGAATAAAAATCTTTCCTCTTCTTGTGTGTCCCACAGGACCGCTCTCCCCAGGTTCAAGGTTGTGTCTAGAGATTCAAGCAGGTGATGGGGAATACAGTATTATCATAGAATCACCCCAAGACATTCATAAACGCTGAAGACAGAGCACATTTCCTCCCTTTCCTCTCTGGTTCATTGCTTTCCCTTCATAACTGTACAAAAAATATTATCAATCAAAATTCTGGAACAGAATGTCTCCAGGAGATGACAGAAAAAAACCAATTTAGATTCAGGCAAAGGCCTTTATTCTGTTTCCCTATCTTCACAGATCTAGTGTTAAAATTGTGTGTTGAAATCAGTTTTCAAAACAAAGCTTAAGGGATTGAATAACTGTAAATGTCTGAAAAATCTTCTTTCTTTCTGAAGCTGAAATACTCATCTTAACCATTTCCTGTGTCTTTGCCAGCGAGTTATTCCGAATATCTTTGCTCTGAATCCAGACACTCACCTGTGATTTTTCAACAAATCTACTGGAACTCTTTTTTCCAAAGTAAACATCTGGGAAGGACAGACTGTGATAGCTGGCTAAAAAAGTTAAGTGATATTTATGGAAAAGATGATCCCTTCTGCTTTAATATGGAAACAGCAAGAAACCCAAACTCAAACAGAAACAAGAACTGTGGCAAAAATGCAGAAGGGAGAGGCAGGGAGGCACCTGGCTGACACTTACCCTGCTCGATCCCTCTTGATGCCTTTCCCTCTGCTTGGTGAAGTGCTGGAACAGGGGTGGCAATGCAGGCTGAGTGCTTGAAGAGTCACTGAGGAAGTGTGGCAGAGGAGATGAGCTTTTTCCTGTGCAGGATAGGAGAGCATCCCAGAGCAAGCTGCTATTTATGGTTGTGCTGTGGCAGAAAGTGCTTGGGGCGGGCCCTGTGTTTGCTGCAGACAAGAGGAAATGCTTTGGGATTTTTAATTTTGTTCCTAATGTATTTTTCCCTATTGCTTCTGACAGTATCTGGAAAAAACTCATCTGAAATTTAGCAGGGTTTGTTAACTCAGCTGTAAAAATCTCCAGGTATAAAAGTTACTTTGGGCCTGAGCTGCTGCTGGCACACACAAGCCCCAGCAGATGAGGGAGCTGAAGTTAGGCTGGGAAATTGAGTTTTTCTGTATTAGTCAGCCAAGTTTGTTTAATATCTGCCTTCTCACTGCTTAAATAGAACCTGTAAAAGCACACTGTAATACCAAAATAACCACGACAGTCAGGTGCCATTATTAAGGGATAGAGAAAGGAAATATCAATGCCATTGACTGGAATCAAAATAGATGAAATTGTGTCCAAGTCACCCAAAATACAGAATTTAATTTTGGTCAGTTGTGTTCAAAAACAATGACTCCAACCCGTGAAAGGAAGGTTTCTGAACTGACCTGTGTGTATTTGGCTGCAAAGCCAGTCAGTTAGGATCATACAAGTTTGTAGTACACGTGTATCTCTTCACTGAAATAAGGAGAGCCTGTGTGAAGGGAAAGCTGGGCAGAAAACAATATTTCTGAGTTAACAATTCTTCTGTGAGGATGGGGGGCACGAGAGGGGAAGGGGAGAGTGCACATCCTTCAAAGCTCTTGCATAAGATCCAGTGCATCAAATGTCTGTAGAGAAACCAGTGGACAAGTTCTGGAAATCTCTTAGAATTTTAATCAGAATTAATAAAAAATAGGATTTACTTTTACCTTTTGATGTAGCACGCAGAGTTTTGGATATAAATTTTCCTTTGCTTAGTTGGAAACCCGGCTGGTTGTGGGTCTGGTGTTTCATTCAGGGCTGGCAGTGTTGTTTTTGTTTTGGGGACAGGCTGGGAGCTCTGTTCTGCTTTGGGACACGGAGCCCAGGTGGGGCTGTGGAGTTGCAGGTGTGCAGCAGAGCTGTGTTTCTGAGCTGTCCTTTCTTTGTAGCACGGTGTCTCTGGGAGGAAGGGAAATTTCTGGTGTATAAATTATCCCTGTAGCCATTGTCGTTGTCTAATTTCTACTTACTTTAAAAGAACTTTTCTTCCTGAGGTCTAATGAGCCTGAACTTTGGTAGGAACTTCCTTAAGAAAACCAATTTAGTTTGTATCTCTGCTCTTTAGCATTTGAAAAGGCAATTCACACAGTGCCTGGGGGGAAAGAGAAAAATACTTCAAACCCCTGAGAGAAAAATACTTCAAAATTCAGGAAGAATTTTGATCTTTTCTGTGAGCTGAGGAGGGTGATTCCTCCCTTGCTGAAGAGAGTAGTTAATCTGCCTGTCAGATCGAGTGGCTGGAGCTGTGCGAGAACTGCTGGTAGCAGGAAGGTCCTTCTGTCTCAGGGGTGCTTCCACTGCTCTTGGGAGGTGCATCCCGAGGCCATGGATTTCATCAGTGCTGTGTGTCTGCAGGAATGCTGGAATAAAAACGGAATAAACCCCCTTCTGTTGCCTAACGAAACCGAGTGCTGTGTCCTTTCTGTGTTGGCACGGGTGCTGAGCTCGGAATCCCCTGGAATCCTCCCCGCTCACCTTCCCTGCTGTCCTCAGGTGGCTGCTCAGGTCCCCAGACCTGTCCCCTGGCCACTCCTCCAGCTCCCTGTGGAGAGAGGGTGTGCAGGGAGCATCCAGCAGAAGCACCAGGCACTTGCATTTATGATTTTAGGACTGTAGCTTTTTGTAGGCCAAATGAGGATTCTTCATTTAAGAGGATTTATTAAGAGCCAATTTGAAAAAAAAAATAGTTATAATCTGCTATAATTTTGTTAGGGTATGAAAGTATTTTTTCCCACTGAGAGAATCCATTTGAAGTTTTTGTGAATGAGAGAGGCTCTGTCTCCTCTCAGTGGATTTCTGGACACTCTTATTTCCCAAATAACCCCTCTCTCCTCAGCTCACCCCCTGGAAGCCCCTTTCTCTGGATTAGGTTTCTTTGGAGGCCCTGCCTTGTCCAGGCAGTTCTGTGTGGGCTGAGTGTGCTCATTTGGGGGGGAAAGGGCTGGGGGAGATTCCTGCTTTCCTCATGGTTCAGAATAAAAGCTGAGAGCTGGAGAAGAATGTGCAGATAAACACATGACCTGCTGAGAGCAAATTCAGGCAGAAGATGCCATTATCTTTCCTAGTCACTTTTTGAAGGAGTTGCAGTCATTTATTGCTGCCAGTGACCTGTTCTTGACCTAGAAAAGCAGTTTTCTCAAGCACAGTTTGCATTTCCAATGCTGAAAAAACCCACATTGTCACTGGGCAGCTTCTCCTTTAAAATCTCTCACCTCGATTGAGTCTATTCTTTTGTACTTTCAAACAGGTTGGTGAGAGCAGAATAACCAAAATGTATCTCTGTAACTGTACATGACTCACTGGTAATTAATGAATTATACAAATATGAAATTCATTCTCGCATCAAGGAGTACTGCTGGCAGAAATTAATTACAGAAAAACTGTGCTTTCTCTCAGATCAGGAGCTATTGTTGCCCAAGAGCCAAAATATTCCTCTTACCTACTTCACTGCAGAACTGGCTGTCAAAGCCTTCTGAGTCTTCACACATTGGAGTACTCAGAGTTTCCTCCTGTCCATATTTTTTCCTGCTGCACGTTTCTCATGGTTTTACCTAATGTGGTTTTTTTTGCCTCTGTGAAATCCAAAATCCCATTTCCTCAAATTATTCCACGTGCAGATAAAGTCTTGTCATGTGGGAAGTTCTTCTCCTAAATTGTACTCCACCCATTTTATCAAGTAATTCTCTCTCCTCCTGCCTGTTCTCATGAAGAACTTCACCCGGTGCTTGCTTATTTTCCCACTAGGTGTCACCCAAGTTATTTTGTTCTTAAATGTCGAGCATCCACCCAATCGGTTCTTCAGCTACAATTTCTCAGTCCAAAAGAATTGCCTGAAAGAACAAAATATTATGTTCTTTTTTGGATATTACTTTCCATTGTCTCCAGGACACAGATACATCCGAGGTACGAAATGTTTGTATTAAGTGACCTGTCTGAATCAGATGGCTAAAAGCACAGGTTTGTGTTTTATGGAACTTGGAGGGGTTTGAGCCTGGTAATGAAAATATTCATGGTCAATTTGGATTTGCATAGCCCTGGGCTGGGCAAACTGGAGGCTCTGTGCCCCCCTCTGCCTTGCTTTCCTCTGATGAAAGGCAGGTCCTTTTCTAGCCCTTTATGCACAGTCACTGTCATTAAAAATACAATGCAGTGTTCCAGCCAGACACAACAGGACACTGCATTTATGGGAATGTTTTATTTAGGATTGGGATTGAGCTGTCAGAGCAAATCTCCTGCTCTCTGTTTTCCATGTCTGCCTTTTTTATGGAATTAAATTGTGATATTCACTCTGGAAACACCTGGGATTGGTGCTGATGGAGGTGCAGTGCTTGGACCAGACTAAAGACAGCCCAAAGCAGCCCCTCCTCTTCTGGTGTCAGTGGCTGGATGTGGTACCCTCAGTTCCAGATTGTTTCACTACTCTGATCCAGCTTTGGGCCGTCCTTTGTTGAATTCCCAGTGTGACAAAGAGCTGTCCATGGATGGACCCTGTCCCAGTGCTCTGCCAGCTCTTCAGGCAAGCCTGCTGAAGGTGTTTCAGCATCTTTCCCAGTTTATTGCATGAGAGCTGCAGTAGGGTTGTGCAATGAGTGAGGTTGTTCAGAGCTCTGGGTGTTGTGGTGCTGTCCTTGTTTAAGGGCTTTGGTTTTGTTCGTGGTGACAAACAAAGCCAGCCCTAAAGCCCTGCCATTTTCTGCTTGAAGAGTTGGAAATGTACAAGGCAGGGCATTGAACTTGATGGCCACACTGAACAGTTGCTCTTGGAGAGATCAATTAGATATTAATTAGTGTCTGATGTAAAGGATACATTGAGAAAGCCCAGGTGATGAGTTTACCCTGGGAACTCGCTGGAGAATTTCACTCACTGTCCATAACTGATAAAAGGTTATTTTTAGAGTGCCCTTTACAAAGCTGTGACTTCATGGGTTTTGAAATAAACCAGTCAGCTCTGGATACCCATCCAGTGACGAATTAACTTTCCCCAGTGAGAGCAGCTCCAGTCCCATTGCTCCTGCCCCACCAATGCAGTATTTACCCACTGTTCATGTGCCAGAATGTGCCCAGCTGTTCCCTGTGCTCAGTGAACTGCAGGAGAGGTTGCCCAGACTTCTGATCACACATGGAGAGCCCAGAAAGTCACTGCAGGCAGATCCCCTTGCATTCTGCTGAATTCCTGCTGCCCAGCAGCTGGACTGATGGGAATGCACAGCCCAGCTACCCCACTTCCCCCGGGAGGAGATGTCAGAGTGCAGAGCCCTCCTGGGGCTGGGAGGACAGCCCTGAGCAATCTCCAGCTCTGCAACCACCCAGTGCTTGTTGCAGGATGTGAGATAACATTATTGCCAGTCCCAGTTCTTGCAGTGCATCCTCAAAACCATGATATTTGCATTTCAAAGCAATGTAGGATATTTAAAATAGTTTTCTTCATTTTTTTTTTTTTCCTGACAGGCTGGATATTTTGAGCCATTAAAGTTCACATTTTGCAAGTTGTGCTCCTAGTCCTTAAGGCTGCAGCTTGCTAGTGGGAGCTGATCCAGTGCCTTGGGTTCTGAAGGAAATCCTTTATATAGTGTGACCTGTGATAAAATCTCAGGAGCTGAAAATGCTGCTGTGCCAATCCTATTATTTCCTATCACTAAATGCTGATATACAAACAGTTTGGAGAGTCAGTTTTATCAAGCTGGCAGCTGAATTAATCACATGGTCACTTATAGCAGGATATAAATAAGCAGCAGTTCCTCTGAGGAGAATTCTACCTTCATTAAAAGATGCTGCAAGCCTCTTCCTGCATTGTCTAATTATCTCTTTGCCCTCATTTGGTGTCTCCAGCCCAGTGTTGACAGCTGTATTCAGCAACACTTCCTACGCTTAATGGAGCTGGTTGGAGGTTATTTACAATTTATTTCCTCACCAGTTCTGGTAAATCCTGGTGCTTTGACGTTGTCCTGCAGTGGCACTCGTGGTGTCATCCTCTGCACTCTGACAGGCACAGCACAGCCACAGGGTCTCTGCCTCCAACTGGGGATGCAGAGCCTGGGATGGGAGGAGAGCTCCCTGCTGTCCTCTGCTCAGCAGCTCTGCCTGTGCAGGCTCTGGAATCCCTCCGTGTTTGCTTTTTGCTGGGCTCTTTCTGCAGCTAAAAGACACTGCTCAGCTTTTATGGCTACAGAAAACCTGTCAGCTTTACTTTTTGTTTGGTTTGGTTTGGTTTTTTTTTAATGAGGAGTCATCCCTTGAACTGCTCTGGAATATGAGGTGTCTTCAGATAAAAGAACCAGGAGAGAAAAATCCCTGGTATTGCCCTTCCCAGTAAGTGTTGCTCACTGCCTCCCTTCAGTGGCACTTTATGCTGTTTTAAGGACCTTTCATTATGATCTAAGCCTGTTTGAGTGCCTTGCCTGAGGTTTTGTTCCCATGCTTTGCTTTTTGCCTTTCCTCCTCATCTCCACTCTTTTGGGTGTTCTGATTTGTTTCTCAGCAAACCCCAGTATTTTTCCTTTTCTTCTTCTCCAAACTCCATGGCATTCCTGATTGATCTCTATGAATCAAACCAAACCTGGGGCAGGGAGATTCCCTTTCCAGAGTACAGGGCCAGTTACCTCTGTGCTGCCTCCAGTTCAACCAGTGCTGCAGCTGGACAGGGCTTGGTTACCAAACCCAGCTTTTGCTCACTTTGCATGCCTGGCACGTGGGAAAAACACCTCAAAATTCCATCAGCTCCTTCCTAATCTTGCTCTGAAATTCAAGGGGATGAAAAAGAGTGTTCCACTGCTGTGAATGCAGCTGTGCCTGAAGGGTTTAACTGAGACAGGGACGTGCAGGGGCTGTCTGAGGTGCTCTGTCGAGTGATGTTCCTGGCGTCAAACCCAGCCCAGGCAGCACAGCTCTCTGAGCAGGAGTGTGCTTTGCACTGGAGCTTTGAAATAGGTATCAGTCTTGTGGCTTTTGCTATTTCACCCAGCAGACAGTGCCAGTCTGCTGAAATAAGTGTGCAGAATGAGAGCAGGAACAACGTCATCAGTCTGAAAAGCAAACGAAATTAATTTTCCCCCACACTTTGATTTTCGCAATACCTCTGCCAAAGAAAAACCAACCTAAGTTTGTCACCCAACTCTTCAGGCAAAAATCTGTGACAAGGGCTCAGTCCCTTTTGCTGTTTTAAACCACTGATGCTGATGTTCCAAGCCTCAAGCAAGTTCCTTTCAACCCCTTAAATGTCTCACATACTATTGTTTTCAGGCTAGAGGTGATTCTTCTTTATGTGTAAGGAGCCAGGTAAAATAAAGGAAATAAGGATAAAAATAATTTCCAAGTCCTGGGGTAAAACTGGAGAAAGTGGGAAGAAAGTTCAGCCTGGAAGAGAATAATATCAAACCCACAGTAACACTGCAGTACAAAGAAGAAATCCTGTGTTTGGTCAGATTGTATTAGCAGGTGAAACAGAGGTGTGTGCTTCCTTCTGTAATCTAAACATTCTCAGGGATCTTTTTACACATCTCCAGTTCTGCATTATTTTCTTCACTGAAAACCAGATTATTTGGCTGAGAAATACAAGGCCTTTCCCCTACACCTCATTTTTTTCCCCTCCAGTATCTTCCCTAGTGGCCCAAGACTTTGACCATTTCAGATGTTTCTCGATGCCTTACTGAGTGCCTGGCTGAGTTTATTTACTTGGCTTTTACTTTTTGTTTAAGGTATTTAAGAACCACATTCCCAAACAACACCCACATTGTTGCTGCTTTTTTTCCAAAGGAAAAACCTTTTTATTTTCAGTAAAATAGCACAGAAAAGGGGAGGTTTTACTCCCTTTTGCTACTTTGGAGCTCTAGAGTATCACTTGTCAAATGCTTCAGCAGAAGGATGCTTGTACTGGCATTAACAGATTGACATCTCTCTCAAAAAGTTTTCAGAACATTCTTTTCAAAAAGAAAAACTTTCATATCTGAAATGAGAAGTTCCTACCAGCCCTAATTTGCAGGAACTGCTGACTGACCCCTCTTTGAACTCAAGGTCAGCTTAAGCTCTCTCTGGGTAAGAATATAATAGAAGAAATATATAATTATATATATAAAAATATAATACTGATTGTATTTCTTTTGGTTAGAAAGGCAAACTAAAGATTTTGGATCTTTCATTAACCCTGTGAAAAGTTTCTTAGGTTGATTTTAAATTACAGCTTGTCTGCTACTTTTTTTACTATATGTTAATATAGAAGAATCTATACAACTTTCTTTGATCAGAACTGCTGGAGATTTACATTTATTAAATGAGGTGAAGGTCAATGTTCTTACTGGGACGTTGCATTTAAAGTACTGAGTTGCAAAAGAGAAATACTAAAAATGAGAAGATTTTTTAAATGATTCTGACATTTATTATAATTCTATAGGTACAGAGGTCTTGAAGAGAAGGAAAAATCTACCTGAATAAATTGCATTTCTATATGGACAGATTTTAAAGGACATTTACTGTGCTTTAACCCTGAAGCACCCCAAGTAAACCACGGGTAAGAGGAAATCTAAACCAGGCTGGCAATGAGTGAGTGACACCTAGAAGCATTTAAAATATTTGAAACAATGGGAGGATAATTTTAACCATCTAATTATTTCAGATTTGAGTTGTTCAATGTGATGCAGATAAATCTACTTTTGAATAAAGTTTGAATTAAGCTGGTGTGTGCAAAGTCGAGGTGGATGCCCCACTGGCCAGGGCAGCACTGGGTTTGACTCCTCACTCTATAAAATGCAGTTATTTATGCAAAGTGGCAATGGGGAAGATTAAAGAGACCCAGCAGGTCAGCAGTGCAGTGGTTGGGAATTCAGGAGGATGTGGGAGGTAAGTCCATCCTCAGCCATATTCCACTTCCCCCTCCATGCCCCTGGAGTGCTGGCTGTGCTGCAGAGCTCTTGGAGGCCTTCACAGCAGCAAAAGAAAGCTCAGTTTGATGAAGGGAACTTTCTCTGGCCATCTCACTGGAAAATTCCTGTTCTGCTTGCCAAGTTTGTCCTTCCTCCAGCTGTGTGAAGGGACTGGCGCATCACCTCTTTCTCCTCCTCCTCCTCCTCTGCCACCCCAGGGCTTCACCTGCTGTGTCCTTGTCACAGGCACAGGCTCCTGACAAATCCTTTTCCTTTCCTGTCCTGCTGGGTGCTTTCCCTGCTCTCTCCCTCTCCTCCCAAAGCAGCACTCAGCATTACTGTCAAATAGCTCCCTGTTAAACACAGCTAAACAATCCTTTTGTTGCCCAGAACCCCAGCCAGGCTGCTTTTTTGGGGTGCCAGGTCCGGGGGCACGGCATGGCCTCACCTGGTGCTTCCCCTCCTCCTGTCCCCCCTTGTTCAGAGGTCACTGCTGGGATCCTTTGCCCTGCATTGATTTTCCACGTTTCCAAGACTCCCAGCTCCCAATTTCCATAATGATGTGCTCAGTAATCATTGCCATGTGCAGGATTAATTTCACACTTTGGGAAGAGCACGCTCACTCGCCAGACTGGATTCTTTGTAGTGTCAACTCTGCTGAAATGGTGACATCATTTTCTCCTCTCTTGTCTGGTAACTTTGATTTTTTTCCTCTTCTTGACTTTTTAAATTTCTGATCAGAATAAAACTTTCCCTCCTTATTATTCGAGCTAGATTTTTATTTATTTATTTTTTTAAATTGCAAACAAATTGTATCTTTTTTCACACAACTTTTAGGGTATCCTGGCTCTCTGCTGGCCCTGCATTGGGATGCCCCCAAAGCCCCTGCCCCATGTACACACTGTGCACTTCCAACCTCAGTGCTTTGAGGTGGGATTAATCCCTCTCAGATTATTTCTCTTCTCATAATTGTGTAAAATACTTCCAAGACCTTTTCTGGGGTCTGTTCAGCAGTCTTGCACTGTAACATGTTCATGGTCGTGCCATGAAGTGACTTATCAGTATTTCTGTGTCCACAGCTGCTGTCATTTGTATGGAAATTTTCAGTTGGCAGTGGCTGAACAAGGAGTGATGGGGAAGAAAGAAGGAAAGAAAGAAGGAAAGAAAGAAGGAAAGAAAGAAAGAAGGAAAGAAAGAAGGAAAGAAAGAAGGAAAGAAAGAAAGAAAGAAAGAAAGAAAGAAAGAAAGAAAGAAAGAAAGAAAGAAAGAAAGAAAGAAAGAAAGAAAGAAAGAAAGAAAGAAAGAAAGAAAGAAAGAAAGAAAGAAAGACTTATATTTGCTCTTTGCTGATGTGACAATTTATGAGCCAGGCAAAGCCTAAACCACAATTCCACTGTCCTTCAGAGATCCCCAACTGTTTGTTTTCAGCAGAAGTTATCACCAGCTCTCCATAATGTTATCATTCAACAGCAGATGCAGCTTTAAAACTACTTGTAGTGTTTATTCATCTGGGCAGGAATGAATCTGCAACGAGGAATTTCCATTGCTGGAATTGGAATTGCTGGAATTAGTTCCTTTCCATTTTCATGAGTAGTAGTTTATGGACCTATATGCTGAATTTTGTAATTAAGTCTGTTTCTGGTTATAAGGCAATGTCAAATGTCCTGTAAGATTTGAAAAGCCTTGCTACTTTTTAGTTTTAGGCTCCCTTTTGCTTAAAAAATCTGAACAGATTAGCAAGATTAGAGCTGCTGTTTTCTTGCACGAGCAAAAGAATAAAGAAAACCAAGGATTTAAAGGCCTCTGCATTTATAAACCAGGTTAGATTCTCATAGCATTGGGTTTTTTTCCATCACACCATGGGATTCAGTGGAAGTGGAACAGTTTAAGAGACATTTTGTCAAAGGTGGAGTTTATTGTGATGCAGAGATGCAGATTTCTCCTTTTTCTAGGAGAGTTTTTCCTCTTGCAGGTCTCACCAGTAGAATCTCCTTTCCTGTAGACTCAGGATTGTCAAGTACGATTTATTTTAGAGTCTCAACCCTATTTTTCTCCTCCCTTCCTGTACTTTTCAGTTGTTTGGGAATGACCTGTGCAGTCAGTAGAATAATGGGATAGGCTGAGGTCAGTCTGCTGTGACTTGAACAATTTCCTTTTGTGAAACAGAGGTTGCTGGGTGCACAATTTGCTCTTGACTGGGGGGAAAGCACAGAACAAACTGTAGCGCTGCAAAAAAGAAAACAAATGATGGCTATAAACAAACCCTCCTTTTTTGGGGTCTGTTCAGCACTCTTGCACTGTAACACAGCCATGGTAGGGCCATGAAGTGACTTATCAGCATTTCTGTGTCCACACCTGCTGTCATTGCTGTGGAAATTTTCATTTGGCAGTGGCTGGAAAGGACAAGGAGTGGACAGCAAGGATCTTTTCCCTTCCCTCCTGAGGCTGCCCGGGAAGGGTCCTGTGTGTACTGGGCAGCAGTGGGAGGTTGGTGCTGCCATCCTCCCTGCAGGGAGGGTGCTCCAAGGCTGGGCTGGGCCATGGGGCTGCTCTCCCTGCTCTCTCTTTGGGGGTCACCGAGAAATGGTTTCCTTGGCACTGATTTCCGTGGCTGTGCTGGTCCTGGCAGCGCTCTTGGAAACTTTGAAAGGGCTCTGAGGAGCTGGTGACATTTTTGGGTGACCATCAATCCTCTGGGAGATGAGTCAGTGCTGTGCCTGAGCCCTGGGTGTGACAGATGTTTGCTCAGGAGCAATCAGATGCTGTCCTGACTTCTGCTGGCCCCAGAGCTGCAGTGCCTGACAGGAAAGCAACTTGTCCTGCTGTGTGCTGCCTCTGCAAGGGATTTCATTTCCATTTCAGTTTAGAAACAAACAAACAAAAAAAATCCTCCTGTGGGTATTGCATGTTCTTTATTTAAAAATAACGGGTTTAATCTAAATAATGTTTTGAGTCAAATTGTATCAGCCTCCACATATTTTCTTTTTTTCCTTGTTTATTTTTGGCAACCTTAAAATGCCTCACAAAAGACTGGACCTTGCCTTTGTTAGAGACCATTTTCCCACTTGCAATTGTGAAAAAAAAAAAAATCAATGAGAAGTAATCAGCAAAACCAAGGCTATCAAAGAATAAAACCTTGAGATACAGAAATTATCTCGAACTATAATACTCAAACACTCAGCTCCCATGACCTTCCTCCTTTGCAGGGGTGCACGTGGGTGAAACCACTTGAATACTGATAATTTTTCAATGGCACCCCACAATCCTTGTTTACTCCTGGACAGAGATAAGTTATCTCATAGCTCTTTCAGGTGGAACCATAAACCAGTAATTCAGAATGCAATTTGGTTTGTGCACCCCAGGGAACAACACAGGGGCCAGTCAGTGGTGAAGTTACACCCTGGGGGGAGCTGTGCTCACAGGAGCAGTACATGGAATATTCATGGAATATTCATGGAATCACAGCATGGTTTGGGTTGGAAGGGAATTTATAATCTCATCCCACCACAGGCAGGGAGCCTTCCACTAGGCCAGGATGCTCCAAGTCCTGTCCAGCCTGGAACATTCCCAGGGGAATCCACAACCTGTCTGGACAACCCCATTCCAGTGTCTCAGCACCCCCTACAGTGAAGAATTTCTTCCCAATATCCCATCTGACTCCACTCTCAGCTTAAAGCCATCCCCCCTTGCCCCATCACCCCATGAAAAGCCCCTTTAGGCACTGGAAGGGGCTCTGAGCTCTCCCCAAAGCTTTCTCTTCACACAGAATTTATTCTGGGATTTTTCCTAGGTTATTGTTGAACTTAAAAGGAACCAGCTGTGTGTGTTGTGTGCTGCAGGTTTTGGTGGGTGTAGGGATTTAAGGAGAATTTTCCTGGTGTTTCTGACACTCTGCTGTCCTTTTGGGGGTCTCATTAGACAAAAAATGTGGTTGTGTTGGCAGAAGGAAAATTGAATTGAATTTGCTGTCCAGCTGGTGATAGAGTCTAAAACTCCAGTTTAGGAATTTTAGAATTGCTCTGAGGCTTTTCTTTCTCTTCTTTTGTTCTACAGCCTGGAAATGGGTGGGGGATCAAGCCTAGGAGCAGGCAATTCTCCAGACAGGGTCTGAAATGGTTACAGTGCAGAAAAAATAAGCATTTTAGGAAATAATGTCATTTAAGAGGTGACTCTCACTTCAGGGAAGTTTGCTGTGATTCAGACCTCCCTTCTAAGTGAGTGAGTTGCATAAAAAAAGGAGGTTTTTGCTTTGCTAAGCTGAGCTTTTCTATGAGTACCTCAGTCCAGATTTGGGGGCTGATGTTTTCTGCCTCGAGGAAATTTGCAAAAAGCTGGGGGGAGCAAAATGAAGTTGAGCTATTTTGGCATGCTGAGGCACAAGGAAGAGACAGAAAAGCAGAATAGAAACCCAAGACCTCTGAAAATCCTGGTGTTTTGAAACTAAAGTGTGATTAAAGACATAAAAATGATTTTAGTTTAATTTCACGCTAAGAAACACTCTCTATAGCTTTTGTATTTTGGGGAATTAGACATAAAATTGTTAAGAAAATAAGACAATGTAAATACTAAAGGAATCAGTGTCTCAAACTCCATGAAATGGTGAATCTGAGGGAGGCCCTGTGGCTGGCAATGCCATGCTGTGACGGTTCAGTGTCACTCTCACACTGAGCAATTCCAATTTATGCAGAGCTATTTAAAAGTGTTCCTTTCTTCCTAATCCCAGCTGCCTTTCATCACCACGTCATAGATTAAAGGCCAGAATCATGAAAAGGAGGAGCTTTAATTCCAGCCAATACTAGTGAAAAAATTGGGTTTTTTTCCTTCCAAAGTGTGCCCAGATGCACTGAACCCCTTGGAGCAGCTCTGGCTGGAGAAGGGCCACACTGATTTAATGCAAAATTTCTAAATTTTGCAGCTCAGTGTAACTCACTGCCAAATACACCAGAGAGAGCTTCAGTGGAAATAAATGGGGCAATTATTAAATAGCTTTACATATCAGGTGGGCTTGAATTTACTAATAGTTAATGCCTCCTACAAAGCAAAAATCAATGGGAAGAGGAAACTCTCCTTGAAAGGTGGAACTTTTTGCTAGAAGTGTGATCCCCTCAGAGGTTATCCCAGGGAGAAATATTCCAAAGGGGAAAGGACTCTGAGGGTGACTTAAATCAGAAAGTTTGTTTTATGGAAATGCAGTGGAGTTCAGGGAAGGAAATATCCAAGTTTTGTTTTAGCGCCAGTTTGCAAGTTTAATAGAAAACTAATGAACTAAGAGAGTTTGTTTGTGGGGATCCCAGGAAATGCAAAGGTTTGGGGGCCATGGGAAGAGGAAGAAGGATCCAGGTGGTTACAAATGCCAGTGCTGCAAGAATCCTGCAGTCAGTGAGGATCCACAGGCAGGTGTGTACCTGCTCTGTAACCCTGCTCCTGAACATGGGTCAGGCTCATTCCGTGATTTCCTGGCATTCTCCCTCTTCAGACCTCTGCCATCCTCCTGGGAAAGTCTGGCAGAGCTGACACTTCATAGGTGTTTTAGCAAACAGACCCAAGCAGGGATCCAAATCCTGCTCATTTAAACTTTTACCTGGAAGCTGGTTTCTGCAGGATAGAATATTAGCATATAGCTCAGTATACACTAAGCACAAGTATATTATGCTCTGGTATTGTGTTAGTAATTTATTTAGCATTAGCAGACAGTTTTCTTTCTTTGAGGGTGAATATTGCTCCATGTATATATGTCCTGTCCAATTTATCTTTAAGAAAAATGTGCAATAACAATATACATCTATTCTTGAAATCTTCCTCTGCTGAACCACAAAAAAACCCAAAACACAAAAAAAAACCCCAATGAGGTAAAACACCATTGAACAGAATTTGTTTCATTGTTTGTATAACACCTTTTTTTATTTTCCCTTTAAAATGAAACCAAAGCAATTCAAATTTTTGTTCCCAGCGTGGCTCAAATGTGCCACAATTTTTAATGGAGGTGTGTGGGAATGGAAAGAAATGGAAATTTCATTCCCCATCTTGCACTGTGGACCTTATTCCCATATGAAAACCATTTTCCTGGGGAAAATTCCTACGTGTGCAGTTGTATGGTGTTCTTTCACTGCTGGCATTATCTCAGGCAAATTGTTGTTTAAAAGATCCACAGTGCATCTTTTCAATAACAGAAATTCAGCTGTCTCTTTAGGAACTCTGCCTCTTCAGTTTCTGAGTTTGACAGGTGAATGACACAGCAAAAGCACCTTGAAAGAAACCTGTTTTTTTTTTTTTTTACTTTTGGCCCAGGGATTATTTTATTGCTGATTAAAATGTTCCATGGCACCGTGCTTAGGCCCAGATTTTTACATTAATTGGTCTGCATGTGTGGCCTAACTTTGTGTCTTTGCAGTTGCATTGAGGGAAATTAAACTTGAGAGCTCACTTGTGCACTGCACGAGTTGTTTGCTAACACAGAACAGCAGCAAAGTGAATTTGTCAGCCCTTCCTTTCCCTGAGAGCCTGGGAACAAGATTGCTTTGGACCTTCTTCAAGCACTTAAATTTAACTTTTTACACAAAATCTGGCTGTTATCAGGGAGGCTGCTGCATATTCCTAAGGCCTCTCTATAACTGCAAATATAAAATTCAGCAGAGCAATAAAAGACCTAACTTAAAAGTTAAATAAAGCGAATAATTGAGTGAGAAATACAGAGCCCTTAAAAGCTGCACACTCCTGGGGGTGTTTATCATTCTGTTTGTCACTTGTAGGGTAGGGGATGACAAATCTTTGCCAGGGATAAGACAGGCTGCCTTGGCTTTGGAGTGGGGCTGCCACAGAGGCTGCAAACTGTGCCCAACCCCTGCATGCCCAGGGCTGTAAATGTCCCTGGGTCAGCTGAGGCACAGGTTGGTTTGGAGCCAGCCCAGTCCCAGTTTTCCAGGGCTGTAAATCTCCATGGATCAGGTGAGGATGGTGGGCACAGGTTGGTTTGAAGCCATCCCAGTCCCAGCTTTCCAGGGCTGTAAATCTCCCTGGATCAGGTGAGGCCCAGGTTGGTGCCAGCCCAGTCCCAGGGCTGGGTTTTGCAGCTCAGGTGGGGCAGGGCTTTGCTCAGCCGAGGGCTGGTGCTCTTCCCTCAGGTCATTCCTTGCTCCTGGCCAGTCCAGGCGTGGCTGAGCTGGACAAATGTCCCCCATCCCTCCTTCCAGCTGCCCTGGGGCTGGCTGGGCTCAGCAGGAGATCATCAGGGGGTTGGACAGGGACCGTGGGCTCTGTGCCTGCTCCAAGGGCTGCTTGTGCAACAGTTCACAGGCTGTCAGCTCCTGCTGGAGGGTGTCCAGCACTTCGAACAGCTGGGCTTTGCCTTGGAAAAGAAAATTGCAAACATCAGCTTTTGAACAAAGTAAGGAAGTTGCAGTTTCACAATCCTAACAGGCCCCTTCCTTCATAGCTGCCCTTTTGAGTGGTTGTCATAAAATGTCTGAATTTTGCGACCGAATAATGGATTCCTGTCCATAAAAAACGTGAGCAGATCTGGGTTCAACTCTCCTCTCTGTTTTTCTCCTGCTTCATTCCCTGGCCCACTGAGGTCTCAGGCACTTGTGTGAACAAAGACTATTTCATATCACAACTGCCACCCCAACCATCCTCTTAGGCTTGTCAGAGAAAGATGCTGGATTACCAAGACTCAGCAGAGCTGCTTGAGTCTCCCCCGAGCGCAGCCAGGCAGTGGAAAACAGAGCAGGTGAGCTGCTCACAGCTGTGGTGATGCAGGATGGGCAGGGCCACAGAGCTCCTTGGAGTTTCAGGGAGCTGGAACTCTGAGCAGCATCCCCTGGAACCCCTGTTCCTGTGCAGGATAAACTGGCAGGACCTTCTGGACACTGTGCAGTGGGTACAAACAGCCTGCTCTTGTATTGTCCCAGGAGAACATCAAACCCATGGCTCAGCTGTGGTTTCTCTCTGTGCTGGTGTCCTGGAGCCTACAGAGGTCTGTCTCTGCCCTCTTTTCTCTACTGCCTGTGCAGCTGAAGAGCTCAGCTTGGCTCTGGGCTGCCCGTGCCCTGGATTGCTGGGCACGAGGAAAAAGAGGCTTGGAAACTGCAAAGCCCACAGGGGTTTCCATGCCACTCTCCCTAAAGCTCTGTAAAGAATATTCTGCAAAACTGAGCCCCCAGGCCACATCTGGTCTTTTCTAATCTTGTCTTTGACTTCTGCCTGCCTATTAAAAGCACCTCCAAGCCATGTTCCTGGCACAGGATGTTCATTTCTTGGAGGTAAGTACAAATGCTCTGCTAATAGGAACAAAGTAATCAAACCAAAGGCTGTGATCCCTGCAAAGGCAGCTCTGGCTCACCAGACCATTGGCAAGGGACAGGGGTTTGCAAGTTTAATTTTCACACAAGGAACAGGAAATGCTGTTGTTGAAGGAGGGCAGGTCCAGTCTGTTTTCTGTTCAGAAATGTTCTGATGTGTAAATCTTGTGTTGCAGCAGAGGAGCACGACACACTGGGGTAACAAAGCTGCATTGCATTCTCAGTCATTTTTCTACCTTCTTGTATCAATTAAACCTTACCAACATTTTAGGATGATAAATTACTCCCCAAGGCCAAATTTTAATAAAAATTTGGCTGAAAAAGCACCCTGGATGGAGTTTTGATGTGTCACAGACTAGAAAGCATCACTTTCTATAGGCAACAAACTACCTCCTTCTCCTCAGCCTGTACCCTAGGATTTCAAATATCCTTTTCCTACCCATCTGTGTTTGTCCCAAAAAGATACTTTTCATGCTTTTTGGTCTTTAGGTGTGATTTCTTTTCTTACCAGGCTGGGGGTCACGGCAGGATTCCAAAGTGCTCAGCAGGATTTTTCCCAAGGCTCGCTTAGATATGTTCTTTAAAAAAAAAATAAAAAATTGTGGCACAAATATGTCCTTCAACGGTTTACAGATGTGCAACAGAACCTATGTGCAGGGTGCTGATATTTGGGAACGAAACCAAAAGGACACTGAATCCCGATTAACACCAGACTTGATATTTGCTTTATTTTCAAGCATTTTATCTTAGACCCTGCTCAAATAGCAGTTTGCAGAGGGTTGTAATTCCTTAATGTGGAAAGAGAAATAACAATTTTCAGTGGAAAATACAGAATACTGCCTTAACAACTGCAGGAGGTGAGGAGAGTAAGCAGAGCAAAAGCTTTTTGAGTCCTCTGCCAGGTCTGTGGGGAAGGTGAGCTGGAGCTGGTGGTGTTATTTTCGAAAAGGTCCTTTCAGACCCAGCTGAAGGACAGAGCAAATGTCCTGGGGCAGGGCCACTGCTGGATCTGGAGATGTAAAATAAACATTAGCCAAAGTGAGAGCACTGTAAGGACTCCTCAGTGTTTGGATGGTGTCTCTCAGTGGTGGTTTCACAAGAAACCATTTCTCATTTCATAAGAAATCTGGTGGGACATTGCATAACGTGCCTGGAAAAGCAAACTCTCCTGATTTGCTGTCGAGACACTCATGTGTGCTCTCTGGGAGATGGTCTTGCCATCAGTTTAATTAGCATTTAGAGAGCCCATCTCTGCAGGGACAGGTTGTTCTTGCTAAAACCTCCAGAAGTGGAAGTGGAAGGAAGCAGCTGTGGGAGGAAGATGCTGTCACCTCCAGGCAGAGCTGGCCCTGCTCCCTGACACTGGCCCTCTTCCACCCACCAGTGGGGACTGGGGCAGAGTGGGAACCAGTTTGAGGGTTTCACAGGGTCTCAGCAGCACAGGGGGAGGATCTTTTGGTCCTGACAGGATGTGTGTGTGCCCTTGGACAGACCCTGCTTGGTGGCAGGCTCTGTTGTAAACAAGATATTTCAAACACGAAGGTGAATATGCTGGGGAAGTGACACCTCAGCCCACAGGTTCTGATGGGTGAGGTTTCTTTTGTCTCAGATTTATCCATCAGGGATTTGGGGGGTTCTTGCTAAACTCTCCTGGGAGTTTTATCACTTTAATGCTGACTCAGAGTTACATTAGGATGCAGTTAAACAAAGGTCCTGCTCCAGAAGGAAAAATACATGTTCTGGAATTTTCCTGATTACTAACTTCTTTGTTTTCCTCATTTCCCCTAAATTTTGTGTTAGAGGGTAATGAGCTGGAAGGTTCAGCTCCAAGGAGATCTCCAGGTTTTTAGAAAGCCAGTCAAAGAGGCCCAAAAGCTTTCTGCAAGCACCAGGCAGTTCCCAGGGCACACATATGTAAAAGTCTGTCCTGCCAAGAAGGACTCTGTCCTGAACAGGAGGGATGAACATAATTTTCAGTTTGGAAAGGACTACAAAACACATTTTTGGGTCCCAAGAGTGCTTCCTCACCATACCAAGTCTCGGAGCTGTTGGAGGAGCTGCAGAACATCCATGAGCTTCTCCTCCACCAGCGACAGCCGAACCCTCTCTGTCTCCAGCATCTGCAGCTCCATCTTCAGCACTTCTGTCTCCTCCACCTTCTGCTGCAGCTCCCCAAGCCAGGGGCCTTTCACCTGCACAAAACACAGCAAGTGAAAGGCAGCAGAGCTTTTCCTTTCTTGCCTGAGAATTGCACAGTTGAGTTTTCCCCCTTCTGTGGTAAATGCAGTTCACTCCAGAAGATTCTCTTGAGGGGAAGTAGATTTTTTTTAAAGTGCTACATGAAGTGAAACTTCAGGAGTTGTTAGGAAATCTGTGCTTTGCTCTCGTGCATGAATGGATTTCCTTTATCCCTGGATGTGGGCAGGTCACTCAGGAATTGAAAATATTGAATATATTATATATGTTATACTTAAATATATATAATAATATATAAATAATATAAATAATATA
>VZRX01016044.1:29024-50274 GCA_013398075.1 Notiomystis cincta | reverse complement strand
TCCCTTCCCTTTCCCTTCCCCATGGAAAATATTGAGTATTTCATGGTTTTCCCTTCTTGCTGTAGGTGAAAACCTTAAGGGCTATAAATCAACACAGGCCCACTCTACTTCCACTCCCACCAGTGATGTTCACCTACTGAATTTAGCATTTTTCACCAATTATCCTGAGTCAGAAGCGTTTCCGATTCTCCTTTATCCCATGGATGAAATGGGTTTTATGTGTCTGACTCCCGGGGTGATAATAGCAGGGAATAGTTTTACTGCACACATAGAACTTTTCCTGAGGCCAAGACAAGCAGCCACAGCTTTTCATCCACTCCCAGCAAAAATTAAGCAGGATTTAAAAAAAAAATAAATCCAATTGATGGGGACAGAAAGTGGTGGGAGAAGAGAAGCTGAAGCATGAAAATTAACTACATGAGGTACACAAAAATCGCCCTGAGTAATTTGTCCTCTGTTTCAAACATTTCTAAACTCTTTCAAATTTAACATTCAGCTAAATGTTCACATTTTCAGCTACACAGGGTGGAAATCAAAGGAGGGAAAATAGAAACAGGAATGTTTGATGTGCCTGCTGCTCGTGCTGACTTTTCCAAGTGCAGCTGCCTGGCTGCAAGGGTAGAAGGGCAGCAAAGTCAGTCCTGGGGGCATCCTTATCCAGGAGAGCTCATCATCCTGGCATTAATTATGGGAATGGGGGACCTTCCATCTGCACAGGAAACGTCCTGAAAATAAAACCATCCCTGGCAGTGTCCAAGGCCAGGTTGGACAGGGCTTGGAGCACCTGGGACAGTGGGAGGTGTCCCTGCCCATGGCAGGGGGTGGAATCAGATGATATTTGAGGTCCCTTCCCACCCAACCCATTCCAGAGTTCTTTGGAAATGAGCATTATTCTGGAAAAGAAGAGAGAACACAAAGCAGATTTGGGTGAAGGAAAGACAGGAAGATCCCCCTTGGAGCAGCATTCCCAGACACCTGAGGCATTTTGCTGGATTCAAGCCATGAAAGAAATCAAAATAGAAGTTTATCTATTTCCCTAAGGACTTGTTTGAGAAAGAAAATGGATTTTCAGCAGCATCTCGTGTTTCCACACACAGACAGGGAGGAGGATCACATCATTTATCTCGCTGCCCTTTTCTGCAGAGCTGTTTAATCACAGAAAGCAGCAGGTTCTTCATCCCAGTCTGCAGCTGGTAAATCAGAGCTGGCCTTTGCTTCTCACCTCCTCCCCCAGGTGCCTGGGTTGGCTTCCAGGAGCTTTTCCAAGGACCAGTCCCTGTTTTCAGTGAATGCCAACAGCCTGGAGAACTGAAAGGAAAAAGGGAAGATCCCAGTGTTGGAAACACAATCTGTGGGGTTTAAAGCCCTGAGAGCCACACACACTCTGGGGTTTATGGACAACAATCCAAGCCCCAGGACACAATCACCCCCTCACTGGGGTTCCCTCGCAGTCCATTTTGCCCCTGCAGTAATTAATTAGTGTTTTAGGAAATCACAATTAATTCTGGGTAAAGCAAAACCAATCCAGACCTTTTATGGGGCATCAGCTCTGGATGATCCTGGGGCTGGGGAGGGAAAAGGGGCAGCAGAGAGAAGGGAACAGCAGCATCAATGTTTGTGGGGTGGATAAATGCCAGAAGGAATTCTGGGGCTCTGTGGAATGAGAGAAGGCCCTGCCTGTTCAGGGACCCAGTGGAACCAAGGGGAGATAAACTCGAGAGGTGGATCCATGCAAACCTGTCCTGGACCCCACTAAGGATCCCTAGAAAAGTGAAAATGTCAGTACAAACCCCCACAGAATGGAGCTCCTCAGGGTCCTGCCTGTTGAACTTCCACGGGAAATTTCAGGGTTTGTTGTCAATTAAAGAAACTCTGTTTAAATTTGAAGGCATGGCAATATTTTAATCACTCTCTTCGATAAACTTTGTATTTTTTGGATGGGCTGCTCGTGGCAGGAGTTTCCCAGCTCTGGCAGAGGATTGGGGATGAATTTTCAGCCTGATTATTCCCTTCTAAAATGAAGTCAGTGGTGGACCAGGAAGGTGCATGAGTGAATTACTGACTCCTGGTGAAGCACTGGGAGTTGTTGATGCTGCTCCGTGGCCCCAGGAAGATGTCCTGGCTCAAAGCATCGCCTTCCTCTGTGCTCATCTCTCCTAAAATGTGCTCTGTGAGTCTCCTGAGGGGCACAGCTGATCCAGTGACATTTATAAGTCTATAGGAAGATGCCCTGTGCACACACAGATGGGATTTTTGTAAGGTTGTGTGTTCAAAAGAAAGTAAACTCCCTGGTTTACATAAGGCTGCCTCTTCCTTAAAGGCTGAGCTATTTTAACAGTGCATTCCACCAAAATGAATAATATTTGGCTTTTGGAGGCAGATTTTTCTGTGGTTACAACCTCTTTTGCACATCATAAATGTCCAACCCCATCCCATTGCTTTTCTTTCATTAAAAAGAACAACAACTAACCTTTAAAAATACCATATTTGTCATGGGCTCACTTGAGTTTCAGCTGGTGTGATTTATGTGTCTGTCCTCAGAGCAAACACCCTCATTGAGGAAAATTAGCCAGGGTATCACCCTGCAGAAATGAAGATTTTGGGTCACCTCAGGTGGTTCTGCAAAGGATGGGCTCTCCTTGGAGCTGACGAGGTTGAGGAAGGTCACGAGTCCATGGCTGGAACTGGAAAACCTCCAGCACTTGCAGGTGACTCGTGGGTCTCACACTGAGCTGAGGTGACAGCAGAGCCCTCCTGGGAGTGTCACTGTCCTGTTCTGTCCCAGGATGGGCAAAGCCAAATTCCTAAATCCCAAATCCTCCCAGATTTCACAGCAATCTATGGTTCCCAGTACCTCCCGTTCCAGCCCGACTGGGTGTCAGCACCTCCCATTCTTCCATCGGATCCTGCTCCCAGTTCCACCACCCCCAGCCACCAGTGGATCCTGCAACACTGAAAAAAATAAATAGCACTGAGAAAGTCTGGCCTGGCTAAATAAATTTGTCCCCTGACCTGACAATGAAAACGTTCAGCTGGTGCAGATCTCTCCAGACCTGGAGGTGTCCCCTCCTTACACAAGCAAGAGATCAGATCCAAAACGAGCAGGATTTCTTGGAAGAAGGGGGAAAGTATTTGAGGAGGGAGTAAACGGCTCTGTATCGTTCCAACTGCTCAAAAATCTGTTTTGCCAAGGGAACAGGAGAAAGCTGTTAAAAAAAGATTTTAATTGTAAGTCCTTTCGGCTTTCCCTGTAAGAAAACAAGGAAGAAGCAAACACAATGGCTAAAGAACATGAAAAGATCCCAAAGGTTAAGAATGCTCCAAGAAAAATACGCTCTCAATCTGCAACAGTGAGCAATGGAAACATTATTTGCACCACTCTCGGGGCTGGGGTTGTTGCAAGAGGCAGCAAAGGCTCTGTGATATCCATGGGCTCGAGGGGAAGGGGCAGGAGAAGAGCAGGAGCAGAGCAGGAGCAGGAGCAGGACCAGGAGTAGGACCAGGAGCAGAGCAGGAGAAGGAGCAGGGGCAGAGCAGGAGAAGGAGCAGGAGCAGAGCAGGGGCAGAGCAGGAGCAGGGGCAGAGCAGGAGCAGAGCAGGAGCAGGAACAGGAGCAGAGCAGGAGCAGGAACAGGAGCAGAGCAGGAACAGAGCAGGAACAGAGCAGGAGCAGAGCAGGAGCAGAACAGGAGCAGGAGCAGGAGCAAAGCAGGAGAAGAGCAGGAGCAGAGAAGGAGCAGAGCAGGAACAGGAGCAGGAGCAGAGCAGGAGCAGGAACAGGAGCAGAGCAGGAACAGGAGCANGCTCCCGGACGGCTCAGGCGGCGCTTTGGGCTCGGCCGCTCCCCACCACAAAGGCTGTGTTTGCACAGCTCATTTGCAGGGTGAGTGAGAAGGCTCGAGTGGCAAATTGGATATTGATAACTTCCAGAAGCCTTGCTGGGCCTGCCGTGTTGTTCCACTCACTGTCTGAAAAATCGGCAAACACTCGCAGCGAGAAAAGTTCCCTTGCTGGCAACAGAGTGTGGCTCCAAATGAATTAACTTCCAAACCTGATATTTAAGGATGTTTTATTGGTCTGATGTCTCTCCAAGCCTTGCCAGAGCCATCATGTCAAAGAGCTGTGGACTCGGTTATAATAAAAGAGACGTTATTTGTAATTGTTTCCTCTGGCATTACCATGGAAGGGGAAAGGCAAGTGGAAAAGCGCTTTGCAGAGCTCTGGTCCATCTCCCTCCCTGCTCACTTCCCACTTGGAGCTCCCCGGGAAGGGCTGAGCAGGGAATCCTTGGGGTGCTCAGTGGGAAGGGCTCCTGGGGACATCCCTGGCATGGAGCAGAGCCAGCACAGGCACATCCAACTCTCCCACACTGGAATTTTATCATTTTTAACAAGGGGGAGAAGCTTTTCCTTGCTTTGCTTCTCTTTGTTTTGCTGTTGGTTTGTGTCACGTTTTTATTAAGGATGGGATTTGATTTTTTTTTTTAAAAAGGAGGCAACGATCCAAGTTTGGACTTATTTTGCATAAATATTGGGAAAACAGCTTCTATGGGAGAAGGAAAACAAAGGTTATCGTGATCAGCACATGATTTTACTTAGGCAGAGTATCAGTTAAATTAGTCTTGAAATTATAACGTTTCAGCTGCTGGTACTTTTCATATTAAAAATCAAATTTAATTTTCCAGTTTTGCAGAAACAAAAATTCCAACCATTTGTTGATTTCCACCACCAGGAGGGAAGAAAAAAAATGAAAAAAAAAATAAATAGAATGAATCCAGCCTAATCCTCCAAAATAAATCTCCACAAAGGCTGGTTCTATCTGGGAGAGGTCACTGCAGATTTTTCAGCCATCCTTGGGTGGCACCTCCCAGGCAGAAGTGGCCACTCCACTCATGGTCTCACTGGGGACAAATCTGGCCTCAATCTTCCAAATTTTGGGATTTACCTGAAATTATGGCTGCACAACCCAGGTCAGGATATTGCATTTATCCTGGAATATGTGCAGATTCTCCCTGTTCCCTGTCAGTCACTGGATGTGAGGAAGGATTTTGGGAAGCAGCATCCTCAGCTCAGGGGCTGAGCCATCCCTGACCGTGTGTGGCAACATTTTTCAATGCTTGGTTTAGTTCCATCCAGGCTACAAACCAGAGAACCAAACCCAAAACAGAGAAGGAAAAAAAAATTAAAAAATAAAAAGAAGGGAAAAAAGTTCTTTCTGATTTTCAACATAAAGCTAGGATTACCACTAAAGAACAATAAAAATTCCTTTATTACCAACAACAGGAAGAGCAAAGAGAAAAATAAACCACAGAAAATCTTTGTTATAATTTTTCCATAACAAATAAGGTCTTTTCTGGTCATGTTTGCCTTTTTTTTTTTTTTTCCCTTCTCCTTAAAATTGTATCTGTTTAGGAAAAAAAAATCTTGTTTAGAATAAAAACAAAACTGCAGAGGAAAAAGCAGAGCTCTTATTAAAGACTTTGACATCACAACCCATCTATTAAATAGCAAGATTCTTAAAGGAAAGTCCTTTCCAAATAAAAGGGAGGAAATGAAAGGTTCTATGAGTTCCCAAGGCCATTGTTGATGCTGTAGAGCACAGAAAACTTCCACTATCCATGGTCAAGGAAGTCATGTAGGAACAGGAACCAGCTCTGGAGGTTCCCACAGGGAGAAGATCCTTGGAGAAATATGGCTGGGACTTGTCTTGGTGTTTTTCTTTATTCCCCACACTTTTTTTGTGGTTTAACTGGGGGGACTGAGGGAGATAAATCATCAGAGGGGAGGGAAATGTTCCCTGGGCTGGCAGGAGGGAGGGATCCAGGTCCCTCCACGTCCCACTCTCCCTGCTCCACCCAGGACCCCACCAGGAGCATCAGCTGGATGTGAGGGGGATGTGACCTTATCTCCAAGAGGTTTTTTATGTTCCCCTGGAGCTGGGGGCTGATTTGGGGTTGTTTTCCATGGATTTCTGAGGGACAAGGCTCTTTTATCCCCCCAGAGCCCTGCACACTTTGTTCCTTTGCCTGCCCGAGGCTGATTAGGGGTGATAAGGGGTGGCAGTGGGTTATTGCCCAGCCAGACTGAAAAGCCAAACCAGGCCCTTTTGACAGAAAACAGTCATCAAAATGGCTTTATTCTCCTTATCTGGCCCTGCTCTGGATAGCAAAGGCAGCTGGAACAAAGACTTTTGCTCCTG
Organism: Notiomystis cincta; assembly: GCA_013398075.1. NCBI lineage: Eukaryota > Metazoa > Chordata > Aves > Passeriformes > Notiomystidae > Notiomystis > Notiomystis cincta. The sequence continues at coordinate 44,076 of VZRX01016044.1, read as the reverse complement.
GTGAGTGGGGAGTGAGCCGGGAGTAGGGATTGACCCTTCCATCCAAGGGTTTGTCCCAGGGATTGACCCTTCCATCCAAGGGTTTGTCCCAGGGATTGACCCTTCCATCCAAGGGTTTGTCCCAGGGATTGACCCTTCCATCCAAGGGTTTGTCCCAGGGATTGACCCTTCCATCCAAGGGTTTGTCCCAGGGATTGACCCTTCCATCCAAGGGTTTGTCCCAGGGATTGACCCTTCCATCCAAGGGTTTGTCCCAGGGATTGACCCTTCCATCCAAGGGTTTGTCCCAGGGATTGACCCTTCCATCCAAGGGTTTGTCCCAGGGATTGACCCTTCCATCCAAGGGTTTGTCCCAGGGATTGACCCTTCCATCCAAGGGTTTGTCCCAGGGATTGACCCTTCCATCCAAGGGTTTGTCCCAGGGATTGACCCTTCCATCCAAGGGTTTGTCCCAGGGATTGACCCTTCCATCCAAGGGTTTGTCCCAGGGATTGACCCTTCCATCCAAGGGTTTGTCCCAGGGATTGACCCTTCCATCCAAGGGTTTGTCCCAGGGATTGACCCTTCCATCCAAGGGTTTGTCCCAGGGATTGACCCTTCCATCCAAGGGTTTGTCCCAGGGATTGACCCTTCCATCCAAGGGTTTGTCCTGTCTCATCCTCAGCCAGGGGTGACAGAGGAACTCCTGAGCCAGGCTTGGGCCATGGCACATCCAGGGCAGAGCCTGGGGCTCCCTGGGCACATCTCAAAGGACACCAGGAAGGCTCTGCTGGGATCTTCCCTTTGGCAAGCAAGGGAATTTTCCCAAGGGAATATTAAAGGTGGAACAAGCAACAAAGTTCTCACCAAGTTTTAGTCACAGAATCTCAGAATGGTTTGGGCTGGAAGGGACCTTAAGGATCATCCAGTTCCACCATTCCAGAGTGCTCCAAGCCCCATCCAACCTGGCCTTGGACACTTCTTCTCTGGACACCCTGTGCCAGGGCCTCCCACCTTCCCAGGGACCAATTCCTTCCTATCTAACTCTGCCCTCTGGCAGTTTGAATTGAATTTTAAAGGAATTGGACCAGGAATAATTTCCAGGTTCTTTAATAAAATTCCTAAAATTATAAATAAACATTAAAATACTGACAAGACTCTCTTTATCATGAAATATCCTTATTTTCCTTCCTTGTTTCTCCTCAGCTCCTTCTCACATCCAGGTCCCCCTCACCCTCCCTCATTGCTTTGCTGTGAAATTATGGCCTGAACTGAGGTTTGTTGGAGTCAGACCCCAATTGTCTCTCAAAAGATAATTTGGGGTCACATGGCCATGAAATCCAAGAAAAGCCTGAGTTTTCCTGCTCTGGATCTGCAGAATTTGGAACTGAGGGTGTTTGTGCAGCACCAAAGGGGTGAAGCTCCACCTCTGTGGAATTGCACCCCCTTCTCCTGCTCATTTCACAGCCAAAGGGCTCAGAGCTTCTCCTTTTATTTTTGAATACAGATGTCTGAACTCAGAAATCATCATCCAATCAATCTAGGAAAAAAAAATAAGAATACTCTGTTTCCATCTACATTTTCCCAGATGTAAATGCTCCACAAAATTATTGTGCTGTAAACTCTTTTATAACATTGCTAGGTTTCATTTTTGGTTTTGTTTTTCATTTTCTGATGTCTTTTGTGGATTTGGGATACAAACAAATGACAGGGTACTAACAATGACTTGAACCAGCTTCTGAAAGATGTGTTTTTGTTGGGATTTGGGGTTTTTTTACCTCCTTGCACCACTGTTTTTTCTCTCTGGCTTCTTCATCCTGGCCTTTCTCAGGACGGCAGCACATTTTGGGATTAGGATTCCCATGGCCAAAATCTTCCCTGAGGTCCACTTGTAGAAATATTTGAGTATCCCCCAAGAGGAGTTCTGCAGTGTGGTTTGGGGAGATCTTTGGGATTAAATGATGCCACAGCTCAGGTAGAATCCAGAGGAGGAAGATGTCCCAGAAGGAAAAAATCAAGTGCTAAGGAGTTATTCACAACACAGGGATCACACCTGCAGTCAGCAAAGGGAACAAAATTGGATATTTTCCTGTAAAAATGCTGCTGGATACAAATGTAGATCTAAGAACTCTACAGAAAAAAAAAAAGGGGGAAATCAAGGCACAAAATTATTTTAGTGGAATAGAGCTGGGGTCAGGCAGGGCTGGGAAGGGCCAGGCCAGCAGGGAATGTGGCCAAGGATCCGAGCTGCATTAGGGGGGGTGGTGGGAGAAGGAGCAGAACAGCTCCAGGATGGGGGATAACGGGCCCATGTTCTCTGGCACAGAGCAGAAACCCCACAATCCTCTCCCCACACTCCACAACCCCACACTCCATAACCCCACACTCCATAACCCCACTCTCCATAACCCTACACATCCAACACTCCACGACCCCACAATCCTGTCCCCACACTCCATAACCCCACATTCCATAACCTCGCATTCTATAACCCCACACTTCACAACCCCACTCTCCATAACCCCACTCTCCATAACCCCACACTCCCCACACTCCAGAACCCCACACCCCAAACACTCATTTTCTGTCTCACAGGAGCTCTTGTAGCACCAGAGGCCCCCAGGACAAGACAGAGCTTTCCCTCAGGTCTCTCCAACCTTGAGCTTCCCACTGCCCATCCCTCTGTCCATGGAACACAAACTCATCCAGATCTCTGTTCTGATTCACCCTTTCCCAAATCACTTCCTTTTGAGAACAGTGGAAAGTACCTCTTGTTTTCTTTATTTTCTATTTCTTCCCTCTTTTTCTTAATTTTTTTTTGTTTCCATGGCCATAATTTAATTCTTCATTTTAACCAACTTGCTACGTCCTTTCTCCTTGATAACTCCCAAGCTCGAATGTAAAAAATGTATTATTACAAGAGACAATTACGGGGTTCAAAGCATTCTGAAGCATTCCATGCTCCCAGCTTCTGGTACTGATATAAGGAGAGGAATATTTGTGGTTTTTTGACTTGCATGAAGTGGAAAGGTTCCAAGAGCTGGTGGTAAAAGGCCTAATGAAAGTCTGCCTTCATCAGACACAACAAAGCTCCTGCATCCTGGGAGGTTTAACTGTTTCTGTGGATGGGATGCCCAGGCCCCAGCACTCCACACAAACAACCCTTGACCCTCTAAACTCAACCACTTCATGCTTGGTCAGAAATAACAACAGCAAAAGAGGGAAAAAAGAAAGAATCCAGGGTTTGTTTGGCTAAAATTCTTTTTCTTATTTTTTAAACAGCACATGACTTTGGGAGTTGAAGGTTTGCAGCTCCCAAAGTTTGTTTGGATTGAAGATGTGTCTCACACCTTCGGGATACAGCTGGACAGCAGAAAATTATGGAAATTGGGTCTGTTTTAAAGGACACCCAGTGGTTGCACAAACATCTGACTGCTGCAGAGCAGAAGGTTCTTCTCTGCTGAACCTTCTGTTTGTCATTTATTTTTCCATTTCATAAATACCGATTGGAAACTTCTCCTTGGAAGGCAGAGGGAAATCTTGTGGATTGTAAACACGGAGGAGAAGAGGAATTGTTTAGGATGGTGAAAAGGGTATAAGGACTCAAAGCATAATGTTAAGTAGAGGAAAGTTTAGGCTGGATAAACTTCCAAGTGCTGAAATCTTATTAGGCTGTGGAAAATTCTTCCAAAGGATGTGGGAGAAGCTCCTCTGCTTGAGCAGTTTGCCATTAGATTGGACAAAGGACTAAAAATAAACCTTAAACCATCTTGTCCCAGCAAAGGAGGTGAAAAATCAATGTATCCAACACCTCCTTTGATTTCATGGACCACAAATCCATCCATGCCCAGAGAGTGAGAGCATCCATGGGATTTGTGTGGCTCAGGATGGATCCACCACCACGATGGGCTCCACTCTGGAACCTGCTGGGGAGAAACCTGTGTGACCTGAGAAAGCAGCAGGTGCCAGGCCCTCCCAGCCCAGCCAGGAACAGCAGCTCTGAACCAGGGAAATGGAAAATAAATCCACACATCTGAACTGGTTTGCTGCCCAGAGGACAATTTGTACCTTGGGGTTCAGAGGTCCTGGGAGAGAGCACAAGGAAAGTTTCAGACCGTCAGGAAGGATCAAAAACCAATTTGACACAGCTGAGCCCAAATACAAAGGTGTTTTACCCCAAAATCTGCCCTCTGTCCTCAAAGGACCTGTCCAGGTTCAGCACCAGCAGCGATTCCCACAAGGAGCAGCAAATGTGGATTTGCTGTGCTACCCCAAACTGATTCCAAGTGTCTTGTAGCAGAAAATCCAACGTTCAGCAGGGAATTCCATTTAAATATTCATGGGTTTAGTAACAGGCTGATAAAATTATGGTCAGTGGGGATAATTATGAGGTGATGCAAGTTGTTAACTGGGCTTATGCAGTAAACACAAAGGAGACCCAGCAGGATTTACAACTGCAATGATTCTCCAAGAAGATTAAAATATTTTGGATATTAATCCACTTGTTACCTTTTCCCTTCTCTTCATGGATGATCTAAAAGCGAATTCTGGTGGTTTTGTTTTTTTAAGTCCATTCATGATAGTGTTGACTGAAACTCCTGGAGACAAGAAATCTTCCCACTGATTTCCTGGGGCCTCGGATTTTATCAGACCTGATAAATTTATGACATAAACACCAAATTTCTGATGTCTCTGCTCCAGGGAGTCGTTAGGAGTCTTCAAAATTTGATCTGAGTTGCTAAACTCTGCCTGGTCACGTGGTGGGTTTTCCAGTCCTGGCTAGAGGCATCTGGGAGCACATCTGGTGCAAATATTTCCTGGTGGAACCCAAAATGTCACTTTCTGCAAATACTTCTCTGTGTGATTCCGAAATTCACTTTCCACAATGTTTTTGGCCAGGAAGAGCTGATAACGCCAAAGTTCTTCGAAAGCAAAGACAAAGAGATGAGAATGTGGCCAAAGAGACTTTATTGCAAATTTGGATGAATCCAATAATGGTTAAAGCACACTTTGAATCTGCTGCAAACTGAATTTTTGTAGACTGGAGCAGTTGCTCAGATCTTGACCTGGTAGGAGAGAAGAGGGAAAACTTGTGGGTGTAAGTGCAATGAAAATCAACTGTCGCTGTCCATGCATGGAAATATGGAATATTTCCTTTTAATAGAACAAGCCCATGGTGCTCATATGGATATTTGGTGAGTTTTGCTGTACATGCTCTGTTGGTTGAGAGGGCAGCTGAATCCATGAACCATGAAGCTGATCCAACCAGGGGAACTAAAATCACCTCCTAAACATCTCTAAAAAGTATTATTATTGGGAGTAGCAGACTGGGAAGCACTTCTTGCCTATTTCCTGCCTAAACCAAATCCTATTTATTTTTTTTTTCCAAAGGAATTGATGGATATCAAAATTAATTTGAGTTTTCTCCGTGTTATTTTTTTTCTAATTGTTGCAATTTGAACGTTTTTCCAGAACCTTGTTTGGTTTAGAGGCAGCAATGGCATTTCTAGGCTCCAGCCTCAGTGGGAAGGGCCACTTCATCCCCACCTTTCCCTGGCTGATCCCAAGCCTTGGATGAAAGACCCAAAGTGCTCCAAGTCTTCTTCCAGAATGACCACAGCAAGTCCTGCTGCAGCCACAGGATGGGTTTGGCCCAGGGGATTTCACTGTGGTTAAATCAACAGTAAAACCTTTTAATTCCTCTGGCCATGCAGGAATACTTGACTTTGGGATCAAAACTAAAGGGATTACTTTATTATCTTTCCTTAATTGTCACAGAAGAGATTTCTCATCTTTATTCCCTTTCTCCTAACCCAGTTCTACATTGTTCCTTTTCTTTTTGTTCCGCTTTTCCATCAAACCATTCTTCCTTCCCAGCTTTGTCCTACACCTTTCCCTTAACACTACTCCAGATCTTTTTCCTTCTCCCACTGTTATGAATCCTCAAGGGCCGCAAGAATTTTCCATTTTCCTGCCCGAAACCCTTCGTATATCTCTCCCCACCTCGTTACAATAAAATAATTCTTCCATTTCGCTGTCACCTCAATTTAGTTCTCTCACCCTCCACTCCCTCTTTTTCCCCTGGTTTAAAGACCGACCAGCATTTCCTGAATTGGAAAAGCCACAATAATATTTTTTCCATTGAAAATACCACAAGTACAGTATTTCCATTGAACATACCACAAGAACAGTGTTTCCATTGAATGTACCACAAGGACGGTGCTTTTGAGGTATCTAAATGCTGAGATGAACTCATAATGTTCATCTTGGACTCGTTAAACCAAAGCCCCTTCTCTCCTCAAAAAAAAAAAAGTTTCCTCAGACAGAGAAAGAATTTTTATTCACAGGTTTCAAAAAAGAAAAAAAAATACAATAAAAACAAGACCTAGACAGACCCGGGACAATTTTGCACTTGCTTTGTGAGTAAAATATAAATAGGTTTTAGCAAGTTAAAAAAAAAATCCATTAAAAATGCTTAGAGTGGTTGAACAGCTGGAAAAGCAACTTTTTTTTTTTTTGATAACATTTAAAGCTGCTTAGCAGCTGGGGAAAAAATCGCCTGTAAAAACACTTAACATTTACAGCCACTCAGTGGCTGGAAAAGCAACTTGTTATAAAATTGATTTAACATCTCAGTGGCTGGAAAAGACATCCCCACACATCCATCGAGCTGCAGTGTTTTACACAGCTATTTATGGCTATTTAGACACAGATAAGGCTATAAATAGATAAGCTGGGCATTTCTGCTGATGCCATTGTGGCAGGGAATAATTTCCATGCAGATCATTCGCAGTTTTATTTTATTTTCTGGGAGTTTTAAACTAAGCCCTTTAAATTCCCATCAGTCTGGAGTCTGGCGGGCCTGGATGCTCAGCCCCCAGGAAGGCCATAAATCAGTTTAGTTACAGAGCACTTTATGAAATAATAATTGAGTTCTGTGTTTGATGGGCTCGGGTGACGCTCTGGCTGAGGCAGCAGAGCCCAGGCTGCTCAAGGAAGTCTTTGCAACCCAGGCCGTGAAATGGGGATGTCTCCATCAGCTCACCTGAGCTGCCAGGACCTGGAGAGGTGACAGGAGCCTGCCAGCCCCAAAATCCCAAAACCGAGGGGTGTGAAAAGCCCCATCAAAGCAGTAATTAAGCACATTTGTCTCTGCCTGAGATTAGAGCTCTTTAAGACACTGATTTAAGCCGTGAGTCATGTAACAAGCCTCGGGCAGCCGTGCTGCGGCATCCAGATGTGCAGTCAGCCCCTCCGTCCAGCTGTGCAGCGCTGACAGAGGGGAGGCCCTGGCTCGTCCCTGCTCTGCCCCGCTCAAAGCCCCCAAAACCAGGACTAAAGCTGCTGCCTAAACGTTCACAGGCTTCCTGTAAGCCATGAGCCCCCTCCCGGGTGGGACCCTGCGGCGTGTGGGCACCCTCTGAATTAATTGCTGCAATTACCATAATAATGCAGCGGAGCTGATTGCTTTGTTCACTTCCCTGAGGTAGGGATTCCCCCAGCCCCTGGGGAAGTGTCAGGACTATCTGGCACTCTCCCTCAGCCTTCACCTCCATCTGACTTCTCTATTTCATCCTTCCAAGCCTTTGTCTCAGTGACAAAGTTGCTTGAAAGGTGTCCTAAAAGCCTCGAGGCAGTTATTGCACTGCCACAACAAATTTGGGCAATCAAACCTTTCCTGAGATGTGTGTTTTGCTGGTAGGGGGCAATCCAGGCAAACCAAGAAGCCTTGGAAAGCCCAGGGATCCAGCCTTGCTGCCCAAGGGCTGAGCACAGCTCCTGGTGAGCCCTCTGGGAAGAGCAAAAAGCTGGAGTAAAAGCAGCTCCTTCCAATTTATTTCCAAGCAAGGATGTTCTGTCTGGCTGGGTTATGGCTGAGGACCCAGTAAAGAGGGAGAGGGAATGTTGCCATGGTTGGGTGTCACTTCCCAAAGTCCCAAAGTTCTCCTGGAATCAGAGCCCAAAGTGCTGCTTTAGCTGGGTTTGATGCCAACTTCTGGAGCTCAGATGAGAAGCTGGATGTCTTTGCTGGTAACTGCAGATAATGAGGCAATGTTCCCGAAGTATCTGAGGCTGGGATCTTTGAACTGTAACCACTTTGTGGCCAAATCCTTGTGAAAGTGGAAAAAATAATAATTACCTATGAATATGTGAAGACGTATATTCCTCAAGGACAGACAGGAATTGTTCAGTGTCGTCCGGGTGAAGGGAGGAGGTGCAAAAAGAAGATTTTCAGCAGAGTTTTCCTGCCAGGGAGAGCTATTAGGCACTGGAATTATTTCCTCAAGGAAAGCAGAGGAAGGCTATTCCTTCAGACATTTAATAATAGCTTGGGCAAAGAATTAGGAAATATAAAGAAGCAGCCTGTACTGGCAGGTAATTGAGCTAATCAGGACTAAGTAGGACTCAGGATTTTTTTTTTTTTTTTTAGGATCATTTAAAGTCAGCTGCAATAGATATTTCATTAATTCATTGCCCTTTTCATTGCAGTCCAACACCCAGGAGAAAGGCAGAACAAGTTAATATTAAAAAAAACCCAACCCAGTCAGTGCTGGGAACACTGGGGCGAGGCAGTGCCAACGAGGAGAGATTTCATGGGCACTCATCAGACACAAAAATGAGCTCTCAAACGAGGCCACAAAAGCCAGTGGGGAAGAGAAGGGGTAGAAGGAGCCAAGGTCTGATCTGGAAAAGAAAAAGGGAAAAGCAAGGATGAAGAACCAGAGGATTGGACAAGATGGGATGGGATGGGAGGGGGTCCTGGAGAGACTCAGTCTTGGCAACAGCCATGGAAAATCAAAGTGCAGAATAAAAAAGTGCTGTAAGAACAGCCCGTGATCGAATACCAGACTGGCTAATTTGTATTTCAGGGGCTCGAGGAGAGGATGCTGCAGTCTGTGCCTCTGTACCTTCCACACATTTGGTGTTCCTGGACAAAGAGCCAGCTCTAAATCAGGGGCATCCGGCTCAGACTTGAGCTGGGGTGTAAAGGCTGAGCAGCATCAGACTGAGAAACTAAATTTGGGGAGAGGCAGACACTTGAGAGCCCTGTGGTGTCTGGATCACCCAGAGGATGCCTAAGCCAGGCACTTTTTTTCTCTCCCTGTTCATCCTGGACAGCATGGTGGGTGCCAGGTTTTATCCTTTCATCCTTTCTCCTTGTTCTGAGTTTTAAAAAGAACATTTAGAACATGCTGTAATTATTCCATGTGGGATTATTTACCAGTTACATCCAGGGCTGGGCATGTCCAGGCTGCTGGGGCAGGAGGGGACACAGCCTGGGACATCCCATCAGCTCCTTGAGTGACAGAAGATGTCAAGGGCATCACCCCATGTCCCTGTTTTCCCAGGACATGTGGTGTCTCCTGCATCCAGGTGGGACAAAAGTCGTTCCTAAAACAAAGCTGAAGAGAAAGAAGGAAAGCGAAAATCCTCAGGTGACCCTCACCATAAAATCCTCACCCATAAATTCAATCAGAGCTGAGGAGATGCAAATGAGGTTTATGGCCTTTCTAACACCCTAATGGCACTTCAGGTTACCCCAAGGTCTGATGCAGCAATCCATTCACATTATGGACAATAATTCCTGCCAGCTGGAATTCCAGCAGGGCCATAAGGGTTTATCAGGATATGGAAAATTGTTGATCAGGATATGGAAAATTGGTATATTTGTCCCAGAGATGTCAGAGCCAGATTTGACGGCTCATTGATGGCAATGGGTGCAGAGTCACAACCCAACATTCTTGATCTGCTTTAAGACATTTGCTCCACAAAAGTCATCACTTTTTGGTGCTGCTGCCACTCAACCTGAACCACAATTTCAGAATCCAGCCCTGACCTTGCTCTGTAACCAGCACAGAGAAGTCATCAGCACAAATCCAAGCCACCCCAAAAGCTGCTCCAGGTTATCCCCTACATGTTTGCACAGTGACCACAGCCATTGATTTATCCCTTATTAGAAGCTGATACCACCACTGGATTTAAATCATAGCTATATTAACATCCATCAGCAAGCTGACCTAGAAACTTATTTATTTAAGAACACCAGTGGTCTGAGGAAAAGCCTTACTTCAGATGCCAAAAACAAAAACAAGTACAATGGGGTTTGGATCTGGACAATGCTTGGGAACCGTACTGGCAGCCACCAAGTTGGAATATTTGATCTTCACAGCTTGACGTCAAGAATGGCTTTTAAGTCTCCTGGCTGGTAAATACATCTGGCTCATGCCTTGTTTAACATTCGAGGTGCTTATAGATATTGTGGTTTCAAAGTTGATCAAACATGCAGGGCATTATTTGTAGGAAAAACATTTACCTTACTGGAGAGGTTTGACTTAAAGTGAGGGCTCAAATGATTTCCCGTCTGCTTTAATGTGTGGAGGAAAGTGGAATTTGCTTTGGGAAGCAAAGAAAAAGGCAGCTCAACACATCCTGCCGTGCCCAGTGGCTTGGGATTGCCTGTAGGAAAGCTCAGCACCATTTATTTTGTGAGATAAAAACTCAGAGCAATTTAACGTCGTAGAGAGAAGGGAAAAGAAAACGGGCTGAGGTTCAGGAGTTGGATGTGAAAGTTGTGGTGTCCTTCCAGCTGTTCCTCTGTCAATGGAAAAACAAAATGAAAGGAAGAAGGGTTGGGAAGGTAAGGGAAAAGAGGGAAGGAGAAGAGGAGAAAAGAGAAATGAAACACAGGCCTTGAGGACATCTTGGCTGAAAAGAGCCCTCAAGGTTTTGCATAAAAAGGTTTGGGGAAGAAAGAAGGGTCCTGTTTGGGGAGGTGCCTTGAGGGGATGAAGGAACTGGAGGGGTCGTGCAGCTGCATCAAGCCTTGGCTTCCAATGGGACACCATGAAGGTCTCCTTGCTTTGCTGTCTCCATCTGGAGATGCTTCATCTCGGTAGGGGAAGCAATATTTGAAAATATTTGTTCTTACCTCAGCACAGCAGCGTGAGGCAGGGAAAAACTGCAGTGGGAATTTTGGGGGATTGCAGAGGACTAACAGCAACGAGGGAAGGGAAAAGGACTGATTCTCATCCTCAAAACCATTAAAGCCAAAAGGAGCAGTATCCATGGTGCGATCCCCTGCAAAGAGCAGCACAGCAGCTCTCAAGCTCTTCCATTTCCACTTCTTTGTGGTGTGTGGCCCGTGAGATGTTCCCAGGTTTGTCTGGCCATGTGCCCCCCTGAGAAAGAATAGTGGAACCACAGGGCCCACATCACCTGGTGAGCCCAAATCCTGGTGTTTGCTGCCTCTCTGAGCATAAGCATCCCTTAGAAGGCACTGTAGTAAGAATCACTCAATTGCCAACAGGAAAATGCTTTTTTTCCCCATCCAGACTTGACAATTTTTCAATTCTTTTGATTCTTCAGGAGAAAGGAGAGGTCTGACTGTACAGTGAGAGGGCAGGTGGCCTGTGTGGGTTGAGCTCAGTGCTGATGATGCTGTTCTCAGTCATGACTGAGGTAAAGATTATCTGTACACTCAGTTTCAAAATACTCCAAAAGACTTTTCCCGGAAAGAGCAGATTTTGAAGTCAAGGAGTGCAATTTGTGCGTGGCCGCTGCTCTGATGACAGCAGACACCAGCTCTTCATCAGCCACTCAAAGGCCTTTCACAAGAGCAGCAAGAGGGGAGATGTTCTCTCTGACTCTGCTGAAGGATGTTCTGCAAGAGTCCACCTTCCAAAATCCCCAAGGAACAGACACAGGAGGAAGTCTCCAGCAATGGGAGAAGCCTCAGCTGGCACTCACACGTGTATCAGCTGTCAGAGGATCCAAAAATCCATCAAAACCCAGTCTTCTGGGAAAATCTTTCCTTTCTAACTTCCCAAGGGAGGAATTTCTGTGGGAACTGCAGCGTGCTTCATTTTGAAGCTTGGTTTCCAGCAGAGGGGACGTGGAAGCCCTACAGCCTCAGAAGAGAGAAAGCAGATAAAAAAGCACCAATTCTGATATGTTTTGACTAAAAATAATCCCATTTTAAACTCCAGTTGCCGGAGTTTTGGGCATTGGCTCACAGCTTCTGAATGCCTGGGACAGACAGAAACTGAGCAGTCCCGTAAGGGAAGGGGATTGTTACTGCAGGAGCTGAGTAGCTCCTGACTGGCACTGCAGTTGCAGAAGTCTCACATCCCAGGAGCTACTGCCGAGAAAATTTATGGACTCTTTGGAATCACAGATTCATTTGAGAATCCGACAATTTGTAGACAACCGTCGAACCAAAAAAAAAAAACCAAAGCTCCAAACCCCGAGTCCAAAGTCTCTGGATCAGCAAAGGATATGTACAAAATTCCCTTTTGTGTTATTATTGGACTGGGCCAGACGTCCAGACACACCGAGTTACTCAAGCTCGCTGTCAGCTCCGCTGTAAATTTATATGGAATTTCAGGGCTACCTCAGAGGGGCAATATTGGCTTAAGGCGTTTCCATTTCAGAACCTTGTCCCACTGCAGACTGGTATAATTTTTTTAATTTTTTTTTTTTTTGCCCAGTTTTGAGCTTTCTGAATGACTTTAACTTCCCACATCTTTTTTGGCCACATATTCCTCTCTCAGCCAGCTCCAGCTCCACATTGCTGCGATCCAGAGCCTGAGTGTTAAGTCAGACTTAACACCAGTCTGCTGTCAGTGGATGCTACTGTGCTATTTATAAACCCTTTGCTACACACAGGTATTTATGGCACTGAGTAGGGTCAGGAAGAACGAAAAATAAAAGAGGGAAAAAAAAGAATAAGAAAAAAAAAGTTCACTCCATTTTTATTAGCCCAGTTCACAGCCAACCATATGGCCACAAACTGGGAGCTGCCAGCTCAGGCAACTGGAACAGCAGTGCTCCCCAAATCCTGCAGAATCCATCAGGTTGTGTTGAATATGTGGATATTTATCTCTGTCCTAGGACAGGGGTGTCAGATATTTAATAAATGATAACGAGTTCCTCCCCAAGCCCCCTGTGCTGGCCTTGTCCCTGATCCCAAGCCAGAACAGGAGGTCCTTTGCTGTCTGTGCCTCCCAAGGAGCTGCTGCCACTTCCCTCCCGTCGGACTCTTCCCCAAAAAGGTTTGTTCGGGAATAAATCACCCTGAGGGAGATACACAGTCCTGAGTGGAACAGGAAGGACGTGCAGCTGCGCCTGCAAGTGCTGCTGGAGGGAGGCTGAGTCCCTTCAGCCCCTTGCTAACCATGAGATGGATTTTTGAGATAATTTCATGTCACTGCTGGCTCTGGGCTGTTGGGTGGTTTTTCCCCTGTGGACAGTTCTTGAAGGTAATTTGAAAAAAAAAAAGGAGTTTCTTTTAGATTTGTGAGGACAGAGGGTTTCACCACCCACACAGATGGTGCTGTGCAAGACCAAGAGGAGCTCAGAAGTTTGAGGTTCAATCCATGTCCCAGCAAACTCCACATCTCCCAAGGACCTGTCCCACACCCTCAGGTGGATGGAGCCCCAAAAGCTCTGATGGAGCACACCCAGCTTCGTGGAGATCCAAGCTCTCCTCCCAGCGGGGTGACAGCCACGTGAGTGCCATCCCAGGAAACCCTGCCTCATCTCCTGAGCTTGGGCATTCCAAGATGCCCATAAACCTCCTCCAGCCAGGGCTGCTTTGGCTCCCTGCTGAGTGCTGAGCCCCACAGGCACTCCTGGCATGGATGCTGCCTCTTACTGTGGCCTTCCCAAGGTCATTCCCATTCTTTTTGCATCAGTTCCCTATCTCTAAGATAAAGGTTCCTCATACCGATCTGCCTGAGAGCCTGAGTGAGGTTTAATTAATAATCCTGGCCTCTGAGGGAGTAACAAAGAGGCGGAAGGAGCGGGGGAGGGAGCAGCAGGGTAACAGTGGTAGGAAACACATGGTCAGGGAGCTGAGCCACGGGCAGAAATTCCCATCAGGGAACAATGCTGCGCCAGCTGGGACAGGAGAAGGTGACCTCAGGGCTTTGCCTCTCCATTGCCTCCAGCCCATTGTTCTATTGTGTCTCTCGCAGGCAGTTCAAGGGAATAAACAGCATTTTCCAGGCCGGCTTTTTCTCCCCTGCTGGATGCATAGGAGGGGAGAAATGCAGCATCGATGCACTCAGCACCTGCCAGGGAGCAGGTTCAGCCTGGGGGCTTAGAGAGGTCCTCACCCTGTCCCCAGGTGTCCTGGGCTGGAGGGGACAGGAGTGAGCCAGCCCCAGTGGAATGAAGGATGCTGTTCCCAAAGGCTCCCCAGGGACCATCAGCCCCAACACCCCAAGTAAGGGGGGTGATTGAGAGTGCAGCTCCTCCTTTGCACCACAGCTGTGGCTGAGGCACCCTCAGAGCCTGCTGGTGGTGGGGATGAGCCCAGGGATGATGAGGAACCATTGTGGCCCTTCCCAACTCATACCTGGAGTAATTTATCCCCACACAACCCAGTCCCAAAGTTCTTTAATTATACTGAAGCTTTTAATCTCCTTACAGGCTGTTATTTTTGTACCTCCTTTTCTACTGGCTTGTCAGAGCTCCAGAAATGAAGCCCTGCAGGGGCCTGGTGCAGAGAAGTCCTTTCCAACACACAGTGGAGCAGCATCTCTTTGGGATGGGAGCTGAGAATGGTGTCTGCAGGGTAACAGAGCAGAGGAGATGCACAGGGAAGCCACCAAGACCCATCAGCAAGGACTTGAACCCTGAACCATCAGGGTAGTTTATTTTACACATGTTATTTATCCCACAACCCTGTGCTATTTATCCCCAGTCCATAAATACGGATTTTATGGACAGCACCTCCACGACAGAATGCGACGAGAGACAATTTGGCAACTGAGAATAATTAAACTAAAAGATGGATACGGAAAGGACCTCATCTCCTAAAAAAGGCAACAGAGGAAACCAGGAAACATGGAAGTGATCAGCAAGGAGGGAGAGTGGAAGTGGGGAGGCCTAGGGGCACGGAAGTGAGGGGAAGGAGAAAATGGGAGCTGGTCAGAGCAGCGTTAGCTGAGCCTTTCCAAGCAAAGGTTCTGCCAGCCAAAACAGCAGCAAGTCTGAAATTGGTTAGGGATTGTTTATTTATTCATACCACAGGATGTAAACTAATATAGTTCAATTCCCCCAGGAAAAT
>VZRX01016044.1:6299-28859 GCA_013398075.1 Notiomystis cincta | reverse complement strand
AAATCCCTTTTTTTTTTTTTTTTGTACATTCATCCTTCTTTTCCCTTTTTTATGGAGTTTAAGAGGCTTCAAAGAGCCCTGAAAGAGTCACTACAGAATTTCTGCCTCTTCAGGGATGAGGAACAAGTTGTCACATGGAAAAGTGAGTGGTTGGTACCTTTGACATCCACGTGTAAGACATCAATGACGCCTCGTGGTTCATGTTCAGGAAGGACTTTTCCACTCTGAATCACTTTATTTAAAGGTTTGCTGGGCTGATATTTATCTGAAATTAACCCCCACACACACCCCTGTGCAGCAGGTTCTGCGCTCTCAGGTTGAAATGTGGTTTTAGTAGGAGTTAATTGAAGAGTGAGTATTTACCTTCAGCTCAGCTTTTGCTTCCTTGGCTTTGGTTTGGAAGTGTTGAAGGTTTCACCTTCAGAATGAAAATGAAAACAACAAGCTCTCACATTGCTCACTTAGGAGAATCTGAATGGAACATTTTAGAAAATACAAACCCTTTAGGAGAAAACAACCCAGGACCTGCAGCTGAAAAACAAGGTCTGCAGGGTTATGGAGGATAAACCTCTCACCAAGCAGGGCACTCCTCTGACCCCACATTCCCAACCCAAAGAAAAACTAAAAACTACATCTAACTGACCAAAACCCTGATTGTCTTTTCAGACACCCTCCTTGATGTGGTCGGAGATCTGAACCCTTTTGGAAAGCAACTTGACATTTCATAGCTCAGATATTTCCTCCATTGCCTCTGACTCCCGGGCCTCAATTATTTCCACCAGGAGAGCGTTTGCCAAGCGGATGAAATTGGAAGCGGAGTGGATGTTATAAAACCCAGGTAGCTCCGGCCCCTGTGCGTGATGCTGCCTCGTGTGGTTTTTTCATTTGCCTCCTCCTGCCTCATTCCAGGGCTGAGCATGGCACGGGCTGTGCTCCACAGGGAACGCAGCTCCCTCGGCATCTCCCCGTTCCTGCACACACGTGGCCAGGTATTGGCTGGGGCTTGGTTCCTAAAGCTGGAAAATTTCTTATGGTTTTTGCAGGGACAAATTATCCTTCCCCCAGTTGTGGAGGGAAAGGAGGGGAACCATCCTGTCCTTCAACAGTTTTTGATGGAAATTGTGTTCCTGTGCCAAACGATCGCTGAAAACATTTTTAAAGGACATTTATGGGGAAAATGTTGCAATTTTCTGGCTTTTTGTGCCCTGTTTGATTTTGCGTGGGGATGGAAAATGGTAAACTTTGAATTGACTGCAGCCACCCTGTTTTACAGCTTAGGAAAACCCCTCGTGCTGTCCCCCCTACGGGACACAACTGCCCCAACAGAACTGGAGCTGCAGCAGCTCAGCAATCTGAGAATTTGGCTCTGTGTGGTAACTCTGAAATACGATGGACTCTAAATTTACACTCTGAGGGGATCTTTATTTCTACCAGTGCTGAGCCTGTGGCTGAGGGGGCTGAGAAATCATCTGGAGAGAAGGAAAAACCAGCTGAACTCTCTGCTACCACTCAAAACAGGAGGTGACAGAGGATCCACCTCTCAGAGCAGCAGCTCTGTGCTGTCCTCACCCCCTGACCGTGCCAAACTGATCCTTAAATCTAAAATGCAGCTCTAAATTCATAGCAGGGAGTATTTAAGAAGCCAGTGGCATGGAATGGCTGTGTGGTTCCCACCAGGAGTGGAGTGGAGATATCTGGGGACAAAGCTCATCCCACTCCATAAGGGGTCCAAGATCTCCTGCTGGTGTGCATCCCACACAAAATCACCTGCAACAACAAGGTGCAGATGCCCACAGTGTGATTTGTTTGGGTCTGGCAGAGCTGATGCCAGGATTGATGGGCCCAGGGAGGAGCCAGGTCTGCCCTCTCTCCTGGGGCCTCCAGCCAAAGGCACAGGGAGCGATTTGTCTCTGCCAGCACTCGAAACTTGAGGACGCTTCTGTAGGAAGTGACAGTGGCAAAACATCCTCTGGAGCATGTAAACAATGTTTCCCTATTCAGGATGGTCAAAATAAAGAGGGAGCTGTGTAAACATCTCCGGGCTGTCCCTGCTCCTCTCTCACTCCAAGCTGTGGAGCAGAGAGCTCTGCTCGGGAGCCAGAACATGCTGCAACTTCCTCCTGATCCGCGGTCCAGCACAAATACAAAACCAAATCATGTTTCCACGTAATCAATCCATGTTCTTAGAGAGGAAAAGAGCCCTTAAGTGCCGAGTAGGAGACCTTGGAGTATAATAGAGCTGTCCAAGTGCACAGGTGTGCCAAAGTGCTTCACCAACAGTGTGTGAGAAAGCATTCACATTGTTCCCAAACCATGGGAAAAACATATCCTGTTCCCATTTCTGAACTGTGCCATTCCTGAGGCTCTGTGCATTCTGTGTGTTGTCTCCTTGCAGCCATCCCTGCCTGGAGATGAACTTTCCCTGATTTCCGAGCATTGTGCCCTGCTCAGCCCAGCACAAGTGTTCTTGTCCTGCTCCAGCAGGGAACCGCCAGTGCCAACCACAGCACTGGGCTCCTTTTGGGCTGACTTGGAGCAGGGAAAACAGAGGAAGAGGCTTTTTTTGCTGCTGTTGAGCTCTTCCCTTTCCCATGTGGATGCTTTGATGCGGGGATTTTCCTGTGCTGCTCCTGAGTGGCCAAAGAGCTGCAGAGAGAATGAAGATCTTCAGATGGGGAGAGAGGGAAGTGAGAAAGACCAGGATGAACTCAGATCTTAGGAAACTTGGATGCTGTGGTCACATTTGAATGAGCAACATCACGAGGGAAATGGAGAAGTGACTGGAGGAGAATGACAGACATTTATTGTTTAATTGTCCTGAAGTGCTTTTATGTTTTTGGCTAAAGTGAGAGCGTATCAACAATTTCCACTTGAAATGTTTTGGAGATACAAGTGCCTTTCCTTTTCATCAAGAAAAGACTCGTGCAGCTTTTTGATTCAAAGCGCCTCACAAAATAACAACAGCTGGGGAGCAAAATGTGGTTTTACTTTCAGAATGCTAAAAATGGCTTCATTTTGACATTTCAACCTGACTGTGGGTGGGCAGCTCCTTCCTTTGTGCAGAGGACATCAGAATAGCAGCAAGGAGATCCCACCTCAGAGTCATCTCAGAATACTCAGCAGCTTCTGACGGTCCAAGATGTGCCTTTCTTGATAAAAATAATAAATTTGAGCAAATTTCGAAGCAGCATTTGAGTTTGAACACATGAACCACACAAGCTGTGTTTAAAGAAGTTTTTACCTTCAGATCAATTCACTGAGAGCTTCCAGCTCCTGAATTTCCCGTAAGGAAAGTGAGGATACACCAGAGAGGCAAAAAAACCCTGGAGTTTTCACAATCTGCTTTGAGAATTGCTAATGTGGCATCTGAGCATCACAGCACCACCCAGAAGCACCTGGTGGGAGTTGTGCTGGCTCTGAGCTCAGGGCTCTTTGCTGGGGCATGATCCAGATCCCATGGGAAGCGTCCTCTCAGCTGGAGAGCAGGGGCAGGAGGCCAGGTGACGTCCCCATCAGCGTGGGGACAGATCCAGCTCGGGGAGGGGGTGAGCACCAGAGTGGCCTGGCAGGAGTTTTGATGGACTGCTGTGAGATCTGACAGCAGATTTTTGGTAACCCGAGCCCCAGGTGGGGCCAGCAGAAGGTGGCTCTCCCTTCCTGCCTGAGGAAAAGCTTCTCCCAGCACTCAGCAGCCTGGCCTCAGGTTTAATCTGATGCTGAGGCACAAGGAGTTGCAGCCAAGGCAGAGTTAATTGGAAGTTAAGGACACTCAGGTCATAATTCCCACCAACAACAGAACTTCCTTCATTTTTCACAGATTGCAAAAATATCATAACAAATAAAACCTGGGCATGAATTAGAGCCCTTTTTGTAGAGCTGCTGAGGCAGTTGGTGACATTACAGCTGATCCAAGAGACGTTTCTAAAGCACAGGAATATTTTCCAGACTCTGTGTTTTCCACTCCAAACCAGCAATTCTTTTCCTATTGATCATTCACTTCCAGAATGTATAATGATACAGCAACTCTTGTTTCCAAACAGAAATCTCTCCTTTGGGCTGTCACTTTGCAGCCAAGCATCACGAAATCCTGAGGAAGGGCTGACCCTGGGCAGTGGGGGGATCTTGGTAATCACCAGCACCACTGATGCCAGGCTGGTTTGGGTTGGAAGGGACCTGGGAGATCATCTCATTCCAATCTCCTACCATGGGCAGGGACACCTTCCACTGTCCCAGAGTGCTCCAAGCTCTGTCCAACCTGGCTTTGAACAGTTCCAGGAATGTTTTATTTTCAGGACAGCTCCTCTGCAGGTGGAAGGTCCCCCATTCCCAGGCTGTACCCCTGGATAAACCCAGGCTTAGGAAAGTGGGATTTTGCTGCAAGGACAATTGTTACAAACACCGGGGACAACTGAGAGCAGAGGGCTCGGTGTCCCCTCAGACCTCATGGCTTTACAGCCCCAAAGGATCCACCACCAGCCACCCTGCAGGTCACTCCTGCCCTGGGAGGCAGCAGGAGCTCAGCTGCTCTGGCTGGAGCTGGTGGCAGCAGAGCTGACGTTTATCAGCTCCCCCTCCCAAGGGAGCAGCAGGGAAGGGAAGGGAACAGCACCAAAACCCAGCCCTGGCACCATCAGTGCAAACAGGGAAGTGCTTTGTCCCCATGACCCTGTTTTCAGCCACAGGGCCAGCACAGGCATTGCACAACGAGCCTTTTAAAAATAAAACTTCCTTTAAAACATTTTTTTTCTCTTTCTTTTACATTATGAGAGGTTAAGTGAAAGCAGCATTTTTTTTGCTGTATTTTGCTTTAAACCAATGAAACCTAATGTTTATAGCAGTGTAGGAGCTGGAAACCCAACTTAAGAAACACTTAATGTTTAGATCTACTTTGTGGTTGGAAAAAACAACTTTTTAAACGCTCCAGCAAGTGGAAACAGCCACCCCTTGTAAACAAATCTTTAGCATTAAGACATTTCTTAGCAGCGGAAAACCTTAAGTGCAGGGAGACGTATTTGTGAGGCATTTCAAAGTGATCAGAGGCTGCTGGCAGAGCCCCCTCTGTCAGCAGGGACGTCAATGATCGATGCAGATGAAAGAGTTTCCATCCAGGATGCTTGCTGGGTGTTTGTTTCCCAGTCCTTTACTGTATTACACACACCACTCGCATCCACCTCGGGCTCCGCTTCAAGCCCACGCTGCTCCAGTTTCGTGTTTTAGGGTCAGGGAAGTTAAACCAACACAAACAGCCAGGAGTCAGGCAGCAGAATGAGAAATATTGGTTGTTTTCTGCAAGTACAGTAAAATTTCCCAGCCCTGAGATAAAGCCTGCCAGATATTCCAGTGGTGACCTTGGAAAAATAATACAACAACCTGCTGGGACTGAGTTTTGCCTCCAAAACCTCGTTTCAACCCTGATCATGTGCTCTGGAGCTGCTGCCCTGCCCCAGGGTTGGTGTCCCTGAGCCCAGCTGTGTGGGAAGGGTTTTTATCCTGTATGGGAAGGGTTTTTATCCCAAAGAAACAGTGGAAGTCCCATCAAGGGACAATTAAATGCATCCGACTGGCTGCTGGCAGGGATGGACTCAGAGGGCTTTTCCATCCTCTTGGCTGATGATCCATCATCATCTGCTGCCTGGATGGGGCAGTGCCTCTTCCCTGGGGAATGCACCAACTGGGAGCAGCTGGCATGGGACAGCACCCTGGGCTGCCCTCCTGCTGTCCCACCATGCCACAGGTGGCAGGACATGGGTGTCCTCTTCTCCAAAAGCTGGGAAAAGCTCCCGTTGAGGTGGGAATCTTTGAGCAGCCACCACTGACAGAATTAGCCAAAAACTGGGCAAAGCTCCTGTTGAGGTGGGAATCTTTGAGCAGCCAGCACTCCTGAGCAGCCAGGATGTGAAGAGATCAATGTCCCCTTCTCCCAAAAGTGGCCAAAAGTTGGGCAAAGCTCCTTTTGAGGTGGGACTTTTGCACAGCCACCACTCCCAAGCAGCCAGGATGGGAAGAGATTGGTGTCCCCTTCTCCCAAAGGCAGCCAAATACTGGGAAAAGTGGGAATTTTCAATTTCCTGTTGAAGTGGGAATTTTGCACAGCCACACTGACAGAACTAGCCAAAAACTAGGAAAAGCTTCCATTGAAGTGGGAATCTTTGAGCAGTCACCACTCAGAAAAGTGGCCAAAAATTGGGAAAACTCTTGTTGAGGTGGGAATTTTTGCACAGCCACCACTCCCAAGCAGCCAGGATGGGAAGAGATTGGTGTCCCCTTCTCCCAAAGGCAGCCAAATACTGGGAAAAGCTCTCATTGAGGTGGGAATTTTGGACAGCCACCACTCACAAAAGTGGCCAAAACCTGGAAAACTCTCATTGAGGTGGGGATCTTTCCACTGCCACCACTCGCAGAATCAGCCAAAAACTGGGAAAACTTTTTGAGGTGGGAATCTTTCCACTGCCACCACTCACAGAATCAGCCAAAAACTGGGAAAAGCTCCCGTTGAGGTGGGAATTTTGCACAGCCACCAGTGCCAAACCCGGGAGGAGGTGGGATTTGGGAAGAGCAGTGCCACCACCGAAGGGATGCCGTGGCAGAGCGGTGCCCGAGCGCCCCTCACCCGAAGCGAGGTGTCCCCGGTGCCAAGCGCTGCTGGAGACTGGGAGCAGAGCCCGTGTCCAGCGCTGTGCTCCTGCTGGGTCATTTCCTTCGAAACAATTGGAGCTTTGATCCCGTTCTGTGAGCCAGGACCCGCCGCTGTTCTCACTGGGCGCCCTCGGCAGGGCTAAAAAAAAACCCCTCAGGCACCAACAATGAGCGCGGAGAAGCCGCTGCCGCTGACTCAGCCCCTGCCCCAGGTTAGGTAATTTCCTTGCATAAATCTCTTTTCAAGGAGGGCTTTAAACAGACTCTAACCAGGACCAGACTTCTCTCCCCTGGATTTGATCCCGAGGAAATACCTGATAATAAACAAATACCTTGCTGGGATCCTCAGCCTTGCCAGAAATGACAGTTGATTTTAAAAATCACTTTTTTTTTTTCTATTTTTCCCTTCTGTTTTCTCACTTTATCCTTTAGAAAAAAAAGAAAACTCCAAGGAAATTGTAACCATCCAGGGCTAGGAAGGTGTTGCAGAACAAACAAGGCCCAGCAAGAGCAGCATCCGTGGTGGGATCTCATTTCACTGCTGCGTGTCCTCACTTCCCAAACACCTCCACTGCTGCAATTCTCTGCCTCATTTAAGATTTCCACTTGGATTTGGACCAGCACTTGGACATTTCCAAGATCTTTTTAAAGACAACGAGACTCATCAAGTGATGCATCCTGTGGGAAGTTTGGATCCTGGGGCTATGCCTTGGCTATCCCAGAGTCTGATTTTCTAAGAAAATACATCTGAAAATCAAACTCAAGGTGTGCAAAGGGTTTTATATCCTTATCAGCTGGGCAGAGTCCTCTGTGTGTGGTTCCAGTTTGTCTCCCTGAATTCCCCCAGCAATCCCCCATGGAAAAAGGTGAATTTCCTGCCCCAAATTGCTGTCCCAGCTCGGTCCCACACTGGCCAGTTTCAGGGATGGGTTGAGTTATTGACCCCATTGCTCGTGCTGCTGCAGTTCGTAAATTCTCAGAGTATGAAACTGGATAGATTTGGGATTGCAACAATAAATTATGGAAAATCTGGTTATATTTGGTAACCAGCAGGGAAGGACTGCAAAGAGGGAAATCTGAGGTGCAGGGAATGTGCCACTCATTCCAGTCCTGCTCCATCTGCTCTCAGGTCCTTGAGCAGGTGAGGAGGGGAATTTCCATAGGTGGGGTCAGCTATCCATGGACATATGGGATTTTTACATCCCTGAGGACGTTTCCTGGCAAGAAAAAGCTTCAGCCAAGCTCTTAAAGAATGGCTGTGCCTCTGTCATGAGGTATAAAGGTATCAATGCTTCTGCTTGCTGCAGTTTCGGGGGTCTTTTATATTAATTTTTTTCTGGTGATATAAGGTAAAGTTTCAAATTATTTTGTCCATAGTTTAGGAAATTTCTCAGGAGAGAGGGGCCGTTTTCTGGACCTCATGTGAGAGCTGCTGATGTTTGTGACACTCTTGGAAAAGCAGATTCTTGCAAAAGAGGTTCCACAGGGGATCAGCCAAAAGGTTCAGGAACTTGCTCTGGGATACCTGAAATGTGTCGTGTGCAGTCGTGTCCATCAGCAAGGCACAACTTACATCACCTGCCAGGAACTCAGCCTTCATCTGCAGATCAGAAAATTGCCTAAATCTGTGATTTAATTAAGTCAAGTTTTTAGTCCTGACTTCCTGTCCTTAACCCTTGGATCACTCCTGGTGTTTCATGTCACAGCCGTGTCCGTGCCGGTGTCAGGGAGATAAAGTTTCTTCCAACAAATGATTTATTATTCTCTATAAGGGATTAACAGAGGTGTTTAAACCCCTGTGGTTGTATCTGCTTTGAGGATTAAGGGGATTTTGGAGCAGTGATATCACTGGGCTTCAATACAATTTATGTGGTGGTAAAAAGACATGAAACTGGAAGGTGATGTCAGCGTGATGGTTGGGATGGGAGGGGGTGTTGGGGCTGTCTGAATCCTGTCCAGAAGTGATCCCACTATCAGGGATGAGGAATTGGACTCTCTTTGATTTAAATCAAGCTCCATTTATAAATATCCCCCCAGTGCCCTGAAATTCAATGGAGTTTGTGAGTTGTTCACACTGGACCGGAGTGGTAAAACCTCCCTGGCACAGACTCTGTTATGTTTCTATCAAAGATCCAGCCTTTATCCTTTGATTTGCCTCTGTCAAAAAAAGATAAACCCCACATTTCTCAGACCACTTTAATTCCCAACAATATTTATGTATCTAAGAGGTTTTCCTGACAGTACATAAAATTAAAAGAAGAATCATTTAGGAAAAAACATATCAGTAATGTAATCCCTCATTTGGGCCTGTGCCTCGATTACATCTATTTCATACTGACTTTCTGCCCAGGTTCCAGTGGAAAATTCTTTTTTTTTCCATTTAAAAAACCCCACTTCTTTCTCTGAAGCCAACCAAACCAGCAGAGCTTTTCTTTCTCTCTCCCTCTTTTATCCAGCTGTGAGCACCATGGTTTTTACTTAATTCCCTTTCTCTCCTAACCTAGTTTTATACCCTCTTATGGGGACAAAGATGCTCTTGGTGATGTTTTTTGTTGACACAGCCAATTCCAGATGGGGTTTTTTTCTCCCTTTCTTTGCTCATCAAAGCTCTGGGCTCAAGCACATTGGTTTAGGAGTTGTTTGCAAGTGTGGCCAGGTCTTTCCACCTCCTAAATTAATGCTGGGTTCAAAACAAAGTTCGTGCTTTTGCATTTTGCCTCTTAGATGTCACTGCAACTTTCAACAACTGCTTTGCTCCCTGAGCAAGCAAACACCCAGGTTTAAAAGAACAACCACTTGCATTTCTTCTTTAATGCTTCCAAAATGAAAAAAGCCATGTTTAGATTGATTACTGTGGATGTCTCCCATAATCATTAAAAGCAGTTTGAGAGCCAAGAAAGCTCTCAGTGGTTGCTGCAGGGTTGCCAGGTCTTGTCTGTGCTGAGTGAGAGGAGAGGAGTGCTCGAGGTGCCTGCACTGGGTGATCTGAGCAGAGCTCGGAGGTGCTGCAAGGAAAAGCTCCACCACACCCTCTCATCCCCTCCAAAACAAATATGAAAGCAAGAAAAAGTGGATATCTTTGCTGTTGCTTTTCACTGTGCCTTTTTGAAGATGTGATAGACGAAGATTTCCTGTAATTACATGTAATAGCTGCAGGGGAAACAGGGGGGGAAGACAGCGAATGAAAGTCAGAAACATTAATTCATTTAAATCTGTCACTAAGGCTTTCACGAGCCAACCTGTAAATAACTCCACAGCTGAAGCAGCTTTGTTTGCATAACTCAGCTCAAACCCCACAAAGCTGGGGGACCCAGGGTTTCTCCCCTCACTCCCTGCACACGAAGTGCTATTTGAGCCACAAACAGTCTGTAAAGCTCCCTCTGTGGCAGGCACCAGAGCCAGGGGATGAAACAGCTCCCTGTGCCAGCATAGGGCCTAAAATTAGCACCAAAGAGATTGGACTCTCAGTGCTTCGTTCCCTTCTCCCTCTCACAACAGGGCTGGATTTTTGGCTCAATGACACCAGCCTGTGGCTCCCGGGCCATTTCCCAAAGTGGAGAGCAGCACCTCTGGGTCAGGAGATGAGCAATGGCAGCACTGCCTCCTCCCTGCAGCACCCCCACCACGGTTCTCCACTGGGATGGCTGCAGGAGCTCGGTCAGGAGCCAGTGGACCTGGAGCTCTGCCATAATCATGTGCAGATGGCAGGAGAATGTCAGTGGGAAGAGGCAGAGTGGCTCCCTGGCACCCACCCAGGAGGCACCATGGGGCTGCATTAACCTCGTGGGTGTTGGGTGGCAGTGGCAGTGCCACCATGGATGGGTTTGGGACACCTCAAGGGCCACGTGCCAGCTGTCCCTCCTGTAAGAGCAGTGATGGTGCTGCTGTCACCAGCTCCTGGTGGGAGAGGGTGGGAGAGGGTGGGCATCCACCCAGGAGGCACCACAGGGCCGTGTTAACCTCGTGGGTGTTGGGTGGCAGTGGCAGTGCCACCATGGATGGGTTTGGGACACCTCAAGGGCCACGTGCCAGCTGTCCCTCCTGTAAGAGCAGTGATGGTGCTGCTGTCACCAGCTCCTGGTGGGAGAGGGTGGGAGAGCTCAGCAGGAGCAGGTCCCAGAGCCCCACGTCTGGCTGGGTTGGTGTCACTGCTGGGCAGGGCAATGGGTGGCATTCCTCTGTCACCACGGGCCATGCAGAGGGGTGGGTACCTCCAGAGGCTGCTGTCAGCCATCCTGATGAGCTGTTTGAGGTTGGATGGTTCCTCTGGAAGTCCATCTCTCTGCTCTCTCTCTCTGTGTCATGGACTTCAGGATCCAGCACGGGAGCCCCCTGAGGAGCAGAGCCTGCCCTGCCCCTGTGGGATCCTGCAGGTCCTGCAGGCTCTCCAGCACCTTCTGACCTTCTCACAGGTTGTTCTTGATGCCTTCAGGAGGTGGAAACACAATGACAACAGAGAATATCCACTGATATTCCCTTCCAGCCCAGGATATTCCATGATTTTGTGGTGGCACATCCATCAGAGCAAAGAGGTGACTTCTGGGTCAAGGAAAATGCAATCCAGAGAACAGGAGACATGGAAGGACAGGGGCAAAGTGCCACTGACTTTTCATAAACGCTTCGAAGGGCTCCAGCACCAATTGCTCTTCCACAGCAGGATTTCAAAAAGCCCTCAGAGGAAACACAGGTCCTGGAGGAACAACCAGAGCCAATTCCTCTTGTACTTCTCCCATGGAAAATGATGCTAATGCCTCATATCCTGGGAGTCTGAGCTGATCCCAACTGGCCCAGCTTGTCTGGAGGCATTTCTGCAAGCCTGACCTATTAATTTCAGTTTATTTGTTTGTTTATTGTTATTTCACAACAAATCCTTCCTTCTCCCCTGTGACAATGAGGCATTTGGCCAGCCAGCACACAGGGACTGGAGAAATTCCCTGACATCTTTTGCAGGTGGGCCAGGCAGAGCTGTCAGCTCTCACTTTATTAGATATCACCAGAAAAAATAACTTAGGAGAAATTATAATTCAGCTGAAGCCCGGCCCAACAGCAGCAAAATTCCACATATCCAAGTTCTCCAGCATATTTAGAAGAAGAAGTCAAAGGACCTGTTTTCTTTAGTGAACATTTTTTAAATCCCTAAATCTCTTTGATTCTTTATCCCAGAACAACTCCTGAAGTACAGGGATGCTTCTCTTTTTTAATCTCATCAACAATCCCAAGCACAGATTCATTCTGGGGAAATCTGAGAGGCTGCCTCAGGTTTGGATAAGTGTAGGGGAGTTGGCACCTTTGTCCTGCTAAATTCATCCTCCAAATCAGCTCAGCCCTGGAGATCCCATAAATTTTGTTGGGGCCAATGAGAACTGGGGGATGTTTCATAGGAGGAGGAATTCTGACTTCAACATTTCACCTCCAGGTCAGACAGAGCAGTGTCATAACACAAGAATAGTCCTAAAATTGTCCATCATTTAAGGATCATGTCAACTCTACTCAAATAAGAATAAACTTTTAGGAGTATTTTTGTATCCTAAATAAGCTTGACCAAATATATGTTGGCAACAGCAATGCTGCACTCACTGCAAGATGATTACTGCTGGTAACACTCTAAGATCTTACCCACACAAAATCTTCTGCAGGTTTGACTTTTAATGGAAAAAAAAAAAAGCCACCATATTCCTAAATTTATTAAGAGATTCCTGAGTTTCTTACTGGCTTTTTACAGGGTTAAAGGTCAATCAATATTTTAGACAACCTAAAGCCCATTTCAGCTTAAGTGTGTTTGGAATGACGAGTTCCAGAGTTAATGTGGGGTGAGGGTGAAGCTGGAAAGCTGCAAGTGAAGTTCAGCTTGTTATTGGAGAGCAGAAAATATATGGAGGGGAAATCTATCATATTCATTTTCCACACAATTTCAAAGGGAAAAAAAAAAAGAAACCACTTAGAGTTAAAGCTCTGAAAAAAAGATCACCTCTAATTCCATAAGTTATAGGCCTATAAATCAGTCAAATAATAAGAGCTGGCCACCAGGCAAATATATCTTCAAGCAGCAATAACTGAGCAGGGAGATTCTCTTATTCAAGGCTTGTTCATAATTCACTATAATTGGTGGGAAAGTGAGAGCTGAGACAACTTAATTCATTCACAATTGGTGATGTTATTATTTCAGAATAAAAATAGTGAGTGCGATGAAAACCATCTGGTGTCAAGAGAAACCATCACTGGTCAAGCACCAGCCTGGGACAAGGGGATGGTGCTTGAAACTGGAAGTTTTGGGGAGTTCCAGCTCAGGTGTAAACCTCATTTTAAATAAAAATAGTGGCACTCTAATGTGAAGAGTCTCTTCAGGTGTCTTTACCTGATTTTTGTGTTTTCACAGAGTTTTGAGGCCTTGGCCATGAGGAATTTGTGTGGTGTGGGTGATCAGGAGACAGGATGGTGAGGAGGGACTCCTGAAACTCCAGGAGGGAAAAAATCCTCCCAGCTGGAGTACCTGGAGCTGGATGGTGACTTTCAGAGGGGGATTTTCAGCAGGGCTGGCAGGAGGGTGGCACCTCCTGTCAAACCCAGGCTCTGTGCAGCCTCCAGGATCCAGAAAAGAAAAAACCAGAGCTCCTTTTTCTGTGCTCTAAATGTCAACTGGAAAGCAGGGTGGGACATTTTCTGGGACTGGCAGTGGGCTCACAAGTTTTGAAAAGCCCCTTTTTGGGGCTGCAGCACTCACCTGAGTCTCCTCAGAAGTTCAGATCAAACCTCTGCCAAATCAAACCTTTTCCAGAGCATCCACCGGGCCTTGGAGGGGAGAGTGCTGCTCATTGACACTCTGGGGTTTAATCTGCAGCCAGAACAGGAACAGAAGGGAATTAAAATAAAGAATTGAAAGAGATGATCCTTGCATGTGGTTTTTGTGGGAGCAGCTGAAGCCAGTGCCTGGGGGAGCCCATCCCAGTGGGATCTGGGGTTGTGACTGGGAGCACTGACGTGGGTGTGAGGCGTGGGGTGAGCTCAGACCCCGCTCCCGAGCCTTTGGGGGCCTTTCTGTCAGCACTGCCATCAGATAGGTGGCCCCACATCAAAGCCCTGCTGACTTCCTACTCAGGAAAACAAGGGAAAACAGATTTCCCACTGCATGCTCTTTATTTTATCACGTTTTTAGTGTTTGATTGATTCCTTTCGTTCCTAGGAGAAAGCCTGAGGGGGGTGGTTTGTTTTATCAGGAAATGAGAATGAATTTACTTAGGAGCTGTCTCAACACTGGTTCATTTTCACCCCACAGTGCCCCTGAGCAAGGGCTGAGGCTGCTGATGGAGCTGGGACAAAGCTGCTGCTCTGGGAAAGATTCTGCTCAACTCTGCAGGGATGGAGGGACTCATAAGGGGGCTGCTGTTGCTAGAAAATGAGTATTTTTAGGCCAAAAAGTGTCACAAATTGAAATGCCCCAAATCAAACTGCACTTTTGGGAAGTTTCTTCATGCTCTCCTCCTTTCTGGAGAGATGAGGCTGAGCTGTTTGTGTGGTTGAAATGTTCAGTGAAAGTTTCACGGGCTGCCTGGAGATCTCCATGCCTTTAGGGCTCTTCCTTGCTCGTGGGTGTTTGTGGATTTGCAAACTATTTCTGATTCCTGTAGACACAAGCAGCCATTAGTTCCAAAAGTGATGCCCAAAATCATGGAATCTTGGAATGGTTTGGGCTGGAAGGGATCTTAAAGCCGATCTCATGCCATGGCAGGGACACCTTCCACTGTTCCAGGGTGCTCCAAGCCCCATCCAACCTGGCCTTGGACACTGCCAGGGATGGGGGACCCCCAAACGTGGTCACCCTACAGATTCTAGACTGAAAACTGAAGTGGCAGCAATGCCAGCCCTACTGAATATCAGGAGGAAACCTACAAATTCCAGCTTTGCCCACTTTTATTTCCCTTTGGGCTCACGTGTCCCTGAGCATCACTGCCTGTCCCCAGTGATGTCACAGAGAGTGACAACAGCCAGCCCTGCTCTGCCAGGGCTCACTAAGGTGGGTAAGCTCAGCACCAGCTCAGTCACAGGGAGTAAAGAGCCTTTCAGAAGAATTCTGTTTAGTGCTCAGGAGTGAATCACAGCAGAGATAATATCAGAGGCAATTTGAGCTGTAACAGCCGGCTGTGAGCACTGTGAGCACACAGACGCATTTGCAGGGACAGACAGGAACACTTCCCCTGCCCTTCAGCTCTGGCTCTGTGTTTGCTGAGTTGTTTGCACAAATAAACCGAGGGGAAAGGCAGCAGCCACCCTTGGGGACAGGATTGGAGCCTCAACATGAGGGGTCTCAGGTGGCTTCCTCGTCCCCAGTCCTGTTCTCCACATGCCCAAAGACATTCCATTCACATGCTGCATTTCTTGCTCATACATTTGCTCTTTTCTTACAAAGACTCAGAAAAATGTCTCTTCAGCCATTTATTCCTCTTCACCCAGTGCTAAAGCTGTAGGGGATTTTTGGTGTACATCCATAGACCCCTGACCTGGCATCAGTTACTAAACCTGCAGGAGCATCAACTTCCGGAGTTAAAAGGTGCAGGAAATGTGAAAAAGGCCAAATCTGTCCCAATTTAACTCCATTTTCCCCCCATGCACTACAGTGACAAGGACCTTGGGAGAACAGTTTGGCTTCTTCCAGCTTGAGATGGAGGGTCTGCCATAAGACTTTAGAGAAAGATGGGAAAAAAGTGGGAAAAAGTGAGAATGAGCCAGGGGATGAGGGAGTTAAGGGACCTGCAGCTTGAACTGCTCTCGAGGGAGACAGGAAAGCAACAGAGATTTGGCAACAAGCACAGATCCCAAAAATTAGATCATAGTACATAATTATCCTCCGAGCTGCTCCTGGTGCCAACATCTTAATATCTGTGATTGTTGTGTTTTGAAGTCATGTCGGAAATCCAGCGTTTCAGTCAATTGCATTCCCATGCCCAGGCGCTCCATGTCATTGCCCGTTCCACAATAAAGCCTACCTGGCATTGTGTAGGGAATGAGTAACAATTCCTGTGCTGAAAGGGAAGAGGGAGAAACACCAAGAACTCTCTCAGGCGCTGAAGTGAGCGGGAGCTGGCGGGGCTGGCACAGCTCAGTGCCGTGAGTCAGTCCCTTGGCTCCTGTGCCAGCCTCGTCCTGCCATGGCCACCCCACGGCCTCCCACGGCCACTGCAGGAGCTGCCCAGCCCCTGAACTGCCCCTAGAATGCCCAGCTCCTAAACTGCTCCAAAAAGTGTCTGTGGGGTTTGTGTGGAGCTGCCCAACTCCTAAACTGCTCCAAAAACTGTCCATTGGGTTTGTGTGCAGATGCCCACCTCCTAAACTGTTCCCAGAATGTCCACAGGGTTTGTGTGGAGCTGCCCAACTCCTAAACTGCTCCAAAAACTGTCCATTGGGTTTGTGTGCAGATGCCCACCTCCTAAACTGTTCCCAGAATGTCCACAGGGTTTGTGTGGAGCTGCCCAACTCCTAAACTGCTCCAAAAACTGTCCATGGGATTTGTGTGGAGCTGCCAAGCTCCTAAACAGCTCCAAAGTGTGCCTCTGGGGCTTGTGTGGAGATGTTCACTCCTAAACCACTCAAAAAGATGTCCATGGGGTTTGTGTGGAGATGTTCACCTCCTAAACTGCTCCCAGAAAGTGTCTCTAGGGTTTGTGTGGAGATGTTCACCTCCTAAATGTCCACAGGGTTTGTGTGGAGCTGCTGCAAATAGTGTCTGTGAGGTTTGCTGACTTGCACCTTCCCATCAGGAGTGCACCCAGCTCCCCTAAATCCCTTTTCCAGGGCTAACCAAATGCTGTTTGTTCCTAAAAGTGTTCAGAGTCCCTCCAGCTCCCAGGATCCCAACCAGCAGAGGGCCTGGGCAGCCACTGCCATGCACTGCGATACCCAAGGCCAAAAAAATGTGTTTTCAGGCAAAAAAAACAGTGTGCAGGAGGGGTTCATCCCCCTGTGATGGCACTGAGAGCAAACATTGCCTCATCCCAGCCTTCCTCCAGGCCCCTGCACAGCCTGGCGTGGAACAACCACAAAGGAACAGAACAACTCTGAAGCGTGATGGACAAAAAAAAAAGTGGTGCTGAGCTGTAAAATAAAGATATTTTGCCTGCAGAGGCGCTCGGGGTGTTGATGATGCCAAAAGCTCCTGGAGAATCCACCTGAGAGTCCTCAGGGATCTGGGGCTCTGCTGAGGACCAGCCACTCCCAGCTCCAGTGCCTCCAGCCAGGAAAGGGCAGCAGCGTGGTGGCAGCTGAGTGTGTGGTGATTAAGGGCAGGACATGCCTTGGGACTGAGGATTTCTCTTCTTTCCTACAGTTCCTGTTTATAGGTCGAGCGTATTTCCCCAGCCTTTGAACTTCTTCCTCGCGCTGTTGGCACTGAGGGGGCATTTAAAAGCTTCCTCTGAGCAAACCTCTTTATTTAACCGAGCTGCTGCCGTGCCCTGCAGGCACAAACCCACGATAAATGTCATTTTGCTGAAGGCAGGCTCCAGGCAAAGCCCTCTCCCGGCATCACCACCAAAGGCTGGAGTCTTCTCCTGCTGCACCAGGGCAAAGGTGCTGTGCACAACAAGGATTTGGAGGTTTGATCTCTAGTTCCACAAGAGAAGAAGGCTGAGCATGGCTGAGAATCTGGCTCCAGCTCAGGATTCTGCACGCTCGACCTCAGACCTCCCGAATCTTCCCCAAACCTGGCATGCCCGGCAAGCCCCAGACCTGCAGTGAGCTTCTAGAAGAGGGAGGGAGGAGGTGGCGGCTCTGTTTTTTCTTTTTTTTCTTTACTTTTCCTGCATTTAATTAGAGCCCAACCAAACCTCCAAACAGGACACTTTTTTGATCAGACCTGAAGTGTTTATTTCCCTGGCCAAAACCTGGATCGGCTGCCCGTGGTATGTGTGGCATCTCACATGTTTACTCACTGCCGAGTGCCTTGATATTCCAACAAGATACCGCCACAAAAGCGGGAAGTCACGATGCTTTGCGAGCTAATTAATCAATCCCCTCGCTCTATTATTATTAACCTTAAAGGAATTCCGAGGCGGCCCGAAGCTCCAATCTGCCACATTGACGTTGCCCCGTCACCAAATTCCTCAGCGGGACCCCCCGGGTGGCTCGGGGAGACCCGCGCAGCTCCCGCAGCTCCCGGGGCGCGGCTCCCGCAGCGGGGCGGGTTCGCTCCCTGCGCCTCGCACTCGGCCCTCGGACTGGAGGGAGTTTGGAGGTGGCCGGGCGAGCTCGGGACATCGGAGAGGTTCAGCAGCGCCGCGATGGACGGGTAAAAGCGGTGTGAATAAGGGCGGCCTTGATAAAAACCTTTGATGCCAAACCTTTGAAGAAAATCTTCTGTGGGAGGGTGGCAGGTGGCTGGAGGGCTGGCCGGGTGCTGTGTGGGTCAGGGAGGCACTTCGGGGTGAGGACAGGCTGGCTTTGCTCAGCTCCTCGGGGTCAGGGCATTGTCCCATCCTGTGCAGAAAGCCACCAGCCTGTGGTGCTCGTCCCAGAACCCCATTTTAGGGTGCATTTGGGCTGCAGCCCAGCTCTGCCCCTCACCCGGGGGCCTGGCTGGTCTCTGGCTGCTCTGAGGCCCTGCTCTGTGCCCGGCCTGCACAGGGGACAGGCAGCCTGTCCCCACAGCCCCTGGCGACCCTTCCCGTGTCACAGGGTGGGACACGGCCCCACTGCCACTTCCAGAAATACCCTGCAGAGCCTCGGAGCCATGAGGTGACTTCACAGGAGCCAGCACAAAGCCCGGGGTCTAAATGCTTCCCTCTCCAAGCCTCCCTGCTCTGTCCTTCCCAAAGGAACACTCGCTTTGTTTCCTCCATTCATTTCCAAGAACTGTTTCCGTTCAATGGAGGCCTGAGTGGTGCTTCAGCTTATTTTTACTGAGTGGCTCCAAGCCCTGGAGTGGCTCAAGCCTGTTCTGTGTTTGTCCTTCCTCGATGCTTCACAGCACGGTCAGGGCAGCAGATGCTTTGCAAACAGCTTTAAAGCCAGATCCGGTGGCACAGAAGAGTTTGAAAGCTGCAGAGGACAGGCAGGGCTCTCAGAACATCGTGTGCCATTGTATTCCCCTTTATCTTTTCCAGGGGTTGTCTTTAAACTCTTTGTTCCCCCCAGTTCAAGTTGTTCAAGTTGAAGGGCAAAGCCAGGGGCAGTGAGAGGGCAGAGCTCAGGGCCAGCTCCTTCCTTCACTCTTTGGGAAGTGTCCAGGCTGTCACAGCCCTGGGTGTTTCCTCTCTGGCTGCCCAGCACCCTCATGGCCTCTGGGAAAGGGGCTTCTTTGGGATGAAAAGGTGGTACAGAGCCTCTTGGAAGAAAGGAGTCTTTTAATCCAAGGGAACACAAAATCCATCCAATTGTGAGTTGCTGTTTTCCTCCCCTTCTCCTCTCTTGTCCCTCCCCAGTTATTTTCTGCCTGACGACTTCACAGGTTTATTTTTATTTTATTGTTATTATATTTATTTATTCCAGGACACTTCATTTACATCAGCAAGGCTGGTGGCTTAACAAACACCTCTGCTGAGCACAGGCTCCCAGTGATCTTGTGCTGTTTTCCAGCAGATTTATCCCATCAATTCATGTTTGTCTGGGGACAGGGAGAGCTGGGCCTGACCCCAGAGCCATGTGGGAATAGGAGGTGTTGGTTTCACTGGCTCACTCAGGGGACAGCTCTGCCCAGGGATGTCCCAGCAGCTGGGCTTGAGGTCACAGAGACAGCGGAGTGGTTTGGAGGAGAATCCTCACGGGATCAGCAGTTCTGCCTGGTGGAAGGAAGGGTTAATCCAGCACTGACATCCATGCTCCTGTAAAACAGCTCTGTGAGCTGCAGGGTGTTGGGAGCTTCCTTCAGTGACAGCAGAGTGACTGAAGGAAGGAAGGAAGGAGTGAATGAATGGCTTTTTTATTTGCTGTGTGTGCCTGTAGGCTTGCTCAGATAACAACCACCTTTTCAGTTATATTCCTCAGCCACACAAGACTTTATGCCAGGCTTGGTGGAACTGCTCCTTCCAGGACAGGGATGTCTGAGGTTTGCTCTTTTTTAATCCCCTGAAGTAAAACCAAGTTATTTGGACATCTCTGCATCCTGACACAGGTCAGGATGCCCCTCTGGAGATGGGCCCCAGCCCCTGGAGAGATTTTGCAGCTCACAGTCAGCAGGGCAGGACCCAAAAAGCTGAATTCTCAGGCATGTGCCATTCAAAGGCCATGGGGAATCTCCAGACCAGGAAAAAAAAAGCCAAAGAAATGGGAAAAGTGGAAAGAAAGGGCATTAACCTGGAGCAAAGCCTGGCTTTGGTCTGAGGAGCTTTGTGCCAGGAGCTCCTGCCCAGCACTGCCGTGCAGATGGGAACAGTGTAGGATTTTTTTCCTGCTAAGGGCCATGTGAAAAGCTTGATTTTTGACTCTGCCAAAGACAGGATGGGAATCCTCTTATGAGGATTAAACTTTCAGGGAAAAAAAGATAGTTCTCTTCTAAGAAAAGCTGTGCACTTGGCTTGTAATGTAGGTAATTAGTTATAAAACACCGGGCAGCCAATTCCACTGCCGGGGTGAGACACAGATAGAGGCAAATGTGGTGAATTTGCTGTGATTTGGGTTCAATCTTTCATACATAACTCCTGATTAAGTTATATTTCCCTGATAGGATTATCAGTTTAGCCCTTTATTCTGCCTCTGTATAATCTTTCCCAAAGTGCTCAGCTCCTGATCCTGTGCATCACTTGCTGGTCAGCACAGAACATATGACACCTCCAATGACACGGGGGAAATTTGGATTTCACCTCGATTACAGGATCTCTTTGCATCCTCTGATTTATTGCATAATGGAGAGTTAATCCTCCTCTGGAGTCAGCTGAGCAGCTTCCAAGGGATAACAGTTGGATCCTCCACTTCTTCATTTCTGCTTCCAGGAGGAGTGGACTTTTATGGGGTATAAAACCCAAACACCAGCTCTACCCTTTGGATTTTGCTGCACCATCCTTCCTGTGCGTTGGTGGAAGCGCTCTCTGAGGGGTCTGGGGCCTGTGGTGCTGTTTTGGGGATGGTAAAACCGTGGTAAAAGAAGGGCTTGGACGTGGAGGGCTGTGAGGAGGTGACACGGCTGCTCCAAGTGCCCTGAGAACCCAAGGACAAAGCAGAGTGTGGTGTCTCCTGTGAACGCTGCCCCGCCCGGCTTTGTGCAGTGACACCACCTCCCGAGGTGGCAGATGGCCCTGCCAAGACACCCTGAGTGACAAGGACATGTCTCCTGCAGCAGGAGGAGGAGGAAGGTGTGCAGGCAGAGTGCGGTGCCTGCTCTGAGCCTGGGAGCGCTGAACCCTCTCATGCAAATGGCACTGGGCACTAATTTCTGTTAACGAGCTTATCAGCAGCGCTTCCACCCCTCCTTCAGAGGCAAGAAGAGCAGCGGCAGATGCAGTGGGTGGGGTTTGGGAGGGGTCTGCACATGCCCTCCCTTCCAGTCCCACTGGGTGCTGAGGGGGTCTGCACCTTGCCCGCCTCCATCCTCTGCAGTCCGTGGATCGAGCCCTTGGGAGCAGAAATCCAATTTTTCGCAGAACAAGTCACATCTGGAAAAGAGGGAAGCTGGTTTTTTTTCAGGGAATGGTGCCTGAGGTGAGGCGCTGCTGCCTTGCCGAGGGATGCGCTCCCAGCTCCTAGGGAAGTGCAGGCCAGCCCACCTTCTTCCACAGCTGCCCTGCTGACACGGAGCCCTTGCCGAGCTGGATGCCGCGGGGCAGCCAGCAGGGGTTATACAACACGGCGTAGCTCCGAGCTAAGAGGAAGTGCCAAGCAAAAAGCTCTTCTGAGAACACCAAAGTCCATCAAGCACGTAACGGGCAAGTCGCTACAACCCTGGAAGTCAAAGCTTCCTCCTAATCTCTGCCATAATTCCCTGAGTGCCCATCCCTCTGGCAGCCGCTGGCGTCACACGGACCCCGATCCGTCTCCGGCAAGAGCCGAGCGCTTGCTGCAGACACACAAACGATGACAGCAGATGCCCGGAGTGCCTTTGATCCCCGCTCTGAGTTTAGTTTATTCCCCGGCTCAGTGGCATTCGGGAGGCCTGGTGGTGACAGAGGAGCTGCGTCCCAAGGACACGCGCTCAACAACAAGTGAGTGCTGAAAACATTTCCTGCCTCAGCCAGAGGCTCTCAAAGTGCCTGTGCTGGAGTCATTTGGGGGAATTCCACCCCAAAGGCAGAATCAGTGCAGAATCAGTGAGCAGCTCCTCCAGACTGGGTTTGTGTTTCGGTATCCAGCAGACACCCTCGTCTCCCGGGAAGTTTGCAGTCTGCAGAGAGAATATGGCACGGCGCGAAGGTTTCCAAGGAATATCCTGTCATTCGGCAGCTCCTCGGTGCCTCTGCCGAGCCACCAGCCAAAGCACGCCACCAAAGCCACAGCTGGGGGTGTGAGTGTCTCTGAGAGCCCTCAGGGACCCTCTGTCCCAGGATTTAAAGCCATCGCTCTGCTCTCCGTTCAGCAATTCCGGCTGAGTGACACATTTCCAGCGCGGCAGAACGAGATTCGCTGTGCACAAGTGTCTCATATACATCCACACACACTCATATTTACCAGCTTTCATGTGCCAAATGCTTGCTAAACTCCTGCCTGTCAAGGAGCTGGCTGAGCTGCGACAGGATTCCCGTCTGATGGCCGCTTGATGTGTGCCAACAGCTCCCTCTGGGTTTTTTGTCTAAGATTTACTTCAGTCGCAGAGGAAAAAAAAAATCAAGCAGCGCCTTTGTTCCCAGAAGAATTTTTGGCAGCGAGAGTTCTGAGCATGACCCCTCTGGGTCGCTCAGGGAGAGGTTCGGAGAGGTTCGGAGAGGTTCGGAGAGGTTCGGAGAGGAGAGGTTCGGAGAGGAGAGGTTTGGAGAGGTTCGGAGAGGAGAGGTTCGGAGAGGAGAGGTT
>VZRX01016043.1:54422-64586 GCA_013398075.1 Notiomystis cincta | reverse complement strand
AACCAAACCAACCAACAACAAAACCTCCAAAAATCCTGCAACGGCCCCCGAAAAACCAACAAAAAACCCTCCAAAAATCCCGCAACCAGCCCTGAAAAACCAACGAAAAATTCCCCAACCCAAACCACGGAGATGTAAGGAAAACCCATTAAAACCAAGTTTAGATTTGCTGATTTTGCTGCAGGCCCACAGCCAACGTACCTCCACCGTTCTTGCCGCACAGGTACGGAAATCTCCACACATTCCCTAAGCCAATGGCATAACCTACACAGGACATAAGAAAGTCAAATTTCCCTTTCCAAGTGTCTCGGTCTGGAAGGTCCGTCTTCTTCTTCTGCACTTTTACTACCAAGGTTTTGGGCTTGTCGTTGGTGATGGAGGCATCGACCTCGGTGGAGATCTGTCCGTCCGCCACCTTGGTGCCGTTGGTGGCCATGTCTCTGGGCTTGGCTGGCGAGGCTCTGGTGGCGGCCGGGCGGGAGATGTCAGCACCAGTCCACGTGGACAGCAGCTTTGCGGCTCTCGCGGCCCACCCGGGAGCGACGGCGTCGGGGGACGGCCCGGAGAGCCGGGACACGGAGCGTCACTGCGGTCCGGAGCCACCTGCGACACACGGGGACACCTCAAGCACCCACAGCTCGGCCAACGACCTTCGGGGCTGCAGGGAAGCAGGGCAGAATCAGCACGGCCCCTCCGAAACAACCTCCGACACCCACCTGGTGCGCTTTGACCCCAGAGGTCTCTCACGAGTCTCAGAAAGGGCTTTTAAAGAGTCAAGGAATAGCATTGCCACCGTTAATAGTGGGTTCAGAGAGGTCACTACTCATCCCAATCAATCTCCAGGATCCCCTTACTATAGTTTTTCCTATAGACCTCTTGCATGTCTACAGAAAGAATTTTTTAACAAATCAAGAAATTACAGTTGCCATCTTTAATAGTGGGTTAATAGTGAGTTTAGAAAGTTCAGTAGGAATCCAAAACAATCTCCAAGA
Organism: Notiomystis cincta; assembly: GCA_013398075.1. Taxonomy (NCBI): domain Eukaryota; kingdom Metazoa; phylum Chordata; class Aves; order Passeriformes; family Notiomystidae; genus Notiomystis; species Notiomystis cincta. The sequence continues at coordinate 63,594 of VZRX01016043.1, read as the reverse complement.
CTCATTGATTATATTTTTTCTTATAGATGCCCTAATGAGTCTACAGAAAGAATTTTTTAACAAATCAAGAAATTACAGTTGCCATCTTTAATAGTGGGTTAATAGTGAGTTTAGAAAGTTCAGTAGGAATCCAAAACAATCTCCAAGACTCATTGATTATATTTTTTCTTATAGATGCCCTAATGAGTCTACAGAAAGAATTTTTTAAAAAAAATCAAGAAATTACAGTTGCCATCTTTAATAGTGGGTTAATAGTGAGTTTAGAAAGTTCAGTAGGAATCCAAAACAATCTCCAAGACTCATTGATTATATTTTTTCTTATAGATGCCCTAATGAGTCTACAGAAAGAAATTTTTAACAAATCAAGAAATTACAGTTGCCNTCTTATGTCCTGTGTAGGTTATGCCATTGGCTTAGGGAATGTGTGGAGATTTCCGTACCTGTGCGGCAAGAACGGTGGAGGTACGTTGGCTGTGGGCCTGCAGCAAAATCAGCAAATCTAAACTTGGTTTTAATGGGTTTTCCTTACATCTCCGTGGTTTGGGTTGGGGAATTTTTCGTTGGTTTTTCAGGGCTGGTTGCGGGATTTTTGGAGGGTTTTTTGTTGGTTTTTCGGGGGCCGTTGCAGGATTTTTGGAGGTTTTGTTGTTGGTTGGTTTGGTTTTGAGGAAGAGGTTGGTAGTTTTTAGGGGGTTTTGTTTGTTTGTTTGCTGGGGGGGTTCTGGGTTTTTTGAGGGGTTTGGTTTTGGTTTGGTTTCTTGGGGGTTTGTTGTTGTTTTGGTTTGGTTTTTAGGGGGGTTTTGTTTGTTTGCTGGGGGGATTCTGGGTGGTTTTGGGGGGAGTTTGGTTTTGTTTAGGGATTTTTGTGTTTTGTTGTTGTTTTGGGGGTTTTTTTGTTTGTTTGTTTTTGTGTTTGTTCGCTGTGGTGTTTTAAGATTCTTTTAGGGGTTTGNCGGCAAGAACGGTGGAGGTACGTTGGCTGTGGGCCTGCAGCAAAATCAGCAAATCTAAACTTGGTTTTAATGGGTTTTCCTTACATCTCCGTGGTTTGGGTTGGGGAATTTTTCGTTGGTTTTTCAGGGCTGGTTGCGGGATTTTTGGAGGGTTTTTTGTTGGTTTTTCGGGGGCCGTTGCAGGATTTTTGGAGGTTTTGTTGTTGGTTGGTTTGGTTTTGAGGAAGAGGTTGGTAGTTTTTAGGGGGTTTTGTTTGTTTGTTTGCTGGGGGGGTTCTGGGTTTTTTGAGGGGTTTGGTTTTGGTTTGGTTTCTTGGGGGTTTGTTGTTGTTTTGGTTTGGTTTTTAGGGGGGTTTTGTTTGTTTGCTGGGGGGATTCTGGGTGGTTTTGGGGGGAGTTTGGTTTTGTTTAGGGATTTTTGTGTTTTGTTGTTGTTTTGGGGGTTTTTTTGTTTGTTTGTTTTTGTGTTTGTTCGCTGTGGTGTTTTAAGATTCTTTTAGGGGTTTGTTTTGTTTTTTATTTGTTTTTTTGGGTTTTGTTGCTGTTGTTGGTTTGTTTTCTTTTTTGGTTTTCTGGTTGGTTGCTGTCGTGTTTTTGGTGTTTTTTTCATCTTTTGTTTTGGGTTTTATTGTTGTTTTGGGTTGGGTTTTTGGTTTTCTGGTTTTCTGGCTGGTTGTTTGCTGTGGTGATTTTGGGCTCTTTTTTGGTTTTTATTTTGGTTTGGATTTTTTAGGTTCTGTTGTTGGTTTGGTTTTTTGGGGTTGTTTTGGTTTTCTTGGTTGTTTGATGTGGTGTTTTTTGTGGGTTTGGGGGTTTTTTTTCTTTTGTTTTGGTTTGGGATTTTTGAGTTTTGTTGTTTTGGATTGCCTTTTTGCTTTTTTGTGTTTTTTAGGAATTTTTTTGCTTTCCACTTGTCAAGGAGCATCAGATCCATTTTCTTTTAGTGTGGAGCTCTGCTTTGAGCTCTGCCCTGAAGTTTATTCTACCTCCCAGCCAGCAGTTGCACTTAAAAGACCACAAAATATCAGAGCAGAACTAAAGCACGTTGCCCTCCACCCAACCCTGCAGATCCCTCTCTTTTGGGCTGAGTTTTGAGAGGATTTCAGAGGGTTTGTCACTGACTCTGAGCTCCCCATAAAAGGCTCCAGCTGGAAAGTAGCCAGGACTGGTTAAAGCCTCTGTGCCCCCTGTGAGAGGTGAAGGCAACAAAGTCCCCAGGCTTCTGGATTTCAGCTTTTTACTTCAACAGAAAATATTTAAACTATGTTTTTCTCCTTCTTTTCACCTCTGGGGATGCTGGTTCAGAAGTGCAAGTGTCATTTCCACTAATGTTTTTGAATAGTTACATCTGAGAGAAAAAAACCCAACTGTGGGTTTCTTTTCACACACAACAGGGATGGGAACAGTGGAAATTCAGTTGTGGTTTTCCCCACCTTAACAGATTTTTTTTCTCATTTCTTTCTAGGTGCATTCCTGATTCCCTATTTTCTTACTTTAATTTTTGCTGGCGTGCCACTGTTCCTTTTGGAGTGTTCCCTTGGTCAGTATACATCTATAGGAGGCCTTGGAGTGTGGAAGCTTGCTCCAATGTTCAAAGGTACACTATGGATTCAAATTATTTCTCCCTTGTTTCCAAACTGCAGAAGTTTCACTGCAAGGGCCAGGGCAAGAATGTTTTTTGATGCCTTTTGTTTATATTTAAACCATGATTTTTCTAGAGAAAACACTGATTTTCTGAGGTGTAACTGATGATTTTGAAACGTACTGGGCTATATTTTTTTTTCATTTCCATTAAAAATAGCGAGATTTAGGCATTAGAATCTCAACCAGCTTATTTGTGAACCTTGAAAGCTCTTAGGGCTCTTTGTAGAAGTGAATGAAGACTGTTAAAAATAGCACATCCAGCAGCAGTTGTCTGAGCAGGTATGGAACTGTTCACAGCGACCTGGTAAACTTTGGTAAATTAATCTTTGGTCACAGAGATTGGTATCTCCTGGGGCTTTTTCACTGAAATCCAAAAGCCAGACACTTCTGGCACTTTAACACTGAATTGCTGAAGATGAGCTCAGTCCATACTTTGAGTTTGAGGTTGGATTGCCAGAACCCCAGGGTTCTAATTCCGATTCTGCACACACCCACAGACCTCTCAAACGATGCTTTTCACCCTTCTAATCCCAAATCCTTTGACACTTCCGAGCTCCTGAGCCAAGTTCTGGCCCAGCAGTGTTATAAATTACCTCACCTAGCAGGACTGACAATTAGCACAGGGTGAGGTGAAAGTTTGTTGAGATTGAATTTTGCTGTGGGAAATTCAGCCCTGGGAAAACCCAAAGAGACAAAATTGTTTCTCACAGAGAAGCTGCTGTCGGGAGGGCTCAGTACCACTTTGCTGTGCATTATCCTGATTATCCTGAGCACTCCCTCCTGCTCAGGGTCATGGAACAGCCATCCTGAGCAGTTTAGAATTCCCTTGGAGTCTCCATGTGGAGCAGGAGGTGAGGCATCCTCATCGTGGAACGCTGACATTTCTGCAGCCCTGTGCTGAGCATCAGGCACTCTGATCCGTGTCTAAATGCCTTGGAACACGCTCTCACTGTGTGTGCATCTGCCACGAGGGCCTGTGGGGCTGCTCTGCCAGAGAAGGAGCTGATTTAGCTCTTTTTCCTGCAAGTAAAACATGGCAGGGAACTCTCAGCAGCAGCAGGTGGGACTGCAGCACAGAGAGAGCTGAATGCCAGCAGTGAATTCAGGGGTGACTGAGCCATCACCCAAATAATGACCTTTGTGTAATGGCTCTTCTGAAATTCTCACTTCCACAGCATTTCCCAAGCCTGCCCCATGTGTTGTGTTTGCCCTGAACTGCAGCTCTTCAGCTGAAAGTTGCCTTGTTTTATTTCTCTTTGTTTTCCTTCCAGGTGTGGGGCTGGCTGCTGCAGTCCTGTCCTTTTGGCTAAATATTTACTACATTGTGATTATTTCGTGGGCCATATACTACCTGTATAATTCCTTTACCACTGTAAGTGTGTGTCAGAGGGGATGGGGAATTGTCTGTCAAATGTAAAGCCAACTGAAATATGGACACATCACCTCAAAGCAGACGTGTGAGGTTAACACAGCATGCACAGGAAGCTGTAGGATAAGCCATCCCTACTGAAGAAAAGCTATTTTGTAAAAATCCCTTTTCATTTTTTCCTTCCTCCACGAGAGGTTTAGAACAGAAAACTGTGAGCCTACAGGCCAGTCACCCCCCCAGGAAAAATTCTAGTGTACAGCTAATTATGTTTTTTCTTCAATAGCAGCCACACAAACATGAGTTCTTTGGGAAATGGTATCATGGCAATGTGGTTTAATGATGGAGGGGTTTATTAAAGAAACCCCCATGGAATGGAAGGGCTGTGATTTGATTAGCTCTGAACTTCCATTCATTGTTGTTATTTTTGCTTTGTTTTCTTTCCTGTTTACTTTATTTTTAGCTGCCTTTTTTTTCCCCCCTCAAGGGTGATTCATCAGCTGAGTAAGTCTGGTCTGATTTGTGGGGTTTGGCCATCTGAGGAAGCATTCTTACATAAGTCTCAATAATTAATGCATCATTGTTCAATTGTCTCTTCTATAAATTTGGTTCATGCTTGCTTGTTCTTGGCTTTAAAGAATTTTGCCTTGACCAAATTTGCATTAATTACTGTCTGGGAGTGACATGACCATTTCTTCTTTGTTGTCCTCAGAATTGTTATTGATGTGAAAGGTCAGGCAGAGTCTGGAAGTGTTTTTTGTGGCCCATGTTAAATGAATATTGACTCCTAATTCCCCTGAAGCTTCTTATCCCTGTGTACAAAGTACACAGTGCCCTGATACCACAGTTCTGTGAGAGGACTTTCCATCAATTGCCATCAGAAGGGTCTCTAAGTTGGATGTAAATGAGGTATCATGAGAAACAGGTCCTGCTCCTCAGAACCTCTGAAAGATGTGATGGACACATGCCAGAACATGCATGTAGCAAATAGAAATTTAGCCTTTTTTCTAATTATCCCCTGACCTGAGGGGGAAATGAAAATCTCTGCTCCATAACCATCACACCTTTGTTACCTCTTGTGAGGTAGCAGGACCTCCAGGAGGTCCTTTCTGCTGTTTCAACACACTCTCGTGGTGAGAGGCTATCAGGCTGCAGAGCACTGGGCTGCTGTGTTAAAGAAAAGAAGGAAAATTTCCACATCTGCCTCCCACAGCTGATGGGGACTTAAATAACTTTACTAACTCTCACCCTGGGGAGATCAACGCCTGCAGAGCTCGAGGTGCTTTAGCTCTGCACTCAGCTGTCAGTCCTAGCAAAGAAAGAGAGAGAATTCTCACTTAAAAGTGTTTGACTTGAGGTTTTTGGGTGTCTTCCTTCCCCAGACCCTTCCTTGGAAACACTGTGAGAACCCCTGGAACACCGACCGCTGCTTCTCCAACTACACCTTAGCCAACACCACCAACATGACAAGTGCCGTGGTGGAGTTCTGGGAGTAAGCTCAGCCTTTCCCTCCCTCCTTCCCAAGTGCATGCCCAAGCTTCACCCTGTTATCCCTCCTGCTTTCCCTCTGGAGTGCCAAACGCCCCCTCTGTTGGCTCCTTCCAGACGCAACATGCACCAAATGACCGACGGCTTGGAAAAGCCAGGGCAGATCCGATGGCCACTGGCAATCACCCTGGCAATTGCCTGGATCCTCGTGTACTTTTGTATCTGGAAGGGGGTAGGCTGGACTGGAAAGGTAAGATTTAAAAGTACTGTAAATACCTTTCCATTAAAAATGCCCATTTTGCTCAAATATTCTGAAAATTCCTGAGGTAAGAGGTACTGGGGAGAGTTTGGCTGGCAGAGCTCTGTGAAGTATTTAATTTGTATTTTCTTGGATTGACACAGCCCCATGCTTTTGAAAGAACTGGCTCCTCTGTAGCTGAGTCAGACCTAGATGGTTCACTTACAGACTTCTTGGCCTGGCCAGGTATAAAATCAGCTAAAAATATTCCTGCCTGTTCCTGGAATGAATATTCCAGCTGGTTTGGATAGCAATAGAGTGAAGTGGTTTGGTTTCAGCAAGAATTGTGCACTTATTGCACAGCTCCTGCTGGACCTGGATACTTAGGGAAGTGCTGGGAAGAGCTGCTCCTTCCTTCCCTCGTGCTGAGTGAGAAATATTTGAGGTCCTCTCACAGGATTTCACTCTGTGCTTCTTGGGGTCTGGCTGGTTGTGAGTGGAAAACCAGAATTTACTACTCAATTAACGGAAATTATTGAGAGACCTTTCTGAATGAAAGGGCAGCAGCAGCTGAGGTTGGCTCATGCCTTTCCCTCCAGGAAGAAATCCTAAGGAAAAGAAAAGCCACAGCAATGGGGCTTGGTGCCAGCTGAAGGGTTGGGTTGAGTTGGAAGAGGGATGCAGGGGACTGGGATTTTTTCACACTGAAGGGATGGATTTTGGCAAGAGCTTGTAACTGTGACCCACTTTGAGCTGTGTGTTGGACAGGGCTTAGCTGGGCTCAGAGCAAAACATTTTATTTCTCCCATCTCCAAAGCACAAAGAGGGCAAAAAGAGGGCAGAGAATGGGTTTTTATAGGACTTCTAAAAAGGCAAGAAAGTAGGAGCCGGTCATACAGAGGAGGAGAGAGTGGGAAAAATAAACTGCCAGATGTTTCACAAGCAGGATCCTGGAGCCATGATCCTTGTGGGTTTGGGATTTCCTTGTGTTAAATACAAAACAAAATAAACCAAAAAAAGCGTGAAAATATCCTATTCCCTTTGCAGAAAAATAGGCAACCACCATGTGCCTTTAGACCTGGAGTTTAGGGAATTCTCCCCCCCCACACCAAGGGAATTTGCTACTCTTTCCCATTGATAAATGCCTCAATTTTAAGAGCCATCCTCAGTTGCTGCTAGAGTATTTTCAGGGAGCAAATGTTCTTGGTCATTCTTCCTTCCCCACTTACACTGTCTTGTTTCTTCACATCAGGTGGTATATTTCTCTGCTACTTATCCCTATGTTATGCTGCTTATCTTGTTCTTCCGTGGGGTAACACTGCCTGGAGCAAAGGAAGGCATTTTATTCTATATAACTCCCAACTTCAGTAAGCTTTCAGACTCTGAGGTAAATATTCCCTCCTGGTAAACCAAAGTTTCACTCCTGACTGTTCCCCTTGCAGACATATGACCTGCTCCTCAAGTGCAGAAACAGATTTTTAAAAAAATTATTTCCTGCAATCAGGTTTGGCTGGATGCTGCCACACAGATTTTCTTCTCCTACGGTTTGGGTCTTGGTTCACTGATTGCCCTTGGAAGTTACAACCCTTTCCACAATAATGTTTACAGGTAAGCAGATGACTGCACATATTGCAGTGGCACTTGCCTGTCTCAGCTGGAGCTGAGTTCTGTCCCTGTGCACAGATAATTGAAATAAAGTATTGAATATTAACTGTTCTGGCTGGCTGGGGGTGACATGTGTAACTGCATTTGCACCAGTGGGAGAGACTTGCCCAGCATGGAGTGGAACCCAAACTGTGAAATCCTAAACCATGACATCTTTCCACAGGAAAAAAAAAAACCAAAACAAAACAAAATACCCAAAAAAATAGGATAAACATTTGCTTTCCCTGCTGTTTAAAGCCCCTTCCCTTTGTTTCAGGGACTCCATCATAGTGTGCTGCATAAACTCATGCACGAGCATGTTTGCTGGCTTTGTCATCTTCTCCATTGTGGGATTCATGGCTAATGTCACCAAGAGGCCGATTGCAGATGTTGCAGCATCAGGTACCCAATATCTCTTCCTCTAAGCTGTGCACCAGTTGTTTTTTTGCTTGTAGGTCGTTCCTGCAGCTGCTCAAAATCCCTCCTCAGAGCTCCTCAGCTCCCTGTCCCTTCAGTGTCCTGCTGGCAGAAGGGACAGCATTGTCCCAGCCCACTCCAGGCAGAGCAGGAGGAACGCTGCTCATCATTATGGGATCATTTTTAATCTAATATTTTCCAGTTCAGTTGGGGTTTTTTGAATTCCTTTTCCCATTTCTGGAGGTTTGAGGCAGATCAATTTCTCACCTGTTCAGACCTACACCTATTTCATGTGACTCTCTCTGTCAGAAAGTCATTCTATTTAGGGCAGGGAGATGTCCGTGGAGGGATTATGTTATTCCTTGCAGTTTCTTGTCTGCCTTCCAGATGAAAAAGCTGAAAGCAGCAGAGCAGATGGTTGCCCCAACCCAGCTGGTGCACCAGATACTCACTTAGCAGTTCTGGCCACAGGGAGGGATCTCATAACTCAAAGCTTGGTTGGAACTCACTGGTGGACAAAATCTGGATAACTGTATTAGCAAAACACAGCCTACTGGAATATTTCCTTAGTTAGGAAAGGAGGGAATTTAAGCCCTAAAAATCATCTTCAATAAATTACACATACAAAGAGATTAGGTGCAAAATGATGATGGCAGGCAGTGTTATTAAAAGCTGCTCTGGAAAGGCAGTGGGGTGTGAAATAAGCTTTTTGGATTTATGTGTTTGATACAGATAGAGTTATATAAAGGCTACACCTGCAAACAGGACGAATATTTTTACATCATATTAAGTACATTTGAAGGTAGCTAAGATAACAGACCTCTGAAAGATGCCCATGACCACTAATTGCAATGGTTATTTGAAAATTTGACCCTTTAATTAAGGTTTCTATTTCTCCTAGCAAGCTCTGAGTCTGGTGCCAGATTTTACCACCAGGAGAGGTTTTGCCATCTTTTACAAAGCCTTAGAAAACAAATAACATTATTAAAAGGTGTAGCTTCATTGCTGTGGAATGTGTAACAGGGTAAAATGAACATATCCATCTGAAGTTTATTTTGCTTTTAGCACTGCTATTTGGAATGCTTTCTGAACTGCTTTCCAATCATGTCTGCTCTTGCTAGCAATTAATTGCTTCAGAATCCTCATTAGACTTTGACAACCCAGGTGTTGATGCCACCCTTGCTCCCCTGGTTTGAGAGCTGAGACCAAACACTTGTCACTGACAGACTTTTAATGAAAACTGAAAAATCAGAGACGCTCCTTAGGTGAAGCACATGAGCTTTATTTCTGTGTTATTAAATTTGCTACAGTTTTCCCTCTGACCCTGATGCCCAACCAAGCCATGAGAACAAAAAAATCTCCTTGTAAACAGGAATTTATATTCTCCTTCCAACACTATGTCCCTCCTTCAGCAGTCAGCAA
>VZRX01016043.1:6992-49139 GCA_013398075.1 Notiomystis cincta | reverse complement strand
GGGGGGGTATTCTCAAATAGAATTTAGCAATCAAAAAATCTAAACTTTCCACATACACAAAAATACCAACATTGTGTAATCTGAATTCCTCCACAGGCACTTCTGGTAACACAGCAGGGTTCTAAACTCATTCTCTCGTGGGGTTCTGTGGCACATATTCATCGTTTTATACTCCACTGCTGTGGGTTTTCTGGCAAACACTGCCAGAAATTTGTACTGGAAACCACAGGACAGCCTTTTCCTGATTCTAAACTTTATCCAGTTAATCCCATTCAGAGCCTTGTGACATAACAAGCAAAGAAATGTAAATTTACTGCACACGCACCCAACGCAGACACAACACAACAAACTAATCAAGCAGCCACTATTACACATGACCCAGTATTTAACCAGGAGGAGCACTAAAAAGACACAGAAATGTGTTCATATTCAGGGTTCCTCGAGCCATCCCTTCCCAGATCAAAGCACATTTCAATTTTGTAAAAAAAAGTGTTCAGGAAGACAAAGGAAATACATTTTATTTTAGTGGTGCAGGAGGAAGATGCCCAACATTTGTAAAACTGGCCAGATTCATCAAGTCCTCAGCAGAATGTGCTGCCCAGCATTGTAAAAGTGCCCAGCATTGTAAAAGTGGCCAGATTTGTCAGGTCCTCAGCAGAATGTGCTGCCCAGCCAGGCTCGGAGCAGGGATGAATCTGCCTCTGCATCCTCCCCTGGGAATCTGCCCTGCACGAGGCCTCAGCCTGGGATCAGAATGAGCCTCCCCCTCTCCTGCTTCACTTTAGCAGGTTCTCCTGGCTGGTTTAGACACTTGAAACAGGCCAGGATTTTTCCCTGGGAATACCCTATGGAATACCACATCTGCAGAGGGAGTCATTGGAGAACATCCCAAAAGCAACATGTGGGTGCTGAGGCTCAATGGCACCACGTCCATAGGTATTCCCAGGGCCCCCCTGTTCCCTCTGGCTCTGTGCAGGTTATCCAAGGAATTTACTGGTGCCAGCAGCACTCCTGGATGGTCTGAGGTGCAGGTTCACATGTGAAAATATTCTGTTAACCTGAAACGTTCATTTCGGTAAGAGGCGTCTTGGGAAGCTCCAGAAAAAACTCTTGGAGCCAGAAGGGTCTGGGAATCTCATCCAAAAGCCTCCCTTCTGCTTTTGCAGGGAGTGTTCATCTTCAGTGCTGTGCAGATGACCCCGCTGACGATGGGGAGTTACGTGTTCCCAAAGTGGGGCCAGGGGGTCGGCTGGTTCATGGCCCTGTCCTCTATGGTGCTGATACCGGGCTACATGGCATACATGTTCCTGACCCTGAAAGGCTCCCTAAAACAGGTAAGCCTGCCTGTCCTGGCCACCTCGAGAGCTGAGCAGCCAGAGACTGCTGGGCACTTCTTTTCTGGCATTTATTTCCCCCTCGGTTGTTTTGCTTTGAGCTAAAAAGAACATAAAAGCGCCAAAGACAAGGGAGCGCCTGAGGCGTCTGTTGCAATTCCCCACGTTCCTGGAGTCCTTATCTCTGCTCTGGCAGCTGCAGACACTTGGCATTCCAGCTCTCACACCTCAAAAACAGAGGAGCAGCTCCCGAAAGATGGAAATTTGTCCTGATTAATGCGAGACATGCGGATCAAGGCAGGAGAGGCTCTGGGGAGCTGGGCTCAGACTCGGGGACTGATCCACTCAGCTCTGGGTTTGAGTGAGTCTGCTCAGGGACCCCATTCTGCAGCTCTCTGATGGCACCCAGGGCTTGAGCTCCTGCACTTCACCTGCTCTGAGGCACACCTGCCCTGCTCTGCTGCAGCTGGGAGGGAGGGAGGACATGGAAAATCTTGGGAGTGCTTCCCTTCAGCCTTTATTTAAGGGATTTCTGCAGGAAGAACATCAGGGGCTCTTTTATCTCATTGCTCTCATCCTCTCCCTGACTCCTCATCCCCTTTTTTAAAAGGAGGTGACACTTCTCATGGGAGAGATTCAGGGGGTTTCAGTCAGTTTTTATTTCAGTCAGCTCAGAGCTGTGCTGCTGAAGGAGTGGCAGATGTTGGCCAGGTTAATGCCCCACACACTGTCAGGAACCACCTGCAATCACCACACCTCTCTTTCCTTTTAATCTGGGTGGATCCTGTTTTCCCTCCCCAACTCCTCCTGTACATCACAGCCAGTTCTCCAGCCCCAGTACTGAAACACTCTGTGGTTGTGGGAACCAAAGACTGTCAAAAGGAATTTGTCAGAACTTCTGGAATATTCTAAAATCAGCTGACAGAGCCATCTTTGCAAAGGGCTGGATGATCTTAAGCAGAATTGACGAGTGATGCCTCATGAAATGCTCAGATCTTCATCCAAATATTTGTCTTCAGCAAATTTTGAAAGACTCAGTGAGGCTTCAAAGAAGTCTGCAAAAAAAAATCTGTTTTTTTTTGCTTCCCCCTGCCTGTTCTTAGCTCCTACATTTTGAACAGATTTCCCTTGGTCTTATAGAAAGTTTTGGATGCAAAAGGGGAACTGTTGCCCTAAAATACAACTGCTGCTTGGGCAGGGTTGTGTGAGACCATGGTAGAAGTTCCTCACCTCAGCCTTGCTGTGGATTGAGTCTTATTTTTGAAAGCACTGGCAAATGATTTTTAAGTGATGGGAGGAGCCTGCACCAGTGAGAGGCTCTGAGGAGCCAAACTGGGATCTCTTTTGAGATACAAATGTGAGCTGGGTGGAGAATCTGCAGGAACAGAGAGGACAAAAGGACAAGGGAAAACAGGAGAGGGATAAAACAACCTTAAACACAAGTTTGTTTCACCTGCTTTATCCTTGTAGGAGCTCCTGGTTCCTGCTGCTCCCTGAGGGACAGGATAGGAATAAAACCACCTTAAACACAAGTCTGTTTTATCCTTGGAGGAGCTCCTGGTTCCTGCTGGTCCCTGGGGAGATGCCCATTGCTGGTGTCCAGTGCTGCTGCCCAGTGGCCACCACAGCCCCTGGACCAGGGGCTCACAGCAGCCTCTCTCCTCATTCCTTCTCCCCAGGGAAGCTCCAGAACTTGGCCTCCAGAACTTGGCACAGGGTCTTTCAGCTCCTCCTGTCATGTCCAGGACAGAGCTGAAACTCTGTTTAGCAGCCATGCCTCACTGCTGCTCCCTGGGGAGAGAAGCAGTTGTAAAGAATCCTCTTTAAATATTTAAAAAATGAAAAAAGATTAAGGTTAGAAGCATTTTTTGGCCGCCTCACATTTATTGTTGTCCTTTGAACAGCGCATCCAAGTGATGATTCAGCCAAGTGAAGACATCACTCACCCTGAGAATGGGCCAGACCAGGCCCAACAGAGCAACTCTGCCAACAAAGAAGCCTACATCTAAACTCTTATGTCATCCAAGCACCGCTCCTTCTCCAGAAAAGAAAAAACAAAACAAAACAAAAAAATACGGTTGAATATGACCACAAATTCATGTCTGAGAATATAATTACCTACCTCTAGTGGCAAAAAAAAAAAAAAAAAATTAAAAAATTTAAAAAAAGGTGTTTAAAAAAAAAAAAGAGAAAAAAAAAAGCAACAAGGTCATCTCCACTCCGAGGGAATCGCCATGGGTTCGATCCAGCCGTCGCGAGCTCAGATGTTTGACAGTGTTTTGTGTTCTCCAGCAATCCACAGACTGTTAATGTTTTTATCCTTTCACAATGGTAGTTGCATACCTTGGAATTTGTAAATTGATGTGCCAAGACCTTTTTAATCTACCTTTTAGCACGACTATTTGAAGTTTTGTGCTGCTGATTTTTAGTAGTTGATCACTATTTCTTACCGCTGAATCCCAAGACTGTTATTTCTGACTTTGCAGGAGTAAAATTAAGTTTGGAGTTGTTTTGTACAAAAAAAAGAATGAAGTATTTTGTAAACAAGTGATTTACAGTGAAAAAGTCTGCCCTTAAAATTTATTTCAGCTGAGGCCATTTGAGGGGGGAAGAGACTCTTCCTTCAATTAACAGCAGGCACAGCCTTTATAAACATTCCTAGTGCAAAAATTGAGTTGTTTGGGGCAGAGCAGCCTGGGCCATACACACTGGCTGTGCTCAGCCTTTCAGGGTGACTTTCAAACAAGGTCATAAATTTCTTTAAAAATACATATATCGCTTCATATAAAAAGAAGATATCTTTGTGAATCAATGTTAGAGGCATGAGTATGACTTTTAACTTTTTTTAGCAAAATAATAGCCAAGAGCTCTTAAAGATTCCCAGGAGTAAAATACGAAGTATTTGCCATTCAAGCTCAGAGTGCCTGAGCTTTTATTATGCTGTTACCACTCCACTGTTATTGCATTGCCACCAAACAGAAACCAAAACCACGGCTTAAAGATCGAAGCTTCTCCTCGCGAGTCCCACTCTAGGGCTCCACCCCCACCTGTCCTTTCCGAACCTGCGAAAGGACTCTGACAGTTCCCAATCACAAACTCGGCATGGTTAGCACTTTGAGAGCAGTGGGATTTCCATTTCCAGGGGCTGGGTGGTGCTGGGGCGCCGGGCAGAGCTCTGCTCGCCCCGATGCAATCCCGCTCCGGGCTCCGGGCAGCCCCTGGAAGTTTTCCCTGTGTGGGGAATGCAGCGGGAGCCCCTGTTGGCATTTCTCGTTTGGCAGCTATAAGACAGGCACAGGAGGCTTTTTTGGGAGGGTGATGTTTGATTGTAAGTGACTGTGACAGAACTGTGCAATGAAAACATGCTTTTCAGCCAACTTTTTGTGCACCGTACAATGTTAGATAGCACAATTTATGTAGAACTACTACGTGGAAAAAAAAAAACAAACAAAAAAAAACATGTTACCTGTGAATGTTGGGTTTTTCGTTGTTCTCGTCCGAAGGTGACAAACATGTTCTTGCAATAAGGTATTATTCTCAGAATGTCAAGCACATTATGTAGAAATAATATATATATATTATACACATGTATTTCAAACTACATCCTAAACTCTCAGAGTATGTTGGGTAGGTTCTAAACTGTTTCATACCTAGGTCAACTGTAAAATACTACGAGTTCTAAGCTCCATCCTAAACGGCCATAGCTGAGATGCAAACGTCCTGTAAGTCTTTGGGATTTAGAGGAACCCTTACACCCTACACAGACATCACACATCATACTTGTGGATTTCATTAGACTAAGGATAAAAACTCCAACTTTCTCTTTATTGTTTAATGTAACCGAGTCCCATGTTGTTCTAAGAAAAATGCAGTATTTAATGTTTGATTGTAAACAATTATGACAGATGTTTGACAGACCTGCTCTTTAGCAAAAAGCTGTACAAACGTTATCACATAGCACAAACTAGTGTTGTAGAACTACTGTGTGTAAACTGTGAATAGCTGTATCTTTTTTGTAGTACTTGCCCTGAAAAAGAAAGATTATTGTATGATCATATATGCTTTTTGCAATAAGGAAATATCCAACACCAAGCAAATCTATCTCTATATAAAAATATATATGTAATATATACATATTCAAAAATATATACAGAGCCTGTTTAAAAGAGTACAGTATTATTTAGTAAATTGCAACCTGTTCTATGGACCAAATGTAAAATATTTATAAATTAAGATGCATTTTAAATGTCTATAAACGGTGTCATAATTAAAGCACGATTGTTATGTAAGTTTCCAAGAGTTTAGAGGAAAAAGAATAAAGGTTATATTATACATTAAATTCAGAATTTTGCAGTCTCTCATTGGACAGACCCAACCTGTGCTATTTTCAAGTTCCAAATGTGTCATTTATATAAAAATATCCTTTAAATATCAAAAATGCTGTGTGCCACTTGTGATGTGTATAATTAATCCATGCTATTCCTACGATGTAATTAGTATGTGCATACAGTGTACAGGGAGCTGAAGAGGTGACAGTTAACAGCCCTTCCTGGCATCCGGCTGCTTTAATTCTCCTGCGGGCAGAGAGAGCTCTGGGGGAAGGAAAAAAAGTGGATTTTGGAATGACCGTTCCTCGGGCGCGCTCCTGCAGCTGCTCTGGGGTTTGAGCTGCAGCACCTCCCTGATTTTGGAGCCATCCCAGGCTGGATACTCTACGGGCAGATGATCCAGTGCTCCCAAAGCTCCGCGCTCCTGTCTCAGCTGCCCGGGCAGGCTGGGAAGACGCGGAGGAGAAGTCGCGGAGGAGAAGTCGCGGAGGAGAAGTCGCGGAGAGCCCCGCTCCTGGGCTCGGGATTTAATTATCCACCTGCAAAACTGGGGCAGGACTTCACGCTGGGGAAGAGCCCGAGCAATTTAGAGGAGCTGATGAGAACTGAAAACGCTCCCGAGAGAGGCGTCTGCAAGCACAGACTTCAACTCGCAGGCGCTGACCTTCGGCCGGAGAGCGCGGCGAGGGCACATCCCGGATTGTTCTGGAAAGGGGGAAGCAGCACCTTTGGGAATGTGGAGGGAAAGCAGAGCTGCTCGAAGGAAGAGGCTGAGGGCTGTCAGCGCTGGCTGGGGGTGGTGGGAGGGCCGGGGGGGCAGCAGGGGCTGAGGAGCAGGAAGCTACTCGGAGGATATTGCGTTAGCGCTGTGATATTTCCATGTTCTCCTGGAGGAATTTGCTCTTGCCGTGCTGCAGAAATCCCAACAGCAATTCAACAAGAAAAATGCAAATAAGGTCACTTCTCCCCTACAGGACTGCAGGATGCCCTGGGAGAAATCCATGTCCTTGCTCGTCAGGAGTATTAGTTCAGCTACATGTGCTTTTATTCTAAAATAACACTGTGTTGCTTTTGGGGTTTTGTTTTTTGTTTGTTTTAAGCCTGATTATTTCTGTTTCGTTCCGCTCGGGCCTCAATAGCATTACAATTAACTATTCGGATTGCTCAGCCCCCACCTCTGGCTGGCTCTGGGGGGCTGGAACCCCAAGGTGATGCTCCCGCTGCCAACATCCCCCCGTGGGCACAACCTCCCAGGGCAGCCGCGCTGGGCACAGCGGGCAGCACCAAACGGGGGCTGCTCTGAAGCATTCGGACACCTCGATCCCCTTCCCTTCGGGATGGACGGACTCCACGCCCAGGAAGAGGAGCCCGTGGGATGTTGCAGGGCACCGGCAGCACCACCCGGCGACGCCAAATCCTCGCTGCCGGCGACGCCAAATCCTCGCTGCCGGCGACGCCAAATCCTCGCTCCCGGCGACGCCAAATCCTCGCTGCCGGCGACGCCAAATCCTCGCTGCCGGCGAGCTGAAGGGCTCAGCTCAGAGCCACTGCCCGTGACTGCCGAGGCACCACAATCACCCACTTTCACTGCTCAGGAAGGAAGGCACCAGCCTTTACAAGCCAAAGGCTCTTTTTACTCCCCCCCCTCACTCTTCTTTCCCAGCTTCTCGCCCTGCTCAGGGAGTTTTTAAAATAAACACAGTCAAAATGAGGTGGGAGGAAGGGATTTATCCGTAAACAGTTTTTTTTTTTCCTGCGATCTAAGTCTGCCTCACTTCCTCTTTTCTTCTTCTTGTGAAGTTAAAAGAGTTTAAAAAAAATTGAAAAATATTAAAGCACAAAGTGGGTAAGGGGAAACAAAATATTCGTCCCTCCACAGAGCTTGGTATTCTTAAGCTGATCTAAGTATTGTCACTTCTCAATCCTGCCTTTACAGTTTGAGGCCAGTCAATAATTACATCACTCTTTCCTGCTGACAATTGATGGAGAATGGGGAATTTCCTCTGTTTTCACAGAAATCCATTTAATTTTCAGAGCTGTGTTGTTGTGGTTTGTCCTGTCCTTCTGACCACACACTACACCAGTGCTTCCATTCAGGATTTGTCCTTATTTTTAAAATGTATGGATTGGTGGGAAAGAATTTATTTAGCCTATTTACAAGAGCCTGGAGTGACAGGACACAGGGAATGGCTTCACTGACAGAGGGCAGGGTGAGGTGGGATTTTGGGAAGAGGTGCCCAGAGCAGCTGTGGCTGCCCCTGGATCCCTGGCAGTGTCCCAGGCCAGGCTGGACAGGGCTTGGAGCAGCCTGGGACAGTGGAAGGTGTCCCTGCCCATGTCAGGGGTGGCACTGGATGGGCTTTAAGGTCCCTTCCCACCCAAACCATCCTGTGATTCCAGGATTCCATGATTCTGCAACTTTATATCTGATCACTTTTTTCCCCCCAGGTTTGTAACCGCTCTCACGTTCAACTCAGTGGCAAATAGCGAGTTATTATTTCAGAATACCAGGCAGGCTGAAGTAATCCTGTGAGTTATTTGTGAGTCATAAGTACATGCTGGTGCTAAATGTGTCCAACAGTGCCTAAGAGAAGGACAGGACGGATCAGGCATTGTCACAAGGACAAAAACTAATGTGTTTTGCCAGCAATGGTGCCTCAGTCAGACTGCGAGAGCTGCCTGCCCTGCCTTTGGGGATCAGCAGCTGAGAGGTGGCTACAAACAAAGTAACAGTGGGGAGAAAATAGCCAAAATGTACATGTTCTGTCAGAGTCTGGAGTTTCCTGTGTGCTTTACCAAACTGGAAACCCACTTAGTGCTGGAAGGGGAATAAAACTGAATGGAACCAGTGGCTGCCTTATTCCCTTACATCCTGCAGTTCCTGTTCCTTGTAATTATTCTAAAACAACCTGGGAATGTCTGAAGATGTTTAACATTAAAAAAGAAGCCTTGGAGGCTTGGTTTAGTCTAGGAAAAGGTTTTTCAGGCCCCACGGGCACTTTTATTTGGTGACCACACCATGTGCAGACACAGAGCTGCATCCCAGTGCTCCCAGTGGATGGAAAGCCACTGGAAAATGAACTACAGCTCCTGCAGGGCAGTGAAACTGGGTAAAGCAATAACCCTGACCAGACCCCACAAACAGCAGCTCCCCCAGCCCTGGCTGTGCCTTCAGAGCTGCTGTTCCAGGCCTGATTGCCAAAAACCAGCTGCAGTTCCTGCTGCTGGGGCTCTACCCCTGGGCAGATCCCACAGGGCTCCTCCAGAGCCACTCAGGCAAAATTTCTGTCCCAACCCAGCCCAGTGCTGGGGCAGGGAGCCCCCAAGCATCACCTGGTGGGTATAAAGCTGTTTGGCAGCGCAGGAATGGCAGCAGCGTCCCTGGAATGACTGAGGAGAGCTTTGATGAAGATCCCCTGTGAGTAAAACAATAAATCTCTCTCTGAATATAAGCCAGAGCGTCAGGTCGTGTTAGGGAATTATTTCTAGGTCATTTCAGTTCACTGCACTGCACCACAAACACTTCACTGAATGAATGACCGAAATAATTAATCAAAACACTGGGGACAAGCACCAACTCTCACTGCAGGCAACAAACTTTGCCTGAAAGCCACAGAGCTCAGCGCTTTTTAACCTGCTCTTCACCAGCTGTCACACAGCAGCAGCACATGACCTTTCCTGCTGGTTTTGCCCAGACCCAGCCTCACTCCGAGGGGCTCAGGGTGACCTTTCCCAGCCTGGTTCCCTCAGTTTGGAGCAGCCTGGGTCGTGACAGGACTTGGCTGTCGGGGTCTGCTGGAAGTCAGCCTTGGATGTGGGTGAGAACCTGCCCTGCCCCTCTCCTGCTGCCCTACCGAGGGGAAACCAGTCCCACTCCACTCCCAGCAGCTGCTCCAGCTCCTCCTGCCCACCTGGATAAGGACCTGCAAGCTGGGGATGAGCCAGAGAGGGGGGATTTGTTCCTGCTCAACTCAATCATCACTGTTCTAACTTTCTAAACTCCTCCTGCTGTCCAGCCTGACCCTCCCCTGGCACGGTTCCCTCTCCTCCTGGAGCCCTCCTCCTGTCAGGGAGCTGTGCAGAGCCACAGGGTCTCTCCAGAGCTTCCTTCCCCAGCTCCCTCAGCCCCTCACAGGACTTGCTCTCATTACTTCCTCTCTTTATGTGCAATTTTATAGGACTGCTGTTGGGGTTTTGAGGGGGGAAAGGACATAGATTTGAATGCCTGCAATGAAATAATAAAATGCCATCTTGTAAGCAAATGGCACAATAAAAAAAGTCTGGGGAACATCAGGGAACCAATCCACTGCCTTTTGCTGGGGGAGAAGGGGAATTGTGCTCGACTCCATCACCCAAAGACACTCAAGTGTCAGCACGAAACATCGTGTGTGTCGCTTTTAAGCTTCCCACTTTCACAAAAAACTTGCCCAAATACACTCAGAAAAGTTTTTTTCTTCCTTCTTTATATGATCTGTGTCACTGTTCAATATTTAATGATCTGGTGTGGGTTTGGCTCACGTTTTTCCTTTGTAATCCATGCTCCTCTCCAGGGGTTTCTGGTTTGTTTTGTACTTCCACACTCTGCTTTGATTTTTCTTTATCCCATGAACCTTGATTCTCCAGGTTTATGAAACTGGGACTCGTGGATGGGGGGTTATTTTTATTTGCCACTGGCTTCTCAGGAAAGGTTTCCTTTCAAACCCTCCAAGATAAATCATTGCTGTAGGAGCAGCCTCATTAGCAGCTTTTCATTAGCACAGGGATGCAAATAAGAGAAAATAAAAACTGCCACCACTCTGCTGCCCAAGTGTTGGAAATCCCCATTTTTCCCAAGGAGCTCTCTCTGCTCCAGCCTTTCCATTGCCCCTTTCTGAGCTTTTTACCCTTCCTGCAAAGGCTGCTTTGTCCCTCTCCACCCCCGTGCAGATTTCCCCTGGCAGAGTGGGGTCGGCAATATCCTGTTCCTGTTCCCATTCCCGTTCCCATTCCCACTGGGTGCTCCCAGCTGCCAGGATCCACCCAAGGGCTCCAACCTTTCCATTGTTTCTTTTTGAGCTTTTTACCCTTCCTGCAAAGGCTGCTTTGTCCCTCTCCACCCCCGTGCAGATTTCCCCTGGCAGAGCAGGGTTACAATATCCCATTCCCATTCCCGTTCCCTCTGGGTGCTCCCAGCTGCCAGGATCCACCCCAGGGCACGTGTGCCAGCATCCCTGGGTTCCCTGGAGCCAGCACAGGGAGCAGAGGAGCAGGGAGCTGGCCAGAGCCCACGGTACATTAACCAGGAAAGTTTGGGAGTGTAAAACTCAGTGGGCTGTCAGAACGATGTTCCCGCGCCGCTCGGCGCAGCCCAGCTTTTTGTCAGGGCAAGTACAAATGCCACAACTGCCTAAGCCTTCAAACCAGCCAGGGACATCCTTTTAGTGACTGATGGAAGCCAGGGCAGGCAAAAGAGGGGGGAAATTCATCTCCCTCGAGTCCCTGTGTGTCCACATGCCGAGAGCCGGGTGGCCGCAGCCCGCGGCTGCTCTCCCGCGTCCCGAGGATGAGCGGCCTCAGCTCGGGCAGAGTGGACAACATTCCCTGTCCAAAGTGACCTCACTCACACCTCCTGGCTGGGCACTGCCCTCCCAGGGCCTGGGAATATCCTGGTGGGTTTGAAAGGGTGGCAAAGTGCAGGTTGTGTGGTGCACCAGAGCTCAATCAGCGCATTTTAACTTCCGCACCCCCTATAGCCGCCAAGGGCGTTGTCTTTGTCTGCTCAGGGATTTATTTCCTTGATTTATTTCCTTATTTCCCTCTGCCACTGGAGCAGCCCAGGGGTCTTGGCTTCTCTCATTCCTTCAACACTGCCCAAACACAAAGCCACGAGCAGGACTGGGGGCTTTACCTGGGCTTTTGAGGTAGGGAAAAGGTCCATTGACCTGTTTGTGTGTGAGTAACAAATCCAGGGCTCTGCACTGCCCAGTGCCCTCCCCTGGCAGGGCCACATCCCAGTCTGTGTTCAGGTCACTTTCCCACCAGCTGCATCCTAATGGAAAGGGAAAGAGAAGCCCTGACACAGAAGGTGCTCAGCATCTTTAAAGAAATAAACCCCACCAGGCCCAGCTTCCAGTTCTGCTTTTCACAGGGATCCTCCCCAGAACTTTTTGAATCTTGCATTTACAGACAAAAATCATCTTCACACACCTCCCTCCATGAAATCTTGTTAAATCCATGAGATTTGACCACCTGGGTGTGGCAAATCCTCCATATTGCACCTCCCACCTCCGAGGGGACGTGTCCTTTCCAGAGACATCACTGGTGGCTGCCATGGCTCAGCTCAAATTAATTCCTTTTCCCTTCCATCACTCTGAAAGGCTTTTCTGCAAAAGCAGCTATTTACCCTCTCAAACTGCCCAGCAGACTTCAGCTAAAGGCACCAACACCTGCCCCCTAAATTCAGTAAGGAATGGTGGCTCCTCAGCCTGATTATTTTACACACAACACACAAAATAAAACCACTTTTGGAACCTGCTGGGCTGATTTTTAACCTGGAGGCACCTGCTGGACTTGAGGGGATGCAATGAGCTGATTTAAGAGTAATAAGCATTTCCTAGTGACACACTAATGAGACAGATCTTTGTGATTCTGTTTCCTAAACCTTTCCAGACCCACATTTGCCACAGAAGGCAAAGCAGCAATGCCAAAAACTCAGGGAGAGGTGTGGCTGTGTTCATGGGATGAGGTTCTCAACACCATTCCCTCCATGGGTGGAAAAGTTTGGGTCTGGCCTTTGAAAAAAAGAACAAAGAAATGACCTGTTTTCCTTCTCCCAGGGCTGAGTACATCCCCTAGGCAGCTCAATGGAAATTGTAATTATTCCAGAGCTAAGAATGGCAGCATTTATGATTAAAAATGAAAGCCAGTTTGATGTAGAAGAATGGGTATTAGATCACTTTGTACTCCTCACTAATTATTACATCATGAATGGCTGATTTTAATTTTTAAAGGAGTCAAAACTACAAAGATTTCCTTATGCAAATATCTCCTAACACTTTAGAAATTAATTAGAACAAAAATATTTTGAATAAATTATTGCAGATGACACACTTTTTAAAAGATTTATTCATGGCTGAAAAGTACCTTTATTTTCTTTTCCCTTGAAGAATCACAGATAAACATGCTTTTGATACAGATGAACTCATTTCAAAGGTAAAAATTACTTCAATAAAATCAAACTGTTCAGGTATTTATTTGGATGGGCTGCCCTGGGAGGTGGTGGAATCACCAAACCTGGAAATGTAAAAAATTGAATAAATGTGGCATTTTGCACCATGGTGGGTTGGGTTGAAAGTTCCTCATGATGATCTTGGGGGTCTTTTTCAACCTTAAAGATTTTCTGATATTCCTCTCTGCTTAGTAATGAGGAGAATTATGAAATTGGTAATTAAATAGTGTATTTTTTATTTCCAAGAACTTTCTAACAGAGCACCATGTCCTTCTGGGGCACAAAACGTCTCAGGGGAAAGAGACCACAGGAAAAACTCAGCCACTCTCAGAGTGCAGAGAGGGAGGCAGGGCTGAGTTTAGGAGCTTGTAAAAGAAAAAAAAACCCAAAACTTTCCTCTTGAAACCTGGAAATTTTCACCTGTGCTAAACAGGGCAGAGCAGGGAAGAGGAATTCCAGAGGGCCTCCAGCCAGGAATTCCCTCTGCCAGGGTAAAGGTGTTTCCTGTGGAGGATCCACTCTGTGGGCAGGTGATGACAGCAAAGCACAAACACAGAGGAGCAGCAGCTTTTCAAAAGCCTCTTGGGAAACAGGAAAACAGGGGAGGAGGAGGGAAATCTGCTCCAGGATCCTCCTGGATGGTGCCAACACCGAGCAAATGTCACCCACTGCCATAAAGAACCCGGTGCCTTGAGAGCAGGTGATGTGGTTTGGGGTTCTCTGGGGTGATTTGGGAATAATTAAAGATTGTCTTGGGTGTTTTCTTGATCCATCTCCCCACAGGCAGCTTTCTCACAGACCTCTACATGATTTCAGTTTGGGGTTCCTTGTTAGCAAGCCTGGTCTGATGGATGCCATCCAAGTGGGAACGCCCCCAAAAATATGTGTACAAATAAGGAGTGTGAGGGACAAACTCTGTGTGTCCAAAAAAAACTGATTTAAAAGGAAATTGGGAAAACACACCAGCAGTTCAGCCTGTGTGGATCATCATCTTCACCAGCAGGAAGAGGCTGTAGGAACTGGAATTTTGGGGCATTTTCTGTGCTAGTTACAGGCCCCCAGTTTCACACAGGGTTTACAGAACCTCGGGGCTGCTCACTCTGAACTTCTCCTCACCTGCCCACAGCTTTGTTTTGCTTGGTTTAGCTGTGACAGCAGTTCCTTCAAACGACCAGTTATCTATGGATAATCTGGTTTGGTTTTGTTATCTTCGTGTGCTGCAAACAGAGTTTTATAGGCACAGCAGTAATTCTGTGTGAAAGGGGGTTTTTAATGATGCAACACAAAGATAAAATGCAGGGAAACCCAGACCTGGTGCAACAGTGAGAGCTGGAGCCACAGGATGAGGAATGCACACATGGGATGGTAAAATCCAGGGCACAAGAGGCCTCCAAGGCAATAAACAGCTCATCAACACTGAGAAATGCAGACCTAAAGGGGAACAAAACAAAACAAAAAGTCACTTAAAATTGTGTGAAAGGCACCATGGATAGTAAAGATAAATTGTGGAGCTGCAGTTCAGGGCAGGAAGGAAATAGAAATGTAAAAGCACGTTAGCAAATGTGAGAAATGACCACATAAATGACTCCTAGAGTGAAGCAGGAGAAACCATCCCCTCATCCAGGCTGCTAAGGACTCTGCAGTGAGACCAAGGGGGGCTCCAGTTGTCCCAGCAGCCCAAGCTCTGGGCTGGAGGCCCAAGGTAGGAGCCCCATTTAGCCATGAACAGGATTTCCAGCATTGCCCTCCCATCTCTGCCCAGCTGCAGACCAAGGCCAGCACTCCAGAGGTGCTGGATTCCCTGAGGAATTCTGCTCTGGGACTCCCTCCCAGCTCACACTGAGCAGGGCCACCCCAACACATCACTGCCTGAAGGACACATGTGAAGAATCCAACCAGGATATTCCTTCCTCATGAAAAATGAAGGGTACCTGCAAGTTATTATTTCAAAATGTACCACGGGTGCAAACAGGATTAAAATCCAGAATTAATCTGGGGAGAGGGGGAGGAATTTAAGAAAATTTAGATTTAAGAAAATATATAATTTAAGGAAATACAGATTTTTTCCCCCCCACATATTCCACAGAAGCTGAGCAAATCCATTTCCCACAGAGGGTGTTCAACTGGCCCCTGCAACAGCACAATTGACTTCATTAGTCTGTCTCAGAGCCTTCTTGTTTTGCCTACCAATCAAGATAATCACCCTGTCATATGAGCCTTGCAGCTGGGACAAATTGGAGGTCTTGGGAACCAGCTGGAGATGAAAACCAAACCCCACCAAAGTTTCCTTGGAGTGTGTGCCTCCATCACTTCTGTCCTGGAGTTTAAAATGAGTCCACAAGGTGAAGAATTTCCATTTCCTCCTGATTTCTCCCTGCCCCACATGGTTGCTATGGGCAGTTGAACTCATCCCAAGCTCTTGAGTGGAACAGAGAATTGTGCTTTGACCCTCAGATGTTTTCTGGGATATTCAGATATTTTCTCTGCTAGTCCTGCATCAGCTCCCCCAGCCCTTTCTGCCTTGCTGAGGGGCAGGAGCTGAGGACTCGAGTTAGGTCCTGGAACCAGCTCCAGCAGCACCTCTGCACTCTGGGGTTTCAGAGATTTAAAGGCATTTCCCACAAAATTTTTGCTGCAGCTTTTCTCAGCTGCACAAGATGAAAGTCCCAGTCTGTGTGGAGAGCGGAGTGGGAGTCCTCTCACAGAAAACACCATTTTTTCCATGAATTTGTTCAGTATTTTTATAGTGGCAATGGCTTCTCTACCCCTCTGACCCTGCTGAAGTGATAAATTCCATTATTATATAAATTCCCTCTATCTGTACTAAATCTTGGCTCCAAATTAACATTCACACACAGGAAGGCACAGATTACTTTGAAATGTTCATGAACTCTAAAAAAATGTGAAAAATTTAAACTCCTAATAAAACACACAGCATGGGAAGTCCAAGACTCCTCTGGTTCACTCATGCTATTCCCTGTAACTTGCAGTGATTTTCCATGGAAAATCCCAGTTTCTGGTGAACTGATGCAAGGGCACAGAAAGGAAACCACTTCAGCCACCTCAGACATTGTCCAAATTCCACTATTTTTATCCTTAACATTCATTTACTTCACAAATGTTTCCAAGTGTTTGGAAATATCTGCCTGTGACAAGGTGCATTCCCAGTGCAGCCAATGGAAGCCAGACTGGGGAAGGAATTCCATGGAAAATAACTTCACAAAGCATCACCTGGCACCTGCAGCTCAGCTCCCAGGGCCCGTTTGAAAGGAATCTTCCCTTCCCCACATCAGACAGGCTGAGTTTGTTCATCCAGGACAGCAAAAGCAGGAGAAAACATTTATTTTCTTCTCAGGTTGGTGCTCTGCCTCGCTGCCACGTCCCAGAGCTCAGCCCAAATTCAGGTTTCCACATGGCCAGAATTTGTCTGGTTGATGAAAGGAGAATAAATTAGTTGTTTAACAAAAGCTCAGCAGAACTGAGACCGTGGAGACAAACATTAAATAGCACAACCTTCTCAACCAAAGTGGAATTTCCCAAAACGTTCCTAAACAGCTCCAGGAGAAGAAGGGAACTGCCCAGGTGAGTGATCCCTGAGGGATGATAAATCCCAGGATGCTAGAATTCATGAAACCTTCTGATCTACAGCTCATGTCTTGGATTTCAGATTTCAAATTGTTCTGTTTTGCCCAGCAGCCCTTTTTGGTTTAGGTAGAAACTTTAATGTGGCAACGTGACATGTGCTTAAACAAATGGCAGATTTAATTAATCCAAGACAGGTTTATGAGCAGAGCAGATCACACTTTTTAGCTCTTATTATTTCATCAGTCAGCTTAATCTCAAGGAACAACACTGGCAGCTTCTTACTGCATCTTCTTTCATCTTTCTTTTTTTTTATTATTTTTAATCACAAGCCCTTTGTGTCTTATAACCTCTTTTGCTGAGTAAATCATAAATACTTTGAAGAGTAATTTCAAATATTTCCTTACAATCTTTCCTCCCCTGTTCCCATTTTGCTGCTGGTTTCCTTCTTCAGGTCTTCAGCAAAACCCAAAACCCAGCAACAGAAATTTTTGTTGTCATGAATGAATATTTTTCAGAAAGCCTTCCAGAAGAAAATCAAAGTGTTCTTCACCTTCCAAGCCTTCTGGCATGGGGCTGACATCACACACACAAGGTTCTTCACTCAGACAAGCCTCCAAGCAATCCAGCAGCGTCACCAGCAAAGATTAAGGAGACACCAAGGTCAAAAGAAAGGGAAAAAAACCCAAAAAAACCCCAAATAAAATAGTACCAGTGAGGCTCGCTCTGTTAAAGTATTTAACTGCAGACAAACAATGCCAAAACCTGGAGAAAAATAAGATATACCTGGATATTCTCAGATTCAGGATGCCCTCTGAGAAAAATATTCAGTGCTTAATTATTTCAGCTGCAAAAGGCAGTTTAGATAAAGCAGAGTATGACATCACTCAGCTAAATCTTTTAATGATATCAGCTTCAACTTTAACAACAACTGTATTTAACAGAGCATGCTGGGGATTAAAGTGATTTACTGGAGTTCTTTCTGAAAATACACTGGTTGAGTTTAAATCTAAATTGTTTATATGTAAATCTGACAGGGGAAAAAAATCTTAACAAGCGAGGTTTGCAACATGAGATGTTAATGAAATTGGATGTCAAGTCACAGCTTTGAGAAGGCCCAGAGTTAATGGCTCTGTGCCCTTCTGCATGTGCTGCTGCCTGGTTTTCTGTTGGGATGGAACCTCTCAAAGGCCACAGAAGAACACCCAGGTAAAGCCCTCCAGGAGTGGCAGCTGGGCACACCCAGCCTTGGTCCCGTTTTTGGGGGACACACAAATCCTCGCTTCCCAGAACTCCCCCCTGCCTCAGCTCAGGGCTCCAAGGCAGGCAGGGAAGCCAAAGTGCCAACCCAAAGTCTGGGCAGTCCATGTGCTTGTCCAGCTCCCTCTCCTCTGCCATCCCTCCCTCCCAAACACACCTGTGGTCTCCTACATCCCCCAGTGGTACCCAAACCGGACAGAACTGAGCACCGCTGTGTTCTCCCAAATCTAACAGGGTGAGGGCTCCCTGATTTCAAACCCAGGAGGCAAAAGCTGTGGGGGAGAGAGGGAAAAGTCCTGGCACTGGCTCCTGGTGAGATGCTCTCCCTGGAAAGGAGTGGAAGGAGTTCCTCATCTCCCATCCTCCTGCTCCAAAGCAGAGCCCCCCAGAGCCCACAGGAACAGTGTGGCTCAGCGGGGATTTTGGGGAGCCCAGGCTGGAGCACCAGGCTCAGGAGCAGGCACCTCACGTTACTCGAGCCTGTTACACTTCCCAGACTGGCTGGAGAGGAGAAAATATTTATTCTGACATTTCCTAGCAGGCAAAGAAGAATTGGGGCTGATGCCAGGGGCTGGGGAAGGGTTTGATGTCATCATTAGGTCATCCTGCTCCCCAGCTAATTGTTCATCTTCCCAGTGCTCCCTCCCAAGCTCTGCCAGTGTCCTGGGTGCAAATCAATACCCTGGGCAGCCTGCTCTCCCACCTCCCATTCCTGCCTCTTGCAGGGCAGCACCTGAATTTCAGCCCCTATTTCAAGAAGATGTGAATTTCAAGCAGCTGTGCCTTGTGGACTCACTGCCCACAGAGCCTGCTGGTAAAAATCCATTTTGGAGCTGTTTCTGCAGAGTTTTTCAGGCAGCCAGTGACATTCTGTGCAATCAGAGGCCAACTTAAACCAACTATTTCTGCTTACACTTGTAGAATAAAAGTTGGAGTAAGGGGAATTTTATGCTTTGAGTGTGGTTTGGATGGTCTCAGCTGTGATTCTACAGCTAAAGTGATCTGATCATAAAAAGCCTGGAACAGATACTTTCCCTGGCTTTTCTCCTAAAATTCTTAAGGGGTGAGCCAAACTTTTGCTGTGCCCACAGAATCTGGCAGGGTGAGCCCTCTTTTTGGTACTTGACACAAACCAGAAGAGAGCATTGAAAGTAATTCCACGAAACCCAAACCCCAAGTCCTGACTCTTAATATGGGTTTGATACCCAGGTCCATCTAATACCTGAGTACATCATCCCACTCCTGGGGGGAGGGATCTCCTTCCTTTGTTACCCCAATTCATCCCAGGCTTCACAGAGTTCAGCCCAAGCACCTCAACCTTTTTCATTCCAGCAGCCAGAATTTCCTCCAGCGCATTCTCACATTTTATTCACCCTGGAAACCCTGAATTTTTACAGTTTCCAGATGCCCAACCTCCTTTATCTCAATAATTCATCAGCTGAGTGCATTCTGCCTAGAAAGAGAGAGAGAGAGAGAGAGAGAGAGAGAGAGAGAGAGAGAGGGAGAGGGAGGGAGAAGAAAAGAGCTTCAGCATTCTTCAGCATCCTTCCTGAAAGGGGCCGTGTCTATTCCCTCTCCCTTCTCCTCCCCTGCTGCTGTTTCCCTGCACAGGTTGCTCACCTCCAGTTGCCAAGCGACACTCCTGGCTCACATTCTCTGCATCCCAGCATGTGAGCCAAAAAAAAAAGGGGGGAAAAAAAAGGAAAAAAAGAAAAAAAAAAGATCCTGCAGGGGCCAAATTATGCTGACAAGTCGGGAGCGTAAACTTTTTGCTGCGCTCCCTCCCCTTTCTGCCGTGCTCAGTGTCTTTCACAGCACATTAAATCTCATCCCTGCTCTCTCCAGAGCAGCACAGACCTCGGGTAACCGGAGCACACCCGGGATGGGCACTGAGAAAAGCCCCAGACAGGCAGGGGAGCAGCTCCCGGAGCAGATCCCTTCCCACTGGAAGTGCCGAGATTCCCTGGGAACAAAGAGCTCCCGGAGGATGCTGCACGTGCCACACCAATCTAGGACAGGTTTCAGACACAGAGCATTGTGTATTCTGCAGCAATGGCAAATCCATTTTCTTTACTTTTCTTATTATCAAAGGCTTTAAGATTTGGCCATAAAGCAGAACTCCTCCAGGCTGCAATTTATTTCTAATGCGAGGTTGTAGTGCTGCCTGAACTCCCTCTCTCTCCTGTTATCCACCCACACAGACTATGAACATCTCAGAGAAATAATAAAAAATACAATTCACTTAAGCCATTCAGCAAATTCGAAGTTAACCTCTTTATATGCTACTTCACTTCTGTGTAATCCAATTATTTGAGGGGAATCTCACAGGACTACACTTGGGAAAAAAAATTTACAACTTCATATGTGGAGATATGTTTGTTTAGAAAAAGACCAAGTGCACTGCTCTGATTTCCTCTAGCAATACTGATTCCCACTTTTTTATGTCCATGCCTCACTCCAACCCTCAGCATCTCCTGGAAACCACCACAAAATGCAATATATTTCTGTGCTTTGCTTCACACCAGGGCTGAGCCCTTCAGCAGAGCATTTTCCTTGTTCTCAGAGCCCAGTTTGGAAAGAGGCTGGAGCCTGGATCTGGCTCTGAGCCTCAGTTTACCCTCAGTAAAATACATAGGGTCCTTTGCTTCCCCCCTTTATTCAAATTGTTCAGCACAGAGAATGACTTTGGCTGCTACAACAGCTCCATTTCTGACAGATAAGACCTATTTGCCATCCAAAGGGTCTGTAAAACCATCAAACTTTGTGGCAGATTTCTGCCAAATTAAAAAAAAAAAAGGATTCAAAGAAGCAAATATTTCATTTCAGAACGAAGCCAACTGAGTGTACTCCTGAAACAAAGACCCAAAGACAAATTTATCTAATTCAAGCTGCAATTTTCTAAGGAAATGATGAGATTTTCCAATCTTCTGGGGTGCCAAGGCTGAGGCAGTCACGCTTGAATGAAATATTGAGGGTTTGGATTCAAATGACTGGAGAAGGCAGAGCAGTGGCTGTGCTTTCAGCCTGTGGCACCACCAGGACCACTCACAGGTATTGATGGGAGCTCCAGAGCAAGAGGCTCATCCCAAGGAGCCTTTTCCTGGCCATGGCCCATTCCTGTCCCCCTGACCCTCCCCACAGCTGGAAGATCCTCAGATCCTCAGGGAAGACCCTCCAAAAGCTGTGCAGGGGCAGGATGTCCCTGCAGTGCTCACCAGTTCCCACCTTCTCCTCTCTGAATACATCAGCAAGGAGCTGTGGGCTGCCCCTGGGCTGGGGGCTCCCAACACTGCCTCACAGAGCCTTTTCCAGCCCCCAAATTCCCCCCAAAGTCCAGGTATCTTCCCTGGATTTCCAATCCAGGAGACCTTGAGCAAGCCCTTGGTGCCTGCAGGACCATCCCCCTGTGCCAGGAGGGGTTCACAGCTGGTGGCACAGGGGCATTGTCCCATCAGAGGGGGGCAAATGTCACCTCCTGTGGACTCACAGCACCAAAAACACAAATCCCAGGGACAGAAAATTATGTTGTGCAGACACCTCACTTCAATTTCTGCACGACAAACGGGGTGAAGACAAGCAGGGACAGATTCAGGGTGTTCTGGCCATGGCTGTAAAGTGAATATATTTTGTTCTTGGCTGTAGATAGAGGACTCAGCCTGCAGGCCCAGAGAAACATTTCATTCTGTAGCATTTCAGTACAACACTGCTGTGCCTCACCTGCTCACTCAGCGAGAGGGGAGCACAAATCCCACTCAAGAGAGAGGAAATAATTCAGGTGGGAGAGTCTCGTGGTTAAAGTCGGTGTTTGCAGGGGAAAAAGGTGTTTTCCCAGCCAAAGAGGGGTGCAGCCCATTGTGCAGCCTGGTTAGAGTGCTCTTTAAAAGCACCCAAAGAGTTTGAATGATGAAGAAACGAGACCTCCAGAGCTAATTTAAGGCGATTAGAGGATTAGTGGATTTAGGTTGGGAGAGCTGAGAAATACAAAAAAGCAGATTTTGAGGGGGTGAAAGTGTTTTCTTGAAACTATCCCCCATATCAGCATAACAAGAAATGAACAGCTTTTTGAACTGTGCTATCAATTCTTCGAGAGACCTCTCACCAGCACTGAAAAAAATAAAATTAGAAGGCAAAAAAGCTGCCAAATTCCAGAGGCAAAGCCATTCCCACAGCACCTGTCCTCCACAAGACTTTTCCATGGGGATACAACTTACCAGAAATCAATGATCCCAGAGTGATGGCTGACACCATCCACAGATCTTTCACCCACAAAAGAAGTCAAGTCAGAAAGCATCTTCTATCCTGGATTCCATTCCAAAAAATATTAAAGGAAGGCCCCTTGACTTATATATTGAATTGGTTTCACTGCTTGATCCTGGGCTGTGGGTANAAGTTCTCACCTCCTCCTCCTCTCTAACCCTGACTTAGTTTTGATTTCCTTCTCCAATCTGTCAGCACAGAGGTGTTGCCACCTCTCTCACTGGACCAGTCCTGGCCATCTCCATGTCCATCCCCATGTCCATCCTCATGTCCATCCCCATGTCCATCTCCATGTCCATCTCCAGAGCCATCAGCCACTGGCTCTGCTGGACGTGGTGGAAGCTTCCAGCAGCTCCTCACAGGAGCATCTTTGTGGCCCCCCTGCTACCAGAAACCAGGCCAGGGCAAACCAAGGCAACCCCAAACCCTGGGACTGCTGCTCGACCCAGCCCTGCTTTTTGCACTCTCTGTGGTCTCGTTTTGAGCAGTGCTCATTGCAGACAGTTGCCATGATCATGGCTACAGAACACAGTGAGAGCCTGCTGCTCCCACAGCCCCAGCTCGGGCTTGAGGAAGGATTTTTGGGCTCCCAGAGGATTCTTGCAGCCTGTCAATTTTCAGGAGAGTCTGTGGCACCTGCCACAGCCTGACACTGCTGTGCACACGTGGCTTCCAAACCAGCTGCTGTCCCCAAAATGACACACCAAACCTAAGCTGGAGGCAGATGGTTTTAAAAGCCAGGACAGATTTATTCCTAAGTATTGATTTTCTCTGTCTTTATGTTTCAAATCAATGTATTTTAAATATCAGCTCCCATCTGGATCCTTCTGGTCTGTGTGTTACCTTGTCTTTGAACTCTCTGCTGCGCTCCTCTTGCTTAGCTCAGTGCTGGGAGTTGACCTTTCATTGCAATGAGAAACAAGGCCTTGGGCAAGGCAAGTACAAAATAAATGGACCAAAGTGAAATCTGATGGATGCTTGAGTTACAACATCAAACTGCTAATGCAAACGTTATTCCTCATAAATCACTTCACTTTCCTAAACTTCCTCCGTGGAAGAGCAGCCTCTGCATCTGGGAATGTAACATTCCCTGATGGTTAACACATACTAAAATACAATTCCAACCTGTCTCTTTTAAAGGCTGGCTTTAAATCCTTCCAGAGGAGCTGGGAAAGTGTTAAGTTTCCTTTTCTTCAAATAGATCCATGTCCTTCTTCTGTGACCCCAGAAAACAACCTGGAGCTACATGGAGCTGCTGTGCGTGCCTTGGTCCAGCTACAAAGAAAGCAGGGCAGGAGAATGCTGCTAACTGGGCAGTTCCTCTCAAGAAAAACCCAAAAAAACCCACAAAAAAGATAAAAGAATTAAAAGTGACTTTACCAGAGGATTTGTTTCTGAGCCAGTGAATAAAAGCCATCCTGGTGATAGATTTCTGTCACAGGAATTACAGCAGGGTTGTGCCAGAAGAGAGGTTTTGGCTTCACTTCATCCTTTAGCTTGCTCCCCCAAAGCTGGTGGGGCTGGCAGGAGGGAGGGCTGCCCAGAGAGGACAGCCAGCTCTTCCCTGCCCTGATCCTGCAGCTGTGGGAGCAGGGAAAAGCCCTGCTGGCAGATTTACATCAGCTCCTGCACTCCAGCCAGCCCCCAGGTGAGTGCTGAGAGAACACAGGCTGCTCTAGGCATGTGGAAATGGCAAAGTGGGCACCATCCCCTACCTTGTGCTGAGCTGGGGAAGGGAGGACAGGATTTGGGGAAGGGAGGACAGGATTGATGTCACTGCAGAGGGCACCAAGCTGCAGACAGCTCAGACTTTGGGGGGGGTTCTACAGGAGCAGCCTCCAGGTCAGATCCTGAAAAAGCGATTTTAGTCACACTGAAAAAGGAGCATCAAAGGGGAATCTCAGAAAGTTCATCTCTCCAGAGGAGTCCCTGCTCAGTTCCCTTTGCAGGACCCAGCAGAGGTGGGGTTTGGATCTCCTCACAGGACCAGAGCAGCTCCCTTTGCAGCCAGCAGAGTTTCCCAGCTGGGAAGCCTCGAGTGCCAGAACCAGCCCTGTCACAGATCCAGCACTGCAAGACTGCATCTCTTTGACCTCAGGAGAGAGAGGCTTCAAAAATTTTGATAACTTCAATAATTAAATCCACTCCATGTGTGTATCAGGCATTACCAGCCCTGACCTCCCCCTGCACACACTGACCAGGATCCTGCAGTTTTCCTGTGGTGCCACAGGGAATTTTGCTCTCACAGGCCAGACTGCTCTGAGCAGCTCTGGTGGATCCCTATCCCACGATGTGGAAATGTTTGGGATCTGGCACAAGCAGCTGCTTGGAGCAGGGCTTTTCCTGGCCTGGGAGAGCAGGAATTTCTAAAATCCTTTTAGGGCCACTGGAATTGTCACAGCTTGTGCCAAGGGCCACCCCCTTCACTTCCCACCATCCTGGAGAGGCCACTTCAGCCCTCACTCAGTGACTCCCATCCCTGCACTGGAGCATCACCAGCTCTGTAGCCAAGCCCAGCCTTGTCCACGAGGCCTCTGCAGCCCCAGAGCCCTGGTAATCCTCATTTACAGCATCAGTGCTGCACCAGTGGATCCTCTGGATCTCCCCTGAACAATGAGGCCATTAATAACCTCATCAACCCAATCTCTCCTGAGTGCCCAAATCAGGATTTTGGCAGCCCCTTGTTTGATTCTCTTGCCCAAGTGACCTCTGTTTCCATCACACAACCCCTCTCTTTTCATCATCTCATCACCTCTTGGTGTGAACACTGAGGAGGGAAAGTGGCAAACAGGGAAAAAAAAAAATTCTAATGAAGTGGATCCATTTTGTGCTGGTTCCAAACGAATTTCCCTGATTATATTTGAATTAGTTTCTCTCTCCTGTCCTCTCCATGTGCAAAGAGGCACACCCATCAAGCTAAAGCGTGCTCCCAGCTAGGTTTAGACACTTCTGCTGCAAAGTTTTGAGGGGTTGAACTGGCAAAACAAACCAGCAAAATGTATTGAAAAGCCTGGAAATCAGTTTGGGGAAATAACTGGAGTAACTGAATGCTTGCTTACAGGTACAAACCAATAAAGTCTAAAATTTACAGCAGCTTTGAATTATTAGCTGCTGCCAGAGCTGGTGGTTTAGGTAAATTTAAACTCAAATTCATGCTCAGTCAATAAGTTTTCTTTGATACTGGAAAAGCAAAGTACAAAGCTCACCTGTAGTTAAATAAATAACGATTTGGTTTGGTTTATCCACAGCAACTACTCAAAATCAGGCTGTTAATATGTGATCCCCTTCTGCAGAAAGCTCATAAAGCTGACACAATAAAGTTGCTTAATCAATGATGATTTAAGGGAAGCAAGGATTTGAGAGAGAAGAAAATGTGGTTTCCTCAAGTTTGCTCGATGAAGAAAAATGCTCATTTTTTACATGCAAAGCCTTCTCTAAGACTGGAATAAAAGAAGTTTTTGAAGTTAAGGATGAACCTCATTAACAGCCAAAAAATTAACTTCCTTCTCATGAAACAACCCCATTATTTTTCTGCTACAGGGCAGAGGAGGAAGTGTTTGTGGTGCAGCTGCTCAGTGAGAGTTGGGATTATTCACTGGGGCCTCTGAGGGTCTCCAAACCAAAACTAAACCCCAGATGGTTCCTCAGGAAGCAGCAAAGCTAATTTCTCGTCCAAAAATGCATATAAAGACAAAAAAGATTTTAAAAATCCCATCATTTAAGTAAATTCCTTTGGGAATTCCTCCAGGGCTGAAGTGCCAGCCGTGCCCTACAAACCCAGTGGGTTTTTTACTGGACAGATTCCTTCAATCAGCTCCTCTGACATGTTCCCCCAACTTCCACATCATCCCAGACATGTCTCAGGCTATTTCCATCTCTTTTCTGGATAGCTTTGGACTCTGTCAAATCCTGGCACATACAATACATTTATTTCCTGTAATATTGGAAATGTTCCTGGAGCAATTACTTTCAGAGGCATTTCGATGTCTGCCTGCATCTGTGGTGAATTCTGGCTTTATTAAGGTGGAAATCCACGTGAGCTGCTGTCAGGGAACAGCAAAGTTCAGCCTGCCCTTACATTGCAGATTTTCAATGACCACACTCAGCTAATTACAAGCTTTATCCCTCAGTTAATTGGTCCTGATAATTGATTGTCCTCCTGTGTTGTTTTACCTTGGAAAGTGCTGCTACAGCTGAGTCTTTGGAGTTCTAAAATGGTTTTATCCCCCTCAAAAGTGGTTATAATTATGATTTTTCAAGCATTAAACAATATTGCTGCTCACTGTATATTGGTTTAGCTTGTCCTAAAAATCTGCCTCTCATCAATCCTCAGCTGAGTCTTGCAAAAATGGGATTTATTTGCCTCCATCCCCCTCGTGTGAGGGCAATGCCAGTGCCAAAGGTGAGGAATGAAGCCAGTGTTTCACCCCAGTGCCTGTGGTGACAAAGCCAGCCTGAAACCTGAGTTACTGGAGAGCTCCTCCTCCAGTTCCTCATGGAAAATCCACTTCCTTGTCAGCCCCAGGCTCGTCAGAGCATCCCAGGATTAAGGGCAGCAGATACTGTCAGAGCTTCTTAAGGGCTCATGGCCAGGCTCCTCTTGCCTTTCCAAAGGGCTTTGACTGAGCTTCTCAAAAACACAAAAAAGGGAGAAAAAAAAAGGGAAAAAATTCTCTGCAAACATTCTGGTTCCACCTCACTGCCCCTTCCCTTCCCAAGCAAAGGTTTCCATGTCACCTGCTACCAGCTCCCACATTTTGCCATTTTTCCATGAATCCCTGAGTTTTTCACAAAAGAAAATGGCAAGAGACCACAAAATATCACCTGGTCATAATTCCCAATTGAACAAAAAGAGAGTAGATCTTTTTATATTTTGTGTTACAGTAGGTATTTTAAATTGCTTTCCAAAAGTAGCCAGAGAATTAAATGGTACCCAATGATTTGTGAAGCCAAATGAGCACCATGCAATGATTATTTTACAGCTGCCTCATTGCATTAAATTCCCCTTCCTCAATGGGGGGAATTTAATTTCATTTAATTTAATCAATTAAATGATTCATTTATCATTTATCTTCACCTGGACATTAATCACCTTCCATTCTTATCTGGATGTATATTCCAGAGGAAGCCTTGCTCATCCCCTGTTTTATTTTCAAGTTAATGTCAGATTAATTCAAGGAAAGCTTTTAAGCTGCAGATAAAATAAAAACAAATAAGCAGAGTTTGTGGACAAACCCTTCAGGTTCTCCCACTCCAAGGGAATCTCAGGAGTGGGATCCAGCTGCCTTGCAGAACACAAAGTGGCTTTGAGGGTCGGTGTCACCAGCAGCAGCTGGGGATGGCTGACAACACCAGATATTTCCATTTCTCTCAAATCAATGCACACATTACAGATGTCTCCAGCAGGGTGATTTCCAAATGCTTTGGCAAATCACCACCACACACAGCTTCAGGCTCCCAGCACTGTGGGAGTTCTCCCTTCCCCTGGTGCTCAGTTCCACTGAGGATTGCATCCTCAGCACCCCAGCATGAGAAGGAAATAACATTTTTTCGTCACTGCTTCACCTCTTTCTTGGAAAACAGCAGAGGATACCTGGAGAAAATTGAGATTTGATTTAACCTGTGAGAATTTGCTTTTCCTTTCAGCTCCTTTGCTGCCTTTTCTGTTGGGAGGTGGATTTGAGGACAGTGCTGTGAACAGCTCCAGTGCTCAGCACGAGGTTACTCTGTCCCTCACATCATTCACACCCTGAGACCCCCTCATTTCCTCTGGCAGCCTCCTTTTACTCCTGCACGATTCTCAAAGCCCTGGGGAGTGTTTCCTGCAGCCCAGGGTCCCTTGCAGTGGATGCAGACTTGGTTCTGCCTTGCTGCTCCAGCCTGACCTCGCTCCCTCCGTGGCCCCTGGAGACGTGGGGCTTTCAGATCCACTTCCCTGAAGCCTCTAGGTCTGTTCTCAGCATCCTAATTCAGCTCTTTCTGCTGCTCCTGCATCAGTCTGAGCTTCGTGGCCTTCATTTTCCAATCTCCTAACGAGGCACATGAAGTGAGGAGCCAGAATTTCACAGAATCCATCACCCCCTGAGCACTGACCTTCTGAAAAATCTACTCATCAGCTTCATACTGGCAGCTACCAAAGCCTTAGGATTTATAATTTTTTTTTTTTAATCTAAACCTTATCCTGATACCATTGGGCAGCAGAGGTGCTGCGATTTTTCAGGTATTTTTGCAAATACACACAGTGACTTTAAGAAGCCCAGACACAGTTTTATTCTCTGTACAACCTCTTTTGTACCATTAATTGTACAGACTCAACGCTGGCTGTGAAGAACCAGAATTTAAATCACTCCTGGGATAACATAAATGTGTCCTTATCAGCACACAAAGTATGGAGGCATCTGGGGAGAGAGACAATAATTAGACTTTAACTAAGAATTCAGAATATGTGAGAAGAGCAAACCATCTGCTTTGAAACAAAGATAGAATAGAACAATGAGAAACCTTCTGAGAAAGAGGGATAATCAGGAGGCTAAAAAAGAGGATTACATTGCCCTACTCGATTTTAACACCACCCCAGAAGAATTTGTTGTAACCTAAGAACCAAATATTAACATTCTGGCTGACTGGTGAACCCTGGTTGGCTTTGACAAGGAAGATGTGTGACTGCAGGAGGTTTCTTGGAAAAAAATATGAAACTGATAGCTACCACAAGGCCCAGTTTTACTTTTCTGAATGAGCCATGGAGTGATGCAGCAGCACCAGGGGAAAGGAGAAGGAAACCACTGAGTGGGTATAACGCCTGTGGATTCATTTTGCTTGGCAAAATGGGAGCAAAAAGCAAATTCTCACCTGAAAGGAAGGTATGTTGGTGCCAGAAGTGCAGGCAGAGTGCAAAGATTCACCTTATAAAGGGGAAGCATCTGCCTCAAGGCAGAGCTCCAGCACCAGGGGAATCCAAAGCAGCAGCGTGGACACTTCACCTGAGCAGCTGCATCTCCTGGGGTCACACAGGACAAACTCCACTGGCATTGCTCCTGTGGCTGTAACCAGAGGGGTCTGCAGGTCCAGGGGCTTAGCTGGACAAGGAGGTGGCGTTTGGAGGCTCAGGGGTGGCTGCCCAGCACCCCTGGGTGCTGTGGGGATGTACCCAGCAGCCGAGCAGGCTGGTGCTCCCTGGCACAGTGCACCCTGCAGAGCCACCAGCCCCTCCTGCCTCATTCCACTGATGGCTGGGGGAAGAAATTGCTGCCTGTCATGTTTATCAGGGCTGGACAGCCCCTACTCCACGTGCTTGCAATTAGCACTTCAAGGCAGGGGAAAGTTAATCAGCAATTTGGGACTTCAGCTGGGAAAGGCAGGTTGGCCTAGGCTGGTTCTTCTGCAGGGGTCACACAGACCTCAGACACTGGGGAAGCAGCTCCCTGACGTTGTCCCAGGCTTGGCAGTGCTAATTCAACCCCCAAAATCCACCAGGAAAAGAGCATTCTGTCTACTGCTCCCCCACCTACATAGGTTATGCTCACCCATTTCCACTTCCTATCAAACAAGAATAATTCCCCACTGGTGAATTGTAAAGTTTAATTAACATTTATGAACTGCTGCCTAATGTTCATGTGGAATTAAACAGAAAGGACTAATAATGGGGAGAATATACAATTCCAAACAAAGCTGAGTGCAGAATGTAGGGCACGTAGTCGTGAATCTCATTTTCCACTTATGCGTGGCACAATTTAAAGTACATTTTTAGCCTGCTCTGTGTGGAGGAGGACAAATACTATGCAGCTTTAAATAAATATGTGTTGTTAAAAGAGGTGTCTGTGGGACCAGCTGGGATGTTTTCCAAGAGAGGATACATTGGGTTTCTCCATTCCTTTCCTATCACTTTATTTCTCCATCTTCTCTTTCCATTTTAGTTTGTTTCTTTTCCCCTTTTAGTTTGTTTCTCTTCCCCAAAGCCTGTGCTGGTATCTCAGCCAACAAAGCTTTGCTGGAGTCCAGCCTGTTCCAAAGGGCTGGATCTGATGGAGTTGGACAATTCCAGCATGTGAGAAATCCACTCCAGCACAAACCAGGTCTGGGACGTGAAGGGGACAGATCCAGACACGGAACCACAGGGACCGAATGTGGGCTGAAAGTTGTGAGCAGCCCACCCCTGATGTCACCCAGACTGTGCCCTCAGCATCAGAGATCTGCACAGGGACCAGCAGCTGCTCTGGCAGCAAACAAAACCCCACATTCCCATTTCCCACAGCTCCTTACTCCTGATAAACTCTGAGAGTGCCTGGTAATTAAAGGAATTACCTGATTAAATGGTGAGATTCTGACCTCACAGACAGAAAGGGAGGTGGGAGGGAAGTCATGAGGCCATGAGTCCATCAGGTTTGCACAGTGGATATTGGAGCTCTGTTGGGAGGGATGGGGCAAGGTGGGCAAGGAGCTGCTCTCTTCCTTAGGCAGCACAGCCATCCTTTGCTGTTCCTCATGCAACATTTAGCTCTCATATTCTGTATTTTTACCCTTTTCATAGCCTGCATTTTTACCCTTTTCATATTCTGTATTTTTACCCTT
This sequence comes from Notiomystis cincta, assembly GCA_013398075.1. Classification (NCBI taxonomy): domain Eukaryota; kingdom Metazoa; phylum Chordata; class Aves; order Passeriformes; family Notiomystidae; genus Notiomystis; species Notiomystis cincta. The sequence goes on along the minus strand of VZRX01016043.1, from coordinate 18,603 downwards.
CATGAATATATTAAGTTGCAGAGTGAAACAATTTTTTTGCTTTTCTTTCCAGAGAATGTCATAGTCTGTTTCCTTCATCAAACAGCAAAACTGAAAAACCTTTCAGATATAAAATCCAAACTAAGTTGCTTAATGAGGCAAAAAAGCTTCAATATTTTATATCAAATATATGTTCCAATTAGATAAATTACATACAATTTTGTCTTTCCTCCCTTTAATTGGAAAAAACTTATTTCATTCAACATCAACTTCTTATGAAGCGTGAAAAAAAAAAAAAAAACCAGAAGTCCACATTTCATCTTTTATTGCAGACCTTTGAGTGTGGAAAGCACTTGATGAAGCTGGAAACAAATTCTGCTCGAGGCACCCACCCAAGAAGAGTGTTCTTGTCATTAGGCTAAAGAAATTCCTGGGTGCTGCTGAACAGATTTATCACAAGATTCATGAAGAGAAAATGTTCTCCACCTCTGGGTTTTCTCAGTCAAACCCCCAAATTGCTTCTGAATATCCTTCAGTGTATTAAAACCTGAAAATCTGTCCTCTTCCCACCAACCTGCTCTCACTCATAATTTAAAAACAACAGTTCTTGGCTCTCTGAATGCTAAAAATTAAGCCAGAGCCATTGTCCCTCTCTGATCCTAAATTCAGTGCAGCCATCTGCAGCCAAAAGGCTTAAAGCAAAAAAAAATAATCCTTTTTTAACAAATCCTGCTACTCCCACAGACATTATCATACCTGAACTTAGACTTGGAACCTAAACAATCCCTTCTGCTCTTGGATATTTTCCTAGTTCTCCAGCCTATGGAAAACCCAGCATTAAACTCCTCTGATAAATGATAAATAAATATTTAATTCCTGGATTTTCTCACTAGCCAGGCACGAATCTTCCACATTTTTCAGCTACTCTGAAGCACTCAAACACAAATCTGTCTCCAATCAAGCACGTGGCAGAAGTCAACTCTTTAGTGGCCATAAAATAGAGGAAGGAAGAACTGGAGCAGCTGCTGCCTGGCTGGAACAGAGGCTTCAGCAGGAATTAATGACAAAAATGCCAATTTTGGAGTAGTGGTAGCTTGGCTCTGCCAGATTGGAAAGGCTGACCTCAGGATGGCAGCTCTGGGAAAAAAGGAGCTGCCTGTCATGGTCTTGCAGCAGGAAAAATGCCATGAAAATCTGGGGGTTTGATGGTTATTTCCAGCAGAATAACTATGGGAGTACAGTGATTTTATGGGATTTTCATGGAATCACAGAATGGCTCAGAAGGAACCTCAAAGATCATCGAGTTCCAATCCCCCAACAAAAAAATAGACAACAAAACAAACCAAAGGTTATTTGTTGGTGGAGCTCACAATTATTACAGCCCTGTTGGGTTTCATGTATATAAAGAAAAATTTGATAATGAATCTTTTATTTTTACTTGTGAAACTATTTCACACTGGCTTGTGTAAAAACAAGTTCTGTGCACTGATTCCCCCCCAGCCACTGACAGCAGCCTGGGAGGGATCAAACAGGAACTCAGAATTCCCACCAACAGCAAGACTCCCCTGTTTTCTCTTTTATAAAATCAAATTTATCAAATCAAAGTCAGCCCTGGAACTCAGTCACTCCCCAGTGTTTTTGGGTTCTACTGCATGGATTAAGAACAGAGAACTTGAGAAGAACAAACCAAGGGATTCTGAATTTATTTAGAGTGAGCTGCAAAGAGATCCTGCCTGGATCTGCAATTAACTCACCCACTCAGGACAAAGAATTCCATGAGCCTCTTCCCTTCAGGAGAGCCAAGCAAGGACTGGGCAAAAATCCTCTACTTTAACTCAGCCAATTAGAATTTTGAGAAGAACTAAGGGTTGATTGTCAAGAGCTGGTAAGTGCTAAGCTATTTTTTAATATACCTGTGAAAATACAGATTTATTTATCACTGCTGTCCTCCTCAGAACATCACAGAGAGGAACCCTGACATACCACAGAGGTCTGGAACAGTGCCTTGTAACTCCATAAGTTCTCCCAAGCTGGGATGGGTTTTCCTCCCCTTCCTTTCCCCATTCCTTCCATCTCTTTCAGCCCTGCTGCTTTTACCCTCACATCACTGCTCTCACAAGTATCCTTGGAATATTTCAATGGGTGCAAGTGAGGAATCAGGCAGGGATTTACCCAAAAGTGCTCCTTGCATTGCACACACTGCTGCTGGACTCTGAGGGCAGCCTCCTGCCTCCTGCCAACTCCTAAATAACACAGGAACAAACTCTGGAGGATTGCACAGTCTCTGATCAAATTTAAAATAGATTGCTGGCATAAATACTGGAGGCAGTGATGGGACTTTCAATCACCAAACCATCAAAGCAGTCTAAAAATAACCAACTGCAGCTTGCAGCCACTTGGTTTCAGTTTATAGCTGAAATAATCGAGGGTCCCAGTTATGTCCAGGTTGCACATTTGGTTTCCTGCTTTTCTCACTATTGTAGCTCTTGGGACATTTTATACCAAGAGAAAGGAACACTGCCCATCTCTCCTGAAGGACCTGGACAGCCTCAGGTGTTTAAACCTCCAAAAGCCCAGGCTCGTTCTGTTGAAGAAATTGGGATTTTGGGAAAGGGGGCAGGGAAGAGGGATTTTTCCTGAGATTTGCTGCCTGCTGTGTTGGGGTTTTTTATCTGCCATGGTGCAATGGCCCAGCTTTGCAGTGGGCAGCACGAGGCACTGCAGGGCTCTGAGTTCTGCTGCAGCAGCCCCAGCACTGGAGAGGGGGGATGAACAGGGGTCAAAACACTTCCCTGTAGCTCAGAACACGCAGGCTCCTGTCCCACCTGGCTCTTCCAGGTCCTACAACACACCTGCATTGCCAAAGCACAGGAAGGACTTGGTTAGCAGTGAATAAAGCATGAGCATGCACATGATTAAAGTTAATGTCATCAGTTCGTGACCTGGGTCCCTCAGATTCCACTAATCCTGTTGGAAAAAAACCCAAATCTTTCTTCTTCCACAGAAGCTCCACAGTTTCTAAATCAGTTTGTCCTCTTTTTTGCTCTTTAAGAGAGGGAGAAAATCCAAACAGCCCCTCTGCAGGTCCAGTGAGGTGTTTTTTTCAGCTTACCTAGAACTACAGTGTTCTTTGGAGGAAAGGAGGGGCCACACAGAACACCAACAGAGAATTTGGGTGCAACAGGTGGAATGTGACCCATTCCAAAGGCTTTGGATGCTCCACACACATCCCACAGTTTCTTCTCCTTAGGAGCAGGTGTGGTTTTCTGCATCCCTTGGCTGACTGTGGCAGTGATGGGCCCTGTGTGAGCAGGACCTGCCCATCCCAGAGCCCTGCCTTCAAACTGGGCAGCCACAGCCTCATCAGGAATTCAGCTGAGGAAATGCTCCTCTCCCTCATCACCCCTCCCAACAGCTTGCTCCCCTCAGCTCTTAATTTGGGATTATTTTTCCTAAGAAACCAGGAACTTGCTGAGCTCTCAGCTGGCACCATGCTGGCACACGTGCAGTTTATCAGGGGAGCAGGACAGAAATCAGAGTGGAAACTTCATGCAAAAGCAAACACCTCCTTCCCTCCTTGCCCTGACTTCTCATGCCAGTATTTAGATCATTAGGGAGCTCCTCCTGCCCTACTCAGGCATCACAGGTAAAATGAAGCTGATTTAAGCCCCAGCTGAAATGCTGCAGCCCTCTTCTGCAGACCTTGAAGCCAACCCTTCAGGATAAATGCTTTTCCAGGCTTGGGCAATTCTGCAATAACTTCTGCATCTCCCAGAATCTCAAGGCAGCACCAAAGGCACCGTTCTGAGCTCGGTCTGGGGCACAGCAGGGCGTGTCTGTTGTGACACCCAGCCCAGAACCTTTCCCTGGAGTGCTGTTCCCATCCCTACCCTGCACCTGCCCAGTTTATCTCCCTCTCCGAAGCAGCTCCGGCACCGCCCTTGTGTGCAGGGCTCAGGCTAATGGGATGTGTCACCCTGCAGAGGAGGCACACAAACAGACCCTCCAGGGTCAGGGCACTGCTGCAGGGCCAGCAGGGGTGAGTTTCAAAGCCCTGCTCTGCCAGGGGCTGAGGAACACCGAGGGGATGGCTCACATTAACAGCTCTGGACAAGCCACTTCCCAGCAGCTCCTTAAGCCATCCAGCACTGTGGTGTCAGGGCTAAATCAGGACTGATCCTATCAAGACTTCTGAGCCCCCTGAGTTATCATCATCATCATCATCTCCCAGTGTGCAGCTGGCAGGGCAGGGCAGTGAGATGGGATTTTTCTGCTCCAGGGGCAGGGTGGATGAGCAGGAGCCCAGAGCACACTCCAAACAGGAGACCTGTAAATACACACCAATGTGGCTTTGCCTCCAGCTGCACCTGCCTTCACAGATCCAGCAAATACCTTGATCTGATGAATCCTTCCCAAAAGCTTTGCCTCAAGGGAAAACAATCTTCCAGGAACTTCAGACACTGACATGAGCTCCTAGAAATTACACCTCCAGGAGCTCTCCTTCTGGGATGCAGTTCTCATCAGCTCTGCCCCATAAGCAAGACAGGACTAGTGAGCAACTTATTTCTTCCTCCAGCGAGCAGAAACACTGAGATATTTGTCATTTTCTTGGGTTTCTCTCCTGCTCCACCTCTGAGTATTTAAAAATTTGAGTCATCCTTTGTGCAGTGCTTGCATCTGTGTAAATATCCCTGCTAATTATTCCCATTATCCATGTCCAAACAGAGCCCATCAACCCTACAAAGGGCAGCAGCCTCTGGGTGCTCTGGCAAAGTGACAGCACATTTTAGGAGAGGCTGACTAAGAGAGAACATAAACTCAGGGTCTGAGAGAGGTAAATCACAGACTGCTTTGTGACTGCCTCATTCAAGGTACCACAAGACATTTAACAACTTTAATATATGGCCTAGACATGCTGAATGTCTGCTTGTGTTGTGTCTGATAATTAAAATGAAGAATAAACAGTGAGTTCTGTGTGATATTGAGGGCCCAGTGCAGACTCTGCTGGAACAAGTTCAGCTCTGAACCAAATCTTCACTACCCAGGTGGGTTCAAACAGGCTCCTGATGACCAAAGGACACTTCAGACTGAAGACATAAAACATGTAAAATGAATATATACAGGAGAGCAAGGCCCTTCAAAGCAACAGAAGCATGGATCTCCATCAGAAACAAAAGATGGTTTTGGCAGGCTAAAAATATATTTTCCACAGGATGATTTTATAGTATGCAAGAGTGAAAACTCTTTATTCATAACTGTTAATTGGAAATGAAAAGAAGAAGAAAGCATCTGAAGGACAAAATGAGTTGCAAGACTCATCCTTCCCCAAGGTCTTTTTCCTGCTCATTTTCTGGCTCCTATTTTGCTTTCCTCTACAGAAACCCTTCCCTGAAAGCCACATTTTTTGGAAAGGGTATGAGATTCTTTTAAAGCCATATTTGACTTAAAGAAGATCAAAACTAGTGATGCATCCTCAAAAGTGTGACACATTTGGGCACAGAGGGTTTGTCTCCAGGTTTGGTTGCCAACAGCAGCATCAGTGCCCTGTGACCCTCAGCAATCTCTGTCTCAGCCCTGAGGGCCTGGAACTTTTGTGGAAATAAATAATGATTTCAACCCATTTAAAAACGTGCCCTGTTCAAATCAGTCTCCAGGAAGAGCTTTTTCCCAGTGAGAAGCTCAGATTTGCTGGAGAGAATTGCTCTGTGAGGGGAATCATTTCCCAGCCTGGCAGGGAAGGGCTGGGCCAGGCTGACAGAGCTGCTCCATCCCTCAGTTCATTTCCCTGCCAGGCACTTGGGGAAATGAATGGGCTGAGAAAATACCACACCTGGAGAGAAAAACCAGAGTTTTGGGGTGGAAGCTGAGCAGCAACTTCCCACCAAGCCTTCCCCAGAGTGGAAGCCACAGCAGAGATCCCCCAGTGCTCTGTTCAGTGCCAGCTGCTGGGTGTTGGATTTTAAAGGCATTTTACTGTTCCTTGGGGGGTTTTGAGTCACCCTAAGACAGTCAGGGATAGGAAATGCCCTGAGGAAGCTGCTGCCAGATATTTGGAGGTGTTTGGGGTCTGCAGCTGGAGGCAGCAGGGATGATAGTGGAGAGAAGGACAGAGCAGGGGCTCCTTGTGAGCCAAACCAGCCTGGGCAGACACTGGTACCAAGCACTTGAGGCACCTCTGCTCCCTCAGCTCCTGTGGGAGCTGAGGCCTCAGGAAAATCAGCTCCTTTTTATTTCCAAATTAAGTTTCTTTGGGTGCCCATCTCCCTTGGAGCAAGGACTTCTCCTTCTGCTGGCAGCTGCACCAGGGCAAACACAGAATATCCACGAATTACAGCTCCCAGACACTTACAGACTGTTCCACAGGCACCTGGAACACGCTTCAGAATCCCTCGTGGGCCAACACCCACCCTTTTGCCTCTTTTCCTGTCTGTGTGTCCCAGTTTCCTTTGCAGGAGTGGTGCCCCAAGGATGGTTCTGTACCCAGGGAATGCACCTACAGGAGCTGTGTTTTTCTGGAAGCAAGCCAGGCAGATATCATCCAGAAAGGTAACATTTAATTATTATTTAATTGCTACTTTTAGCTCTAGGCCCCTGCAGACTGAAAGCAGTGCTTATCCAAGCAGGCAGCAGTGACTTCTGCAGCTGAGCACTGCTCACCAATAGACTTGATTATCAAGAGATCATCAGAGGCTCTCTGGGAAGCTTTTATCCCTAAAAAACCAGCTGAAACAGAGGCAAAATTCACTCCAGTTGTTGGCTGCTGCTGGGCAACCTTTGCCTTTGAGGAAAGAACTCCAGTGGCACAAGGAAGGGAGGGGAAAATGAAACATCAATTCCTGCCCACAGGAAATTTCCAGCACTGAGAGGATTAAAAAAAAAAAAAATCAAATCCCTAACCAGAGTCTGCCAAAAGAGTCTCCTCATCCTCAAGGATGGATTTCCTGCCTCTTCTTGCACAATTCCAATTTTTACAGGCAATTCTGCACCTGCTATATCTCAGTTCTGTCCTAAATGGATAATTTTGTGAATGAATTAGTGAAAAGTTTCTGAAACAGCTCAAATGACCTCATCACAGGCAAATTTCTGTTAGAAAATCCTTTCAATCCCTGCCTGCAGAAGGTCACTTCTCAGTATCAACTTGCAAAAGAGGTGTCTGAGGTAAAAAACCTGAAATTATATCATTTATAACAATGAAATTCCTGGTTTTTCCTCCTTTTCACACCTTCAGCCAAAGAAACTTTCCCCCATTTCTGGAAGGAATCATAACAGATTTCCTTCTCCAGGCTGAGACACCCAGGGTATGTTTCAACTGCTGTTCAAATTTACATTTCCTTGGGGAAATGATGAGCCAGGTGAGTTAAGTGACCTTTAAAAAATAAACAAGAAAAGCAAACAAACAAAAAGAACCACCAACACCACACAAAATGCCAAAAAATGTCCAAAATTTTAAAAAAAGAAGTAAAGATAAAGAAACAACCCCTGATATAAGTCAGTAATTTGCACAAGATGCAAGTAATTTGCACAAGATTGAGCCCACTCCAGCTCTTGGAAATGAGGGGTCAATTTTTGATCCCCAAAGCCATTCCTGGCCACACAGCTCTGCCCAAAATTCCCTCTCACAGTGGGAATTTTCCTGCATTCACTGCCAGTGACAGAAAAGCAAAGAGCAAAGTGAATTTTCCTAGAGGAAGGCAAGAGCCTGGTGCAGACAGACAGATTTAAACATCACTTAAATCTTAAATATAAAGGTGCAGAATCTCAGGTAATGTTTTCTAGCCATTAATTCCATAAAGTTGTGTCCTTTTTACCCAAAATAAGGACCTTCCCCAAATAATCTCCAGGCCAAAGCCTCCTGAAAAAGATCAGGGGAGGCAGGAACTGCTGGTGGAATGCAGTTTCAGCTCAGGATTATTCTGATCTGGAGCAAAACTGAGTGGTTTCAGGTGAAGGATCACCTCATTAAGCTTTAATGCAGAGCTGTTGAAAGCCAGTTATTAGGAAATTATTTCCTGCTGCTTTATTCTCAAATAAAGTTCAATAATTAGAAGTGTTGTAAATCTCCTTTGTCTTAACACTCCTGTTGTGATAGGGGTATAATGACTCCTCTTAAAGAGAGAGCCAAGCAAGGGGAATTAAAAACCTTTCCCTGGAGCAGGAAGGGGCTGCAGATATTTGAACATTTTGGTTTACAACGCAGCAGGAATGCCAAGAGAAACATTCCCCAACATCTTCTGGTAAATAAATCATTTATTCCTTTGTTCTCTGGAAGACACACACTGTTTGGGACCTGCCTGACCCCCAGTGCAGAGACTCAATCCACCAAGATAAATCTGTGTAGCACCCAATAAATTGCATCATTTATACCTAATTTATGTTCTGGATTGAGTTTCTATTTATTTACTTACACATTTCTTCAGTGAAGAGCCTCAATATTGTCTCCTTGACAGTGCTGTAAATGAATTCCCTGCTGGATGGAATTTTATGTGCCAGTAAATTCCATCTCTGAACTCCAGAGGCTTTGGGGCTTTTAATCCCCTCTCCTGCTCCAAGCTGATGCACTCCAGGTGATCCTGTCTGCTCCAACAGGCAAAGCTGAGCTTGGAGAACCAGGGCCATGGATTTTGGCAGGGCCAGAGCCAGGGAATCCTTCAGTGGGAGAAGCAGAACACACATTTTCCACGCTCTTGCATCACACATAAATATTTCTATTTTGTGCACCTTGATGAATAATCATTCTAATTTTATTTGTTTTATTTTTAAGTGAGCAGGAGAGCTCGTGCATGAGGAGAGATGTGTTTGGATATTCTAATCAGGCTGCCATGGCAGGGGGGGGAAACACAAATCTGAAGGAGCAGATCTCCCCCAGGCAATTTTGCAAGTTGAAAAACTCATTGCAATGTCAGTTCTTGAACAGTCAAAGCCTTCGAGTTCAGCATTAATCAGGGTATGTTTTAATCAAGGAGGAATAAGCCAGGAAATAAATCTGAAAATGAAGCAATAGCAGTGGATTTACAAGTAAAATTATTCCATGGAAATAAATGAATTTGTGTTGGGTGTCTGTCAGCATCAGCTTGTGGGGGTTTTTTAGGCTTTTTTCTAAGTAAAGCAGCTTGGTAAATATAGACTCTGTATTTTTCTATTTCTGCTTATGATCACTTAACTAATTAAAGCAAGACACATTACTTTTTAATGTGCATAATTAACATGTATCATCTTTATTATCCTCCAGATCAGGGTGAAATTAAACTGAAATGAGAGGAGAGAATGCATGGGACTAAAAACCACTGCCAGAAAACACCACAGACACCCCACAATGGGATGGATCCTGTCCTTGGGAGTGGAAAAGTCCCTTTTAATGGGGAAAAAACACTCATTTGACACTATAATTTTGTTAATTAGGATAATTTCCTATTGCACACTCACACTCAGAGCAGAGGTTTTAGCAGGAAGGCCTCAGAGCAAGCCAAGGTGAACTTTTCATCCATTTGCAGGAACAGCTGGAGCCAAAGGGTGACACTTTCCTTGGCCATCCTGCTTTCAGGAAACACCAAAATTCCAGGGTCAGGCCTCTAGAGAGTCTCTGGAATGTGCCAAAATACATCATCCAAACATTCTGATCAACACAGAGAGCTGAAGAGGGCTGGCAAGGTCATCCAGGTGCACTCAAAATGCTAATTTTTTAAATATTGAGAGTGAAGGAAAATAGTCACAGAAATTACAGTGAAAGAGGAAATGAAACTTTGTGCTGTTTAAATACTGCAGATTGTTTGGAATCTGCTCCATGCTTTCCTTTCAAAGAGAGAAAAAGGAAGAGGGAAAAGAAAAAAAGGAAGGGAAAAAAGGAAAAAAAAGAAAATAAAAAAGGAAGAAAAAAAAGAAGAAAAAAAAAGAAAGGAAAAAGGAAGAAAAGAAAAGAAGGGAAAAAGGAAGAAAAGAAAAGAAGGAAAAAGGAAGAAATAAAAGAACAAAAAAGGAAGAAATAAAAGAAGAAAAAAGGAAGAAATAAAAGAATAAAAAAGGAAGAAAAAAGGAAGGTTAAAAAGAAGGAAAAAATCAAAGAAAAGTGGAAGGAAAAAGAAAGAAAAAAAGAAGAAATAAAAGAAGAAGAGGAAGAAAAAAAAAGGAAGAGAAAAAAAGTAGCAAAAAAGGAAGAAAAAAGGAAAAGAAAAAAGTACTGTGAGCTCTTAGTGATGAGGAAGAAGGAGGGAGGAAGAGAACTCCAGGGAGCAGAAGAAACAAATTTCTGACACAAGATAAACGAAGGGGAAGCTCTTATCTTCTTTATTACATTCTCCAGGTGTCATGTTCAAGCTGCCCTCAGGAGAGCCAACCACAATTCCTTCTGGTTATAAATGGGAAAACAAGAATTCCAACAGAGAGGAAAACAGGAGCCAGCCCAGCCATTGTCATTGGTATTTAAAATAAAACTCATTAGTGCACACAGCACAGGCATTCCTCCATCCAGCAGGATTATTCCCTGGCATGTGCATATGGATATTTCCATTTATTCCCTTTTTCAGAGGTGTTCCACAGGTAACAGTTCCCTCTTTCTTAAGGCTCAATATATCCAAACATTAAAATCTCACTCTTGTGTTAAAAGTAGCTCCTCTTTGTGAGTTCCCTCCAGGATTTTTCCCAATATCTGATATATCCATGCCTCATATCCCCTTCCTCAGAGGAATAATCACCCTCTAAAGTGCCAAAATCCTTGGGATTCCCTTTGGCTCTCAGCCAGGCTGGATCACAGACACCTCCAGTCTATGTAACACATACTGATATTTATTTTCAGATGTTTTTAGAGCTTTCCTAGGGCTGCCTCCTTGCTGCCACAAGCTCAATATCTCCTTTTTGAAAGCTGACCCTCCCTCCCCTTAGAATTCATCTGTCTGCTCACAATGAAAGCCTAAATTTGGAAGATTAAATCCTAACCTGTAACTCTGAATCCTCTGCAATTATTTCATGCAGAAGCCCAAATTATTCCATAGAGAAGCCCAAAGATATTCTGCTGCATTTTAATACCCATAACTTTAGAGGACACGTGGCAGTGGTTGGTTTGAGATCTGTGTAAAAGAGCTGCACCAACAGCCAAGAGAAGCAATCTCACTGGTGGGAGGTGTGAAATCCTACAAGTGTGGGTGGGTTTACCCAATACAACTGGGTTTTTGAGTGTCTTTCAGTACAGCAAGTACTACACAGCCATGATTCCCTGCATTTATTATACTCATATTCAGAAATACCATTCCTGTCTGCTCAGCTTTCAGAGAGATCCAGAGAAAACGAGGGGGCAGGAGATCCCAACAAGTAGTGACAGGAAATCCCAAAGCATCACCACTTGCTTTTCCTGTGCCTCAGATCCAAACACCTTTTGGTCCTTTTTTAACTTCTTTAATTCTTAGAGCACCAGTAGAGTTTTGCTGCCAGCCCAGACATTTTGTAGAACAGAGCATTTTGTTTCCAGAGAATAGAGGGGTGGAACAGATAAATATAAAAGGAGCTACATGTTAGGAAAGAGCCTTTGAGATTCAGCAGCTTCTCTTTTTTTTTTTATGAGCCAGAAATGCTGGAGAAAAAAAAAAAAAAGAGGAAATAAATTTACTCTAAAAAAGAAAAAAACACTGTTAACAAATGCTCT
>VZRX01016040.1:61671-81749 GCA_013398075.1 Notiomystis cincta | reverse complement strand
TGTTTGTAACGTCACTTTTGAGTTTCTATCCTTCGGTCTAGGTGTTCTCTCTCTGCCATTCCTTTAAAAACTCCAAAAGTATGTTACCTGCCTGCAGGGGAAACTATATCATGTCACAAGAGAAAAAAAAAGGGGGAAGGATGGTGTTTCAGGAGGCAATTTTTCTGTTGGGTTGTCTCGGTTTGGAGTTCTAGTTTGAAAGGTAGTTTTGAAGAAAGTCAAATAGATGCTCCAAAAATGTGACAGTCAAACTCATGGTTGATGTCTGCTGAGTTTTGTGTTTACCTTTTTGAAATTAAATTACTAGGAACATCATGAATTTAAAAACTAATGTCATCTGTCTTTGATACGTCATGATATTTTTAAAACACTTGGCTGGTGGAAAGACTTAATCTTCTGAAAACACAGAAAAATGAGCGGGGAAACCTGCTTAGAGTTTTATTCTGATTAGGGAAACACAGACACAGAGCCTTTCTTTCAGTTTCTTAACTGAACAATAAATTGCGTGCACACTGTGTTTAGGGGTGTTCTTTTCCCAAATCTGTGAAGATCAGACTGGGAACAAAATCTAAGATGTATGTATACACACAATTTCCTAGGGGAAGTGAAAAAAAATGAAAAGAACCACCAAAAACAAATACACAAACAAACAAAAAACTGAAGGAAACCACTAGAAAAAAAGAAAGGTAAGGAACCTCCAGAATTAAATATGCCAGATTTTGAAAACCCTTCTTGAGCAGTTAACTATTGTCAATTAAATCTACCATGGGAAATAATGCTTTGGATAAATTGTCTCCTAGCAAGGAAATCTGCTTTTTTATAAAAAAGTAGAGAGCGTGACTCCTTTGAAAGCACATGATATACTACCATAAAATGCTGATTTTCATTTTGACTAATTTAATGTCCTCTAGACAATATGTACTCTAATTCCTGAAAGTATTATAAATGAGTGTTAAATGGAGGATATTTTTTAGATTGAAATTGTCACGCATACATAATTTTGCAGGTTTGAATTGCCTTTCTTCACCCAAGGTGAATCATTGCATTCCCCTTATCAAAACTGAAGACAAATGTAAAGTTTTCTATTCCTCTGCAGTCTTTTTTGAGTCATGACCACTAATGAAACTATGGTGGTTTAAGATTACTTGTTTCCTGTATGTCTGGCTAGTGGTATGCGCTCTAATTTTTGTTCAAGATGTTTATACTGAATTATTTCTACTCACTGTTTTTCCAAGCTGTTATTTAACCAATACAATACATGGAGAAAATATGTGCCACAGGCATACCAAGGCAAGAGAAATACATTGCAAAGAGCAAGAAGTTTAGTGTTTCCATTGAAGTATTCTTCACAAACCCAAAACTTAGCTTTGCCAATGATTTTAGAAGAATTTTTGGTGTGGTAATGCTATCTGAACAAAGATGGAGGTATTTGGTCAAAAAAATAGTTAGCAGTTTGCCTATGTAAATTTTATTAGGAGGCACGTCACTGTTTTTTTCAAGATCTGCGTAACTAAAACAGTTATGACCCCCAAAACTGTTCCTTCAGAATTATAAACAAAACTATTTCCTTATTACTAAACGCCTGCAACTCAACAGTGAAATTGGAAAGATGTCACTGACTGGAAAATTGGAAACAATGCTGTGTTGCTTCTCTCAGAAACAAGTACAGCTAGGGATTACAGAGGAAATTGTTTATTCTGCAGTATATAAATGAGTAAGACCTTGCTAATGTTTCCATCAATAGCTTTCCAATTAACTTTGTGGCATTTTTTTAAAAAAAAAGACCGATTTGCGAAGGCAATTTTGTCCACATTTTTCCTGATATTTTCGAAAGAGCAGACTTGAAGTACTGCATGATGAATGGCTTTTATGCATAAGAAAACACTTCACTTTCTTAGGCAAAACTGTAGCTATGATCAATTAAAAGTCTATTTGGACAGCTTGGTCACTTTATTGCTTTACAGATTTCCATGAGATTATTAGTGCAAATGCAATTTCATTAATATAGCACTTTTTAAGGTGAGGATTTAGAAAAACCTAGTTGTTCACTTCATGCTGGAATTAGCCTACAACAAAACCAATTGTTCTGGGTTAGACCATGTGCCACTTCGAAGATTTTCTGTCTTTATGGTCCAATCTCTGTTTCTTTCCCTTCTGTTTCCATTTTGTGTGCATAGAGGAGTTTGTCAGCTGTGTAGAATGTAGGGCTCAGAGCTTGAGAAGAAATGTATCAGTGGCTAGCTTTTGTGCATTAATTCATATACTGTACCTTNAAATGCTGGTGAAAGGGCTGGAGGGAATGTCCTGTGAGGAGCAGCTGAGGGCTCTGGGTTTGTCTAGTTTGGAGGAAAGGAGGCTGAGGGGTGACCTTATTACCCTGAACAGCTTCCTGAGGAGGGGAAGTGGAGAGGGAGGTGCTGCTCTCTTATCCCTGGGACCCACTGATGGGATTTGCATGAGTGGTTCAAAGCTGTGCCAGGGCAGGTTCAGACTGGACATTTGGAAGCATTTTTTTAATATAAAAAGAGCAGTGAAATATTCTGGAGCAGGCTTACTAGAAAAGGTGGTCAATGCCCCAAGCTCTCAGTGTTTAAGAGACATTTGGACCATGTCCTTAACAAAACACTTGAACTATGTCATGAAGTGTTCAGGCAGTTGAACTAGATGATTATTGTAGGTCCCTTCCAATTTAAATAGTTTGTTCTATTCTGCCTCTCTTAAGCAGAACAAAAGAGCTATAGGCATGCTACAGTGCTCAGAAACAGCATTGCAATTTTAATTATTTCTTGTTGAAGAAAGTTGTAGTTTGATAAGCCGCTTCCTTATAAATCACTCATTATCCTCACATGGCTGTTTTCTTTCCTCAAAATTCCTAACAGCTTAATAGTATAATTGTTGTGATAATTGTGTGCATGCTGGTGTATACAACGTTTGCATCACCTGCATGCAAACACAGCTCTTAAACTCAGTTTGTGCCTGAAGCATACATTCACATATTAATTGTAAACATGCTTGCACACAAACTGCAAGTCTCTCCTTTCAGGGTATTTTTGATTGCAGAACTTTGCATTGTTCTGTTACACAAGTAATGCTAGGTGACAGGCAGAAAAACCAGACAGATTCATGTAAACACTCTGTGTACAATAAATAATTGTTCTAGCCTTAGCAATACCCTTTGATAGTTTAAGCTCATGTCATATTAATACATCTATGTTCTGCTTAAGTTAACATACTTTTTTGTATTTTTCCATTTGCTAGTTAATGATATAAATAAAACGTGTTTGAAGAGATATTTTTCATTTCCTGCTTTTAGTCCCATTCTCCAACTGCTAAAATAATTATGAGAGGTAGACTAGCATTCATGGTCTTATACCTACTCTGCATAGCTTCAGGAAGGTAATCAGGTAGATGGTACAAGCAAAATGGATTGTTTTTTTCAGTATATTACATCTGAAGAACAAAGAACTCTCTGAAATATAGCAAAAGAAATTGCAGGTTCCTGCACAGGCTGGGGCTGAGCTGCTGGACAGCAGCTCTGAGGAGAAGGACCTGGGGCTCCTGGTGGCCAGCAAGCTGTGCATGAGCCAGCAGTGTGTCCTGGTGGCCAAAAAGGCCAACGGTGTCCTGGGGTGCGTCAGGAAGAGCATTGCCAGCAGGAAAAGGGAGCTGATCCTGCCCCTCTACTCAGCCCAGGTGAGGCACATCAGGAGTGCTGTGTCCACTTCTGGGCTCCTCAGGACAAGAGAGACACAGAGCTGCTGGAGAGGGTCCAGAGAGGTTTGCAGAGTCTCTCTCACTGAATTTATTCAAGAACTGTCTGGACACAATCCTCTGCCATGTGTTCTGGGATGACCCTGCTTGAGCAGGGGGATTGGACCAGACATTCCCTTGTGGTCCCTTCCAGCCTTACTCACTCTCTGATGAATCAAGTAAAATAACCATGAAGAATGGAGATGTGATAGAATAAATTAGTCTTGGCTTGCTTGTAAAACTTCTTTAACCCCCAAATTTTAACACAGTTATGGCATCACTGGTATACAGACTGACTTTGTTGGCTCTGAAATGCTTATTCCCAGTTTGATCCTTGCATAGCATAATGAAGTTAAATAGATAATAAGATTTATTGTTTTACGTATCTGTCCCGGAGGTTAAGAAAAATTATTCTCTATGCAAAGTCTTTAATAGGAAGAAGAGGTATATAATTACTAACCAAGAAAGAAGTTACTTCAAATCCTGCAATTGTGGTACCTGTTCTTCTCAGTAAAAAAGAAAATCCCAAAGGCTGTACCTTCTATACAAATATGAGAATGTACTAGTGCACAATTACTGGAAATTTTTATTACTCTTAAAATACTAATGGTATCTACAGGGCAAATTGACATTTATTGCCTGAGTTTTTAAATGTTATACCTAATGTGTTTTTCATCAAAGATAATTGTTTGGTTTATTATGTTATTATCCAGGCAGTCTTAGCTGCTCTTCAATTGTTCAAGGGCTTTTCTTTTGCTTTAGTGTCATGATCTCTAAGAAAGACTTCAGGACCAAGTGCTTTCTGGAAGTCCCTTACTCCACTGATACCTGAGACATATGTGTATTTTTTAACAGTAATTTTTAAGAAATTGTAAAAACTATAATGAAAAAAATGGTAGTGAAAAAAATAACATCTAGAAATAAAGCAGGAAACATAGGAATAACTTCAGTTTAGAAGTACTCATTTTTATTCTTTTCCCATCTCTCTTGCATTCCTGTCTTCTTCGGAGGAAACATGAGGGAGCAGACAGAAGGGATGGCAGGCATAAACGATCCTAGACATTTCCAGTAACTTCTGAATGTCTCAGTAAGGACTTTTGCTTGTGTGTGCAGTGCCTAATATAGCTGACAGCTGTGTCCTTTAGTCAAGAGGAGGGGCTTCTGCACCATTTGTGATGTGTACTGAACTTGAAACTTTGCAGCTGCATGAGGATCTTTCTATATCAGGAAAATGGTCCTTCTGCTGGAAGTCCTGGGGGGGGAATGTTGTGATTTATCCGTAGCGGGCATCTAAGTATCACCCAACAGCCTATTCATTTCCCTGTAGTGGGATGAGGGAGAGAATTGGAAGGATAAAAGTGAGAAACATGTGGGTTGAGATTTAGACAGTTTAATAGGTAAAGCAAAAGCTGTACATGCAAGCAAAGCAAAACAAGGAATTTATTCACTACTTTCTTCATGGGCAGGCAGGGCATTCAGCCATCCTCAGGAAAGCAGAGCTCCATCACATATTACAGTGACTTGCAAATGAGTGGTGTAGGTCACTTAAAATATCACTGTCAAAGGTATTAGCAAAATCAGGTTTAATTTAAATTTGTGACTAACAAAGTTCAATGGCAAAGTTCACTCTATTACTTACTACATGGATGAAATACACAAAGCAGAATTAGATTAGAATCAGCTTAGAATGATACACATGAAGACCAGAGATGGAAAAGAGTAAGCATGTGAAGAGGTGAGACCCTCCCACTGAGTCAGAAGGTTCAGAGAGGACCCCCTTGCTTTCGAAATTCCTGATGGAGCCTAGGTGTGACCGAGTCTAAACTCCACCACAGAGTTAGAGGCTTCCCTGCCCTCCTGTCCTGTGTATGAGATTGTTCTCAGTTGGTGAAGAAACTATTCAGTGGCTCAGGAGTAGACAGTGTGTACAGAAAACGTCACTCCAAAATTTAGTTAGGGTTCGCTTTATTTAAGGGGTTTTAAACTGTATCTTGCTATCCTATCCAGTTAGTAGAAGTGGTGGGAATCTGGTCATTCTGTATGTGAGGAGGCAGTGTAATATATCTGTAAATGCAGTGCTGAGAGCTCAGTCTTAAAACTTTTAGTGCTTTCTGTGCTTTCACTTGGGGTTTTATCTTTCTCATGAAGTACATGTCAGCATATGGTATAAAACAAATGGACACTCCTTATTCATAGTCTAGGACGTACCATTTAAATCACACTCACCTTAGTAATTTTTGCTAGTTTTTATTTGAACCTGCCTAGAATTTATTTTTTTTTAATGGCTGAGGTCTGCCTGAAGTTAGAAAATAACAGAGCCATTCTTTTTCAGGCTGTTTTGTGTTTTTTTTTTCAAAGAATCCAACTGGATCTTTCCAGCTGGCCAGGTGAGCTGCAGAATAGCAGAGTCAAAGAGCTTTTAAAGAAATCACAGCTGAATATTTAAAGCTGAGTTATTGCTGCGGGAGGGATTTGGTACCACAATTTGCCTTCCTCTGAAAATGAATACCACCACTTGGTTTTGAGACTTCTTTTAAGGAAGGTGGTATTGAATAGATGGAAAAGTTGGTCAAAGCATGACAAGTATGAGCAAACAATGGACAAATATCTTTAAAATACTAGTACAAAAACCCATATGGTTAAACCAGTTCTCTTTAAGAAGGCATCACTTCTTCCAAGCACCCACCTGGAATATCCGGGAGGGTGCATAAAATATGTGCAAATTCTTGCAGACGTTATTATGCTGTGTTGAAATCTCCTTAGAGGGAACTTCTGCCTTTACTTATTCATTCTGCCTGTATTTTTAATCAAGACAAAAATCTGTTCATAATGAAGTGTTCAACAGTGTTAAACTGGCAAATGAATCTCATGTTAAAGCTTTAACTAGAATTTTGTTATTATTATGTCCAAAGGCTTCAGTGTAGTCAATGTTAGTAAAATGTGGCATTGTGGCTTGATTGCATTTGTTCCTTCAGTGTCAGTTAATGTCTGATGCAACACATGGGAATGCATTTGTTAGAGAAAAGTAGTGCTTCACTTGGGGAGTAAAGAAATAGAACATTTGAGATAAATTTTTTAAACCATTAATGTGAGCTGTAGAGAAGGCATATTCTCCTGATAGAACAGGGAACAGATAATCATCAATGCTTGTTCTGGCTTTCTGTGATCGTAGATGACTCATTCTGCAGGCATTATCAAAAGAATTCAGTTGTAGAATGCACTGGATGAGAACTGAGCACTCTCATCTCTTTCTTACGTGTAGAATGAATGCCACACATTCATGGAATATCCTGATTTGGGAAGGTCCACTCCTGCAGCAGTACTCTCCAGTGTCTCATTCCCCAGTGTCTCTGTACATCCAGGGTTGACCTGTCTCAGGTGCAGAATCTGGCACTTGTCTTTGTTAGGCTTCATACAGTTGGTGATTGTGCAGCCCCCTCTGATTTGTCAAGGTCTCTCTGCAGGCTTCTTGATAGTATGATTAGGTAACCTAAACAGATACTGAAACATTACTGAGAAGAAGTCCTTCTTAATAAAATCATGTAGTAGTAGTGGTGATTATGTTGTTACTGATGCCCATTGATATCTTGCAGTTGCTTGCTGGAAGGCAGGGTTTTTTTTGAGGAGCATTTCAGTAACTTTTCATCACCTGTGAATAGTTTGTATAGGAAGGCAGTGCAAAACCAATGGATCAGCATAACCAGTATGTTTCTGATTATTCCTGTTCATGAAGTGTTTGTAATACAGCTAGCATTGCAGCTGAGTGCCTGAACAGTTCTCTGTCACAGGAGGTTAAGTGAGAGTATACTGCAGGTGAGCACCTGAAGTGTGCACAGTACTAGAATTCATCGCTATGCAGTTCTACATGCGTGCACATGTGTATGGTTCTTAATTGTTAAGGAAAACTGTCATTTCACCTTCTTCTTGTCCTAGGACCTGAAGCTCCTTGCTCTAGCTTTTACACCTTCCCCTATTCCCTCTATCTTTTTACAACTTGACTAGTCATTTGGTTCGATCTGTGTTCAATCTCCTATGCAACATTTGACAATAGCTTTAGCTATAGTTAGAGTCCTATTTGATCTAATTTCCATTCTGTGGTCATAAACATACCAAGTGTTACTGCTTCTTAAGCAGTGTTCAGCTCACAGTACAATGAACATAAGGGACAGGCTTCAGCTGTATGATTGCATTGCCTGAGCTCCTATTTTTATTTCAAAATTGCACCTAAAATTGTTTTAGTTGATCTATCTGTGTAGCAAATGTATTTGCAAATACCTTAAGACTAGAATTTTCATTTGTGAGAGAAACAATTATTCTGACAAACATAATAACACGTCAGTACCATGAACTCACAGAATATTCTAAGTTGGAAGGGACCCACAAAGATCATTGAGTCCAACATTTAAGTGGCCCGTACAGGGATTGAATGCACAATGGTGGTGGTATTTGCACTGTGCTCTGATCAACTGAGCTGAACTCCTTATTTTGCCTTACACGGGCAACAATTTTATTCTGTGGCCAGTGTGTCTAAAGAAACGTATAATTTTGCTTATATTTTTTTACTTCTCTTCTCCTGGACCTACAATTCTTGTGGCAGGAGACACTGTTATAATTGGTTTGTTGTTTTGTATGCTGTTGCTTACTTCTTCCTGCATCTCAGTGAAGATGTTCTCTGGAATTGCCTTCTCAGATACCAGTTTTTACCTGGATCTGTAGTAGAGGATAAATAAAACAAAAAGAGCTTAGGCCAGGACGTGTTGTTTCAGAGTGCACAGGGGTGCCCTTTCTGCCTTTTTGTGGCTTCCACAAAAAACGTGAGAAAAATGTAATAGCTGCAGTCTACACATATACAATAGCACTGAGCTTTGCTCAGTCACTTCTTTTTCTTTTCAGGAAGGTTTCATTCACAAGACTAGAATTTTCCTTGTGTTAAAACCCCATCTTTCAGCTTGGGAAGACACCCAAAGTAGTTTCCTGGTGATTATTCTGCAGCCCATTATCCAGGCTTTATCAAAACTGGGAGCTGTTACAGACCCTTGGAAGAACCGTGAGACTTTGATAAGGTACTATTCAGTATGGCAAACAGCTGTGTAAATCTGCAAGAAGAGCTTAATGAGGGAGGCAATGAAAAATATTTATGCTAATGAGGTTTTCTGCACCAGTTAAGTGCCTGGGAAGAAGTTGATGTGGTATTTGTGACTTGTGACAAATATACAGCCTGAAATCACTGTTTCTAAAGCCTCTACATTTCCATCTGATTAAGTATCTGTTGTATAATCTTTCCCCATTTTTGTATAAGTGGATGTTAGTCTTCTGTATGAGACCATTCAAAAAATATTGTGAAGGCTTTCTCGTCAAGTTGTCTACTGAAGGAAGAGGAGGAGCAGGAAGGCTCCTTTATCATTGACTAAAAAATTGCCAGTACATATTACTGTAACCTCTGTGCTTAACTAGGACTGTTATATTTACATTTTTCAAATGCTGGCAAGTCTCCTTAGGAGAATGTGTGCCAATGTAAGGTGAAATACTACTTCTGGGAAGTTCTTCCAGTTTCCAACTGAAGATCTTAATCTGAAACCATCTCTTAGATTTGACCAATCATCATAATACTTTTTTTCAAAACCTTTCAAATCCCACTTTACAAACTTGTCTTGGGGTGATTCTGTGACAATCGTGTATTCCCCATTGCCTGCTGGAAGGTTTTTTTGTACTTTTAAGCTGCAGCTGGGAGGACTCTTCACAGCGGCTCCCTTGACCTTGCAACCAGAATGTTTACATATTTTTGCCCGGCTGCAGACTTTGTTTTTTCCCTCTGTTGGTAGCGGTGGAGGGGGGGTTGCTCTCAACCTTTCCTTTCAGCTGTCGGCTGGAGAGGGACTGAGATCTGCCTCAGCGGCTCCTATTCCTTTTTGGCCTGTTTTTGGCTCGTTTCTCCATCCCAGACCAGCTCGCCATCTCCGGGACACCTGGTTGGGACTCTGTACCTCTTGACCCGGCCGGGCTCAGCTCTGCGGCTTGGGCCTTGGGCCTGGGACACGTGAGAGAACTGCAGGAAAAAACCCACTGACCTCCACCTCTGGGTCGGGAGGGGGATTCAGTGTCCTTTTCTGCCCTGGGCCTAGGGGAGGGGGAGCTCTCTTTGTTAAGTAAATAGTTTTTTTCACTTTCATTTGAGAAATTCTTTTCCCGAACCCGTGGGGGAGGGGCTGCCGGGACCTGCTTGCCTGGCAGACAGGAGAGAGGGAGGGAGACACCCCTTGTGGCTGTTTCCTCCTGGATTTGTGACCAAAACCGGCACAAAACTGTAGCTCCTCTGTTTTTTTTTCTGCCAAGAGAAACAAATTAACTTCCATAGCTTCAAGAGAACGATGTTGCAGAGCAGTGTGTAAAAGAGATTATTGCCTCTTCTTCCCTCCTTTTCCCTTTTTGTTAACTGCATGGAGTGAACTAGGTAGTGATAGCTAACTGCAGTAGGTAAGCAAGGACTTGTAATCTCCCTCACCCTTGAGGGTTTTGGTGCTAGCAAATGAGAAGGAGAATGGCAAGGTAGTAGTAGAAAATTCTGCTGTGTTTGTTTACTTGAGGATTAACCAAGCTCACATGTCCTCAGGAAGCTGGAGTACTAATTGTACTATTGGGAACATAAGAGCGTTTATATTCCTGGGTGTGTCTGATGAGCCTTGTCATGTTTTTGGAAGGATAAAGGATTTTAAGTGCCCATCTGCCGTGCTTTGCTAAAAAGAATAATTTTGGTAATCAGGCCCTGTATAGTTAATTGCAATACGTTCTTTTTGTAAACTACCGGGCAATTCCGAAAGGAGTATACATCTGAGCAAATCGTGATTCATCTGATAGTTTGAATTTTTTTTCCAGTCAGCTAGGTTGACAGAGCCAGAGGAAATGTTTCTGAAGAAGTCAACCTTTTTGTGTTATTAATTGCATCATTCTACCAATCTACAGTAGAGAAACCTTCACTGCAATGGTAGTGCCATAGATATGATTTGTCATATGTAGCAGCATTTGGAAGTATCTGAGTTGATGCTGCAGTTAGATGCATGGTTTCTCAAGCTTAGCCTCCCTTTGTGCTAATGTGTTACATGGACTTAAATTCTTAATTCATTCTTAAATTAATGAGATTGCCATGCAATCAAACAGGAGAAGGCAGAGATAACTTCTGTTCCACATTCTGTAACAACCTACTTTTTGTCACTGTCTGGAATTGACATCTAATGCCACTTTGTCCAGAGATCTGCTGTTCATGCTGTGGGGACTTGAAGTAACTAGAAGCCCTCGCATTAAACTGAGAACTTGAAGAAAAAGATTGTATTATGGCTAGTAGGATGCACTGTATTGTTACAGAAGTCTGAATCCAGTAAGGAAAACCTGGATATTATTTAAACGTAGTACCATAGTTAACCTTCCTTGTGTTCTTCACTATATGATGGAATACTGTGTTGTGTCCCCTTTTCCCTAACAATAACATTTTCAAATTTAACTAAAGATTTCCTATCTATGAAGCGGAGGTTTTATGCCAGAAAAAAAATTTGCTTGCAAAATTCAGTTGGAGTTGTGCACAGATGTGTCCTGCTGTGTGTGTGCAGTTTTATAACTATGCCACGCAGAACTATTGTCACAGATTTACTCATGTGGTTTGCTTATGAATTTAATTTTTTCTTTTTATTAATATCATTTTTTCTCTGTTTCAGTGTGCAAGGACCCACCTTACAAAGTTGAAGAATCTGGGTATGCTGGTTTCATTTTACCAATTGAGGTTTACTTCAAGAACAAGGTATGGAATCTCATGTTTTTCATAAGAAAAAAGAATCATACGGAAGTGAAGATTTTTAAGTTTTGTAGTTTAGTTTGTAAACTTGATTAAGAATTAGATTTAAAGGTGTCTTTATCAATGCTGTTCCTCAACTCAATATTACTGTAACATGTAAAAATGCATAATTGTATTTCACAGAATCACAGAATAGGTCCAGTTGGAAGGGACTAGAGGAGGTCACCTGGTTCAACCTCCTTGATCAAGTAGGGTCATCTCAGAGCACATGACACAGGATTGTGTCCAGACAGTTCTTGAGTATCTCCAATGAGGGAAACTCTACAACCTCTCTGGGCAACCTGTTCCAGTGCTTGGTCACTGAACGTTAAAGAATCTCTTCCTCCTGTTCAGGTGGACCTTCCTGTGCATCAGTTTGTGCCTGCTGCCTCTTGTGCTATTGCTTGGCACGACCAAACAGAGCCTGGATCCATCCTCTGACACCCTCCCTTTGGATACTTGTGAACACCAAGGTTCTTCCCAGTCATCTCTTCTCAAGGCTGAACAGGCCCAGTTCTCTCAGCCTTTCCTCCTAAAAGAGATTCCCCTCATCATTTTTGTCACCCTGTGCTGGACCCTCTCCAGCAGCTGTGTCTCTCTTGTCCTGAGGAGCCCACAAGTGGACACAGCACTCCTGATGTGCCTCACCTGGGCTGAGTAGAGGGGCAGGATCAGCTCCCTTTTCCTGCTGGCAATGCTCTTCCTGACGCACCCCAGGACACCGTTGGCCTTTTTGGCCACCAGGACACACTGCTGGCTCATGCACAGCTTGCTGGCCACCAGGAGCCCCAGGTCCTTCTCCTCAGAGCTGCTGTCCAGCAGCTCAGCCCCAGCCTGTGCTGGTGCCTGTTGGGGTTATTCCTCCCCAGTTCAGGCCCCTGCAGTTGCCTTTGTTGAATTCCAGACAGTTCCTCCCTGCCCATCTCCCCACCCTGTCGAGGCCCTTCTGAGGGGCTGCTCGGCCCTCTGGGCTGTCAGCCACTGCTCCCAGCTCTGTGTCATCTGGGAACTCCCTGAGGAGCCCTCTGCCCCTTCACCCGAGTCACTGATGGAGAACTTAAACAATATTGCACCCAATATTGACTGTTGGTGGACAATATTTAGTAGATAATTCTGCGAAATTAAAATTGCCTTATTAAAAAAGAGAAGTGTAATATAATTGTTCAGAAGAATTACTAGCCCTGCTAAAAAGTGGACAGACTTTAACTAACACATAAAGAAATTTAAGAGCCACTTAAACTTGAGGAAAAGACACCACTCTTGATTATATTGATTACACAATGAATTAATTGTTCTGTTTTGGTATTACAGATCTTTATAATTGGTTCAAGTTTTGATCTTTTTTTTAATCTTGCATCCTTTGTTAAAAAACATTCTTTCAGACTGCATGTGAGTACTCATTATATTCAACATTACCAGGCTCAAACTAAATCCGGTGCCATTCTACAAAATTTATGTTATTGTGATACTTCACAATTCTAAGTAATTGCTGCACTTACTGTGAGTCTCCCAAATAGAAAATACAGAGATTTTCTTCAGTTGTACATAACAGGGTCTGCACTACTAATAAAAAGTTCAGATAAAAAGAACTGGATTTGTGTGAAATTAAAGACCAAAATCTTGCAAAGTTTAATGTACACTACCTTAATATCCAAAGTTTTTCAGGTTCTCTTTATATGTCATGTGCCTTGGTGGAGCTGTTATGATGCTTAATGTGGTTCAAAGATACCTAATATTTTATATTACCAAGATGCAGTTTGCAATTATCATTTTAATCAAGTCAATATTGTATCTTTAATGTGTTGAATGTTTGGTAAGAGACTAAGACGGAAAATAGAAGTGCATAGTAAGAGATTTTTTTCTGGAATCCTGATCACTTAAAATTTCTTTTGGAGTTAGCTATGTGTGCTTCAAGTATGTATTCTAGTATTCTTTTCTCTTTCACAGAAAGCCCTGTTAAGGTGTCAGGTGTGGGTAATTCTGTTCAGGCACTTTGGAAGTTTTAGGTTTTGAGCAGGTAATTCTGACATGTTGCCTGTATCAATCTGTGAAGCGCAGGTCTTGATTTATCCCATTTGCTGCTGGAAATAAAACAGAACTGCCTGGGTGAGCTGATTGGATTTTTTTGTATGCTTTTTAGCCCTGTTTCTATTAGGGATGCTGTTTTGATTCATTCAGTAAATCTAATGAAAAGCAGCCCAGTCTCTTCAACTTGTCTGTTAAATGCTCATCCCACAGACAGAGTAGAAGACAGTGAGTCAATCATTGAGCATCATTGAGCTTCCTGCCCAACATTTCTCTTTTTGTTTTCCACTCAGACTTGTGGCTGCTTTTTCTGACTGTAGAGACTGCAAGTCTCTGGTGCTCCCCAGCAGAAGTTGTGGCTTAGACTGAGATCAAGGGGGCAGCAGTGATTACAACTCGCCTCTTACCCTTAAGCAACATGTGGAATTAGGAAGTTTGCAAACATCCCTCACCCCTTTTTGGGTATGTCATGGATTACAGCAAGCAGCAGTTCGACTGTGAGTCAGTCCCTCACACAGCTGCGGCAGCATGCCCTTCACTGGGGTGAGTGCAATATAAAGGAAGAGCGGCACAAAAATTGAGCTGGCAAATTGCTACTTTCCCCTGGCTCAGCTGCTCTTCCCCCCCTAAGGCAATTCACAGGTATTCCAATACAGAAAAAGAGGAGATAGAAGGAGGAAGAGGAGATGTACCATTATCATTTGTTAAACGCAGACAGCTGTTCAATTTCTGATTCAGAAAATACCATCATGGATAGAGAAAGGAGGGGTACAGGAAACCACCTGGACCACAGAGGATTAAAGGGTTCCCATTGCCAGGACTAAACAGAAATTGGTGGAAAATTTAATAGGTATTCACCATGATAGAAAAATATTCCAAGCTTTAAAGAGTTACAGAAATTACAACCAACCCCTGCTCCCAAATTCAGCAACAGGAGGCTATAGTTGTTAGTCATTGAGACAAATTCCTTAAAAATGCTTTTAGGTCAAAGACTTTTACTTGGAAAATGCAGTCCATATAGGATAACGCTCATAAACTGCAGCAAATTCTGTCTTCCCTGTTTTGAAATAATGGCAGGGCAGTGGTACTGCTGGTCTTTTGTATAGTAAGTCTGCTTTTTAATCACTAGTTATGTTCATCTGACTTTCCACAAAATTGTTTGAAGACTACCATTTATGAATTATTGCAACTTGGCTTTTATGGCAAAGCTGCTGGTATCAACTCGTTGCCTATAGCAACATTGCAGTTTTCTAAGCAGATCAGGGAATAAATTGCTTCCATTTTTTTCTGCATGAAATCATGTTAATATTTCCAACAACAAGAAATATCATCCATGCTTGTCTTTGAAAATGATTTGTCATTTATTTCTATGAACTATGACAGAACTATGAAAATAGTTCATCTAGGGAAACTGCTTTCTTTTGTCTTCAGAAACAGACAACTTCAGGTCTCCTTTTGTTGTTTCTGCTCCAAGTCTAGAGATGGGACAGATTAGGATATCCTTTGGCTGTGTTTGAAACCTCTGATTTAAATTTTAGAATAACTGAGATTTCTACGCTTTCTGTTCTTCCCATACTTGGAATCCTGAATCAAAATTCAGCATGGTTAATGTGGATTTTTGAAGCATCTGTCACTGAACAGAACATGTATTTTGATTTCATACAGTGTTGGATATGTGCTAGGGTTTTGCTGTATCTCTTCCTTCACTTCCCCCATGGTTCCCTTTTTACTGAAACTTTTTTTCAAGCTTTTTATAAAATATACTTTTATTTTTACTTTTAATTTTTGTTATTTCCTAAGGCTTGATTTGGTGACTTCCATTGCACATCAGGATCTTTGGAGGAAGGACTGCTCAATAGCATCTTAAAAAAGCCCTTAATGCACATACAGCTTCTAGAAGGGCCTGTGTAAATGTGTAACACAAAATGTACTTAGTTTGTAATACCAGATAGAAGATACTGAAATCTGTTTGATGCAACCAGTGTCCTTTTTCAGCTGAGGCTTTCTCAGGGCACTAGAGCACTGGTGATTTCTCTGGAGATAAATTTGCCTTTTCTGTTTTTTCTCGTTCCATATTGGTACAGGGAACGTTTAATTTAATTTTTTCACTGCAGTGGCAGAAAATTTTAATTGCTTGAAAGTTCTGGTGGAACACTTGAAATCAATCTGACCGCACTTGTTCAAGACAATGAAGTTTCTTTAAGAAATGAGCAGACCCCATAAGTAGACGATCAAATATAGTTGGCTGCAACAGATTCATACTTCCCCCTTTCTGTAACGTGTGAAGAAAACAATTGTTTGGCTGCAGTGGTGAAATTTGTGTTCAAAACTTACTACACTGTCTTCAGTACTGTCTAGGGCTCAGAAATGTGATTATGTTTTTGACTGAGTTACCTTGTGTCAGCTGAATCATGATACTTGTCTATGTGCCTATCTGTGCCCTGGGCCAAACATGACTTAACAGTGCCAAGTAAGCCTTTTCAGAATTTCATGAAATTCATGCATTTTACCTTGTGTTATCATGGGTGTCAGGAGCTTCTCTGATTCTCTGATTTACTTAGCTGACACTTTGTAAATTCTGTGTGTGTCTGAGAACACAGAGAATGGTTAAAAATGATGTAATTTTAATTGACAGTCTTTATGTAGCCTGTGTTTCCAACTTAGTTAGTTTTGGTGCTAGATGTTTCTATCTGGTTATTTTCAACCCTCAGGAAGAACCTAAGAAAGTTCGATTTGACTATGACTTATTCCTGCACCTTGAAGGCCACCCACCTGTAAATCACCTCCGCTGTGAAAAGCTCACATTCAACAACCCGACAGAGGAATTCAGAAGAAAGCTGCTAAAGGCAGGAGGGGTGAGTCCTGCACCCGTGTCAAAAGCCATCACCATAAAGATGTTGCTGCTTGTTGCTGGTGCATGATTAGTATAATGAGAAAGATTGACCTAAAGATGAAATTAAGTGTTTTTGTGATTAACTTCATGCAGGAACTCGGTACATGTCTTTAAGTGGAATGGGTGAGCAAATGAGTATGTGCATTCCTTAAATACATAATACAGTAATGGAAGTAGTAAGAAAATAAAGTGTCTTTCATTGAAAGAGAAATGGTTCTATATTAAGCAAAATAAATTCAGTAGCTATAAGGTAGAACAAGTCAAAACTCTTAACTATAAACAAACATACTTAAATTGATGTAATATGTTACACGGTTGGAATCAGAAAAATGTACCAACTTCTTTATGTGTTGCCTGAATTTAGTGACGTGAAAAAGCCAAAAGGAAATCTGCCCATTTGGAGGGATGAGAAGACCCAAAAGGCCAAACCTTTAGGTTTACACTTTGTCTGTTAGGGGAAACTATTCTGCTATGTTTCACACAATGGCAGCATAATTCATTCTGTCAGGGAGTGTCAGAGGCTCAGCCATGAGGTCTGCTCAGGACTTGACCCCCCTTGCTGGGGTGTGAAACTCCCCCAGGGCTCAGCTCCACTGCTGGGCCATCTTTATGGGCCCTGAGCCTCTCATGTCTCAGGTTGGGCTGCTGCCTCTTGCCCTCCTTCCACACACCACTGTGAAGAGCCTGGGTCTCCTATTCAGTGCCAAGCTGATGGGAGGGAATGGAGGAGCTGTTGGAAGCCATCCCCCTTCGACCTGAACCAGCCCTAGCCCTGTAGCTGCTTCTCACTGCACAAAGTCTCCACCCCCATGGTTTGAGTTACCTCCTCTCACTTCCCACCATTCTGTTGGTGTGCTTGTGTTAGAGATCCAAACTACAGGCAGTATGTAGATGGGGTTTGACAGAAACCAAGCAGAGGGTATAGTTCTGACGCTCCCCTAGCTCCCAGGGCTGTGACCCCCTCATGAGAACTGGGGCACTGATAGCCATTGTTGCTGCCTGGGCCCTGGCTCAGCTCACAGCCCTCCCATGCCCAGCCACGCTCCAGAGCTGTTTTACAGCCCTAGCCTCCTGGCTACAGGGCTCTGCCTTGCTGGGGCAGTACTTGGTATTTGGCATTTGTCGTCATTTTATTTCATGAGGCTGCTGTTAACCCGTTCTTCCAGATTGCCTGGGTCCCTCCTGCAAGCCCTGCTTGCTCTCAAGTGTCAGATGCCTCACTTCCCAGTGACTGTTGCTTGCAGACCTCATGAGTGTGTTTTGCCTCCTTTATCAGCTCACTGATAGAGATGTTAAGAAAGCCTTCATGCTGTGAAATTTTAAGTGTGGATGCCTTTATTTTGAAACAGTCATAACAAAAGCAGATAAGCCATTTTGGTACCTTTATACAATAATAGGTTCTGGGCTGGAGATAAGAGGGAGCTAGTGTGATAATCTGCAGTCTGCTGAAGAGAATCTTTGAAAACAAAGCAAATCCAACTAGCATGTATAGTCTGTAAGAGCCTGTAGCCCTCCTGAAGAAGAGAACTGTTACAACTATAGTTTATACTGAAATAGAAGCGTGAGCAGTGTTTTGTGTTTGCATTTTTAAGGTCCTAGAGGCTTTTTAGTGTGTTTGCAAATAAAACATCAAGACTGTATTCTGGAAAACTTTGTGAACCACTGCTTTAATATTTGTTAACAACAGACTGAATAAGATTGGTAAGTTTTTAATCACAAGTGTAGTAAATCTCAATAATGCCAGCAGGGACTTTGGAGTTGAGGAGTAATGGTTAAAAAGGTTAAAATAAGGAGCTTCCTTTTTATTGCTAGTTTTCTGTGCCTTTTAAATTTTAAGTTTCTTGAATTAACAAAAGCAAGAATGTTGCCTAAGTGTGAACAACAAGATCTGGCATGTTTTGATTAAATTCTTTCCCTGAATATAGAGAATGACCAGTGTGGTCATTCTTAAAATGCATTATTGCTTCATTGCTTTTTGTCTTCTGGATGCTTCAGACTTGGCTTTTTCTCCATTTCCCCAGTTTCTTTCCAAGAAATTAATAGCTTCTCATGAAGTTACCAGTTTTCTACATCCCCCTGTAGACTTTCTAACCTGGGAGTTTATCTGATCAGCTTGGCAGAAATAATGTAATAGAATTCAGTCTGTCTTGTCCCTAAAAGTTTTGCTGAAGGGCTTCCATCTCCTGGTGTTGAAAAGCCCATTACACTTTATGAAATTCTGGAAACAGGCTTTTTCTGATTCCTGTAGAAGCCCTGGAAAGCTGCCTTTCCCTTCCAAGTGCGTGAATTCAATCTGTTGTCTGTTTTACACGAAGCATTAACTCACTTGTAGTTTCCATGCTTTAGGCTGAGAAAAGCATTTACAGGATATTAAGGTATGAGATGGGTTTTGTGCTTACAAATGGGTCAAAACAATTAATACTTCTAGCTTATGGCTATGTTAAGAAAAAATAACAGTAACAAGTTGCTAGATTTATATAGGCAAGGAGTCTTGAAAAATGAAGCGCATGTCCTTCAAAACGAATGAGATACCATATTAATGTAAAACACTGAGTGGGAGCATTAAGTAAAGGCCTTTAATATGATGAGCTTTTGCTTACATTCTTTTAAATAATGGTCTAAATTGCTTGATTTCTATGCACCTTGAAACCCAGATTGCATAATTTTTCTCCATTTTTCTCATGGGCTGACTGACATGAACTATAAAACATGTTTATTTGTCATTTGCGTAAACATAAGCATATTACAAATAGTATGTCCTTCTGGAGGGAGAAGTGTAGGCTCATCTGGTACCTGCATGCTGCCATATTCAGTATAGGCTTGCCTCTGTGTTTGTCTTTTGCTGTAGATTCCTTGAATTATCTCTTGGATGCTCTCAGTTCTCCCTTTCCCTCACACATTTAACTTGTGGCACCTCAAACGTGAACTAGTCAAGGTTATTTGCTACAGCCACCATTCTGGCTTTCAGGCTAAGAAAGTTTTATTACGCTTCTCCATCCTTTCTATCCAGTAAGGTCTGACTGGTTATCCTGTCGCTCACTCTGAAAGAGTAGAGTAACATTGGGATATCACAAGGGATTAAAAAGTCAGAACTCAACTGTAGCACAGCTTTGGAGTGCCACTGTGGCCACTTTATTTAGGCAAACAGGTCATTTATGGTGGTACCAACCATGTAGATTAGCTCAGTGGAATACTTGTATCTTAGCATTTTATTTGATATCACCAGAATTGAAGCATAAATGTGCAGTCAGTCTTCATTATTAGGAGTTCACCAATTTGCTTATTTCTTTTCCAAGACACAATTACATTTTCAGGCCTTAGAAGAAGGATTTGATTTGGCTTCAGAGATTCTCTAACAAGGAAGGTAAATAGAAACTTTTGGTTCTGTCTTAGCTATATCCACTTGACAAAGTTTTCTATCTTCAGAAATATATTTTCTGGACTGAACTTTCCTCAGCCCCTTGAAAAGATTAAGTTATGCTCAAATCCATCTCTACCATTCACGTATTTTCAGTTGGCTTATTCTCATAATTAAAACCAAGAAATGTTTGCAGAAGAAATAAAATCATTTCAAGAGTGCACTGGACA
>VZRX01016040.1:5901-61340 GCA_013398075.1 Notiomystis cincta | reverse complement strand
GCACTGGACAAATTCAACAAAAACATTCATTATTTATGTTCTATACCTTTGTATATATATACATATATATATACACATATATATATATTCTGAATGACAATTCTTTTACAAAGATTTGCTGTGTAAATGATGCCACTGAAAATTTTCTGTACCATTTACACAGTAGTAGTACCTCATCATCTGTAGCTACCAGGTATACGTGTATACTCATGTGAATTAGCAACCTGTTGCTTGAAATCCCCAGAGGTCACCCTGGATACAGGTGGTGACTTTTAGTTGATCTGTCTCTTACCAAGCAAGTCATCAAGCTAGTGGCAGTGCAAGAACTGTATACATGCAGTCTCCTACACAGCTCATCCTCTAGGCACAGCATGAAGTTATGCTTGAGTAGGTACAGTAGGATTGAGGGTTTGATCATGTAAACACCAGTTAGTGTTGACCCTTATGTGGTCATTCCTTCCCAGATTTTTCAGTTACCTTTTGTGATCAGTTTCAGCCTCAAAATATGAGACCCTGAGGAAAAAGAGGCAGCACTGTGATTGCTGCATATGTATTTCAGAAGAAAACTGAGACTGGGAAATTATAGTGACTAAGAAAAAACCTTCAAATTTGAAGTAGGTTTTGAATGTTGAGTCCCATGGAAAACACTTACAAATAGAGTCTGATTCTATTTATGTATTTTATATTGTCAGTAGTACTGGTTCTATTGTTTATTTGGCTTGCGCGTTTTTCAACTGCAAGAAAAATTTCAAAATTACACCTAGTCTGTTTAGTGAACTAGTAAAAATAAATTAATTTTGAAGATGCTGAATGATAGCTGCCTAACATTTTAGAATTAAATTTTGCCACTGAAAAAGATTTGCTCCGACATCACTTGAATATGATGTTACAAATAACTTAATTTCAATTCTTGCAGGAAAAAGTAGTGAAAATATTTTCAGTCTACATTAAGATAGCAGTTTGATACTTCTGTAGCTCTCATAGCTCCAAATACCTAAATAAAAATGCTTATTATAATTATTACTATGTTGCTTTGGAAGTTTAATTGGAAGTTAAGCATTTTCGCCTTTTTGACAGGAGACTCAAAATTAGTTGTTTAATCCAGGAGTATATAGACAAAAGTTAATAGCTGAATATTCTTTCCTAAAAGGAAAAGCCTTTTCTCTGCCCCTTAGACAGCAATTAGCACTGAGTGCAAATATAGTAAAATTCACTGCTTTATTACAAATGCAAAGGGCTATTAATGGTTTGAAGTTTCTCATTTAGAGGATGCAAAAAATAGGTCACTTTTAGAGTAGTAATGATTCTGTGTAGCAACAGATGAGTCCTTCATTATTGCTTTCTGTGAAATTCGTTAGAAAATACAAGAGCACTACTTCTGTAACAAGACAACACTTTTCTTAAAGTTAATCTGTTAATGAGACAGAGAGGCAAAGAATTATTCTGAGAGGGGTGCAATTTTTAGAGAAAATTATCAAGGTAAAAATGTTTTTGCCAAAACCCATTGCATTCTGTTGTTCAAAGTTTTTTTCATATCTTTGTGGTTTTATTGTTTAACAGTTGAAAAATGTCTTTTCAGTCAGTTGCGATGTCTGCATGGTGCCAGTTCTAAAACCCTTGTTCATAATCCATGTAATGAAGATGAAATCATGGGGATTTCCCTCTTTTCTCCATCCTCCCTGTTTCCTGGCAAATTCCTCTGTGTCAGTTGGAATAGTTGGCTTCTACCCAGAACCAACCTTAGGTATAATGCTGCTCTAGGGAGGGGATTATCTTTAATCTTGTGCTTTTCATATTTAAGTAATTGAATTTTCTTAAACTACATATTACTTTACTTTCAAGCAAATAACTAAAAATTTTTTTATATTGGTTTAAATATAAATAATAGTTGTTCAGGATGACTGTATTTTTTAGCTAATGATTTATATTTTGGAACTTCAGCCTTAATGGGACTTATATTACTTCTAGGTTTTTCTAAGTAGTGTTTTATCCTCTGGAATTTCAAAATACAGTCTGCATACCCATGTTCAGTATCTCATACTGGGGTCCATACTGATTTTTCATCATCATGACTTTAGCTATTAGTGTTGCTGTGGTCATTTTAAATGATTACTACTTTCCCCCTTATTTCAGATGTACTATTTAATGTTGAAAGAAACGATGTGTAGGAACCTGTTCCTCACTGTAAAATGACACAGGGTGGAGTAGCCCAGAACCACACAAGAGGTCCAGTTGTCTGCTACTGATGCATGATGAGTATAATTCATGATGAGTGCTGCAGAAATGTTGTAGTAATGGTTAATTTTTCCCAGAGTTCTAATAGGTATCTTGTAGCTTTTACTGAAAGTTGTTGGAAATTTTCTGCACCACTGTTGTAAAGCTCATTGCCTGCTCTGAATAGGCCGTATGCAGGTGTTCTTTTATGAGCAGCTCAGTAAATGAAGCTGCAACAGGCAGCTTGGTGTGGATCTGATTATTGCAGCTTTATTGATGGCCTCCTTTCATTCAGGAAAATTAAAAACTAAGAGATAGACAACAGATTTTTGATAGTGGCTCATTCACCTGCAGGAGCTCTAATGTGCATTAATAAGGACATTGTATTGCTCTGGACATCTGACAGCTCATGCAGTTCCTGACTGTGTAAATATGTATAGGGGGTGGTGGATCTGTGACTCCTATGTGTCAGGGTTGGCTTGATCATAGAATAGTTTGGATTGGAAGGAACCTTTACAGGTTATCTAGTCCAACTCCCCTGCCATGGGCAGGGACATTTCCAACTAGATCATGTTGCTCAGAGCCCCGTCCACCTTTCAGTGTTCCCAGGGATGGGACATCCACTACCTTTCTGTGCAATGTATTCCAGTGGTTAATCACCCTCATTGTAAAAAAATTCATTGTTATAGCTAGTCTAAATTTACCCTATATAAGTTTAAAATTATTATCCTTTGTCCTATTGCAACAGACCCTGCTAAAAAGTCATCCTCCAGTTCTCATGTAGCCCTCCTTTAGGTGCTGAAAGGCTGCTGTAAACTCTCCCCAGAGCTTCTCTTTTCCAGGCTGAACAGCACCAACTATTTCAGCCTGTCCTCATAGGAAAGGTGGTCCATTCCTCTGATCATCTTGCTGGCCCTCCTCTGGACTCTCTCCAGCAGTCCATATCCTTCCTGTGCTGGGACCCCAGAGCTGATGCAGCACTGCAGGTGGGGTCTCACCAGAGCAGAGCAGAGGGGCAGAATCCCCTCCCTGGCCCTGCTGCCCACACTGCTTTGAATGCAGCCCAGGACACATTTAGCTTTCTGGGCTGGGAGTGCTCATTGCTGGGTCATGTCCAGCCTCTCACCCACCAGCACTCCCAAGTCCTTCTCCCCAGGGCTGCTCTGATCTGTTCATCTCCAGCCTGTGTTGGTGCCCAAGCCCAGGTGCAGCACCTTGCAGTTGTGTGCATTTGCAGAAATGGGCAATAAAAGAAGACCAGCTTTCATGGAACATTTTAAGATTGTTCCTCATACTTCATGTTATAAGGACATGAAAAGCAAGGTTTTGTTTTGAAAGTGAGTTGTTCTTATTGAGTACACAGGTACTCCGAGTTATCAAGCATGTATTGGTAGATAAATGTCATCTTCAAAATGTCAATTTTTTCTTTTTTGTATGGAGACATCAAGGATCAATTGTTAGTAGGTTTAGTACAAGCTATTACAATTCACAAGGTATTGCAATTTCATAATATTCCCCAAATTGCTAGAAGAGGGTTCCTGATTATATTATGATTATTATGGTAATCGGTAGTGCACAGTTGTTCCCCGGTCAATTCCTTTGTTCAGAAGTGCATGGAACTACATAAATTAAATGCATGGCAGTTCTTCTTTCCATAGCACTCAGTTGTCTTGAGTAGCAAATTAGAATGCCCTTAGAAATACCCTGAGATAAACTTCTTACACGGGCAGGTATTGTTAGGATAAGGGAGAATGGCTTCAAACTGAAAAAGAGTAAGTTTAGATATTAGGAAAAAATAATATCTTTTGGGGTAGGGGGGGGGAGGCACTGAACAAGTTGCCCAGAGAAGTTGTGGATGCCCCATTCCTTGGAGGGTTTTTGGCAATTTGAGCAACCTGATGGAGTGAAATGTGTCCCTGCTCATAGCAGGGGGATTGGAACAAGATGGTCTTAAATGTCCCTTCCAACCCAAAGCATTCTATGGTTATAAGATAGCAGCAGCTCAGATACTAATGGAGATGGGTCGCTTCAAGTTGATTATTCCTGACCAACAATGTGAATATCAGTGGATCTCCTCTCTGCACTGTTTTTTGGGGGAAAGTGGGTTTTCCTTTGCCCTTGCAAAGTTGTCTTTCATTTAAAGCAACTGGTAGACAAAGGTTTTAAATACAAGCTGAACAGCTGAAGGCTAGTGAAGTGAGTTTTTGATGAACTAGAGGCAAGATATCACTACCAGCAGAGCAGTTAGATGATGTGAGAGAGATCAGCAGCTCCCCCTCGAGGAAGTTGTAGGCTGCAGTGGAGTCATCCCTCAGCCTTCTGTTCTCCAAGCTGAACAAGTCAGCTGCCTTTCACCATGCTGGCTGCCCTCCTGTACACACTCCAGTAGTCTGATGGTGTCCCTGTGCTGAGGTACCACAGCTGCACGCAGGACTCAAGGGGAAGCCACACCAGTGCAGAGCAGAGTGGAACAATCCCCTCCCTTGTTTCTCCATACAGCCTATTCTGCTGCTCCTGTATTATTTGTACCCTGGTATTAAATGGTGAAACTAACAGTTCTCCCTTGGCCATCTTTCTAGTGCTTATCCAGTACCAGGTACCCTAATCCACACTTTCAAAAAAATACTTAAAACATTTAGAACAAGCCTAACTAATGTCTTGCTTTTATACATTGTATTACTGTCACCATTTGCCCTATGAAAGACAAGCTTTGAGAGTAGCTAGATATCTGCTCTGCTTAAATATAGTCAAACAAAATCTTTGAGGGAACAGCAAAACTATAACTAGAACTTAATTTTTTCCATGTTGGTGAATTCAGAGTAGTATGATAATATGGTAATTCAGTGGTAATATGGCTGTTTAAACTGACTTGTTCAAAGCCTGCTGTTGTTTCACCTTGCTTCATTGACACCAGTACTTAATGTCATATTCCACCAGTCTGGTGGATCCCACTTAGCTCTTGACTTTAGAAGTGACTGAGAAGAAGATTAGTTATGTTCCTAGGTTTGTCACTGAAGTGATTCATTGTGGGTGCAGACAAGTACCAGCTGCAAATGTCCTTGGCTGTGTGGCTCAAGCATGGGCTGCAGCCATGTCTCCCTTCTCTTGAGCTGTATCTCTAGGCAGCTGTAAGACAGCAGGAAACCTGCAATGCAGGAGGGAGTAAAAATGTAGAAAAAGGGCATATAGGCACTGCTGGAGAGTTACTGCTGTGCTATCAGTGAGCTTGCATTCTTGCTACAGTAGTAGTGTCTTGCTGTGATACGCTCATTCTCACCTTTTCCATCTTGGGTGTAGCCTTGGTTTAATAGAGGCACCTACACAGACATGGCCACAGTCAAGCAGTGTGTGTTGCCAGTGTGCTAGAAGCAATGTGGAAATAGGGACTTACTCTGAAAGCTGGTAGAAGTACATCTGCCAGCCTGTGATTAGGGGTTTGACTAATGTGGGGACAAAGAGCAGTCACCTGCTGCAGAAATTGCTGCAATTCTGTCAGCAGGTCTTCCAGTAAACTTAAACTGGATGTTTAGCTGACACTTTCCTAAATTTAGCAAAAATGGAAATGCATATTAATTCAAAAAAGGGTTGGTAATATAGGGGCTTTCTACAAAGATGATCTTGACAAAGAAAACAAACATATTGGATATTATTTAGTGTTAATATTAACTTCTTTCTTTGAGAGGTCAAAGTGATTTCCANGAAGACAAGTGTGTGTTTTTTATCATAGGGGCCAAAGAGTTAGTTTTACATGAGACTTCTTGGACTCTTGTCATCTTTTTGTCAGCTTTAAAGATGATGTAGTCTGTAGTCTGAATTGAAGTTCCATCTTAACTGCACGCATCATTAATCACATTAAAATTTTGAATTTACAATTGCTCTTTTTTATAGAGTTTATGATGAAATAACAGGCTTCAGGATTCAATACACTGAAATTTTTAGGGTTCATGGTTCGGTATGTCCAGATTTTGTTTTCTAAAACCAGTACAGGATTTATTTTTCTCCTGTGTGTAAGTAGATTTGCTGAATCAGACCTCACATGATATTAATGCTGTTCATCCCATCCCTCTAAATCTTTCTGTAGATTGTCATCCTGTTTTGAAACAGTCTGTAATATGGAGACTGTTAATGGTCCAAATACTTGCCAGAAACTGAGATGTCTTAGAAGTCCATACACTTTAAAAAGTGTCAGCTTTCTAAGAACGTCTGTGTACAGTCATGAATATATGAATATTTCTAAACTGGAATGTGTCTGAATTTTAAAAAGAAAATTTATGCAGTAGTTCAACCTCAGTGAGTTTAGTTTAGTGAGTCTGACTTCTATGCTTCAGGGAGGAAATGGCAGCTTCCAACACTAGGAGAAAGAATTTTTGGCAAAGTTTTTGTTTCTTTGGTTTTAATTTCAGGGTAGGGCAAACCCTGATCCTCCTGACTAAATTTTTCTTCCACATGAATATGCATCTTTTTGTCATATGAATGTATGAACAAAATTACTTTGAGCAGTAAAATATCTGCTTAAACACTGTAATTAATGGTTAACTTTTTCTGAATTACTTTGATTTTTTTGCAAACAGTTCTATTAAATTTGTGTCTTTAAAAAATACTGCAGAGTTTGACTTAAAG
The DNA here is from genome assembly GCA_013398075.1 of Notiomystis cincta. Lineage (NCBI taxonomy): Eukaryota > Metazoa > Chordata > Aves > Passeriformes > Notiomystidae > Notiomystis > Notiomystis cincta. The sequence continues at coordinate 54,506 of VZRX01016040.1, read as the reverse complement.
AACAATACTATTTAACATTCATTTGACATATTCTGTGAGAGAAGATAATTATAGAGACATGCATTTTCTCTGCCTGTTGCCCAGGTTTATGGTAAGGTATAGATTTTCCTTCTGGCTGACTGTTCTTTGTTAACTTGTGCCTCCTCTAGTATTCAGTTGAGTTTAATGCAACCAAAGGCCCTACCAAATTGAGATTAAAAAGTACTTCTCTGGCTGAAGAACCCACTTATTGTATTTCACAATAGCTAATTGCAATCAACACTGCCATGATTGCAAAGAAGAATGTCGTTGCTTTTGGACAAATGATTTTTCAGAGTTTTGACTTTTGGCAGGCTCTGGTTTAGAACAGCTTAATTGCCTTCTTCCTCTGCCTTTGGCATCTAGTAACAGTGTTGAAAACAGGCTGATAAAAAATAATTTTTATTACCTAGACATGTCTCCTAATATTCCCCAGGCTACCATGTATCTTTTGACCAAAATGGTCTGCAACAAGATTAATTTGGATTGCTGTTACATAATTTTTTAGGTTTTTTTAAAGTTGAAATCCTGTCTTCAGGAAGCTGTAGGCAATAAAATATCATCCTGACTTGGAGAGATAACATTGGAATATACATATCTACATCCTTGATTTCCCAATATTTTTGCATGAGGCATGTGATGGGTCAGCTCATTCCTGTCCCCTGAGTCAGGGTGTGTTTTGTTCATTTGAAGAGGCAAGGGTAACCACATAGGACATCCACAAAACCAGTGTTGCTTTGTGCATGGGAGCCTGTGGGAAGAGAGACATGTTTCCTTTCAGGTGCAGAGCTCTGCATCTTCTTTCCAGCTCTGCAGGGCTTGTCAGACAGGTAAGCTGTCTCTGGCATTTGGAGCCTTGAAACAATAGATGAATGAATGGCTGTGGTAGGAATCATAAAATCCAAACAGAGCAGCACTGGAGCAGAAGATCTTAGCTGAGTTTCCCAGAGATGGAAGGAATAATCTTTACATGTCAGGTAACTGCTCAGTAACAGGTGATTTACGTGTGCTTTCTGGAAATGATCTGTTTGTATGTAAGTCTTTAAAATCAAGAGAGATTTTAACAGCAAACTGGCTGCTTGCTTACCAGCCACCCAGTTTACTGTACTCTAGATAACACAGAAGCCTGAAGTTAGAAGCTGAAATTAGAGACATACTGCTTTTACTTGAAAACCTCAGTCTGTTTTTACAGTGTATCTTTGTGGTGGGTTAACCTTGGCTAGGATGCTTGGTCACTCACTCTGCCTCCTCTACCTCTCAGGGAAGGGTGGGAAGGCTCATGGATCAGGATACAGGCAGGGAGATTGCTTACCAGTTAATAGCATGGGAAAAACAGACTCTGCTGGGGGAAAACTAATTAATTAACAGCGTGATTTCATTAAATTGAGAAGAAAGTTGGATGTTGTTTGTTGAACTTTTATTCTCCTACCAGTGTGATTTGCTAGGCAGATGAGACTCTGTTGTTGTTGTAATGTTTTACTGACATGCTTTCCCTCCTAACGACAGATGATGGTAATGTCAGATGGAACATCGTTTTCTTCAGGGCAGAGCCTTCATCTCCCCAGCCTTCCCAGTAATTCTCTGTCTTTTTCTGAAGTGAAGAAGAAATCATCTCACGGGCCAAAGGTGAGACTTATTTTACTAGAAGATAGTTGAGCCAGAAGTGCTTTCCCTGGTAGTTAAATCAATTTTTAAAAAAATTCTAGGTGTTTTTTTTGGAATCTTTTAATTGATAGACCAGTGATAGCAGATCTTGATGTTTCTTTGCTCTGTACTTAATGTTTGCCATGTGAAATATTGCAGCACAAGGATGGCTGTGAGAACAGATGCTGGTGAAGGTTCTCTGGTTTTTGTACTTGGACAATTGTTTTCCTCCTATTCCAGAAGTATCTTGAAGTATTAGAGGATTGCAGTGATAGAAGTGTGATCTCTGGAAATGTAAAGAATGTGAGATAATACTGTAATAATAATTTCATTTATTAAGCATTTTTAAGGATAATTGTGTGGAGTAAAACATGAAGCTGTGTTCTTTAGGATTTATAATTTTGTTTAGATGTGAGAGGTCAATTCTTTTCTCAAAGAGAAGCAATGTGTCATTGGTCTCTATGACATCAAATTTTGAATGCTCAACTTAAAATGTGGTATAAAGGTGTAGTCCAAGAAACCTCTTAGGTAATACAGATGGACCTTTCTGAAATAGCAGATAATTTCTTGACAAAATGAACTAATGGTATGGGAAAATAAGGAGCATGTTGTTATTTATTCACATAAGAAATGCAATGCAAGTTTTTTCTCCATTCTTGTTTGGCTTTTAATTTTCTTTTGTAGTATCCTGTTGATTTGAATGTTACTTAATTTTGCAGTGCATGTACTTCAAGGGGCAATACTCATTTTTATTAATAACTTTCGTATTCACTATCTGTGCCAAATCTCATATCTTGCAAGAATTGTCAGGTAATGAATTAAGGGTATGCCTAAGAAAAGATAGTAGGAATACATAATAAGCAAGGACAGGCAAAAAATGTTCTTTGACATGTCTCTGCCTGGTGTGCATTGTATGTCAGTGCCTCACCATCTCTAATGCAGGTGGTCTTGCAACATTTAAAGAATATATGGAAGTGTGGTTATTTTCCTAATGTGAAGCTGAGGTGTAACCTGAGGATTAAACTGAAGGTGCTTACTTTGGCATCCTAAAATGAGTGCTTAATGCCTCAAAGGAAAGCAGCTGCCTACACCAGGTGCTGAAGCAAGGTGCTGCTGGTTAGACTAGCATGAACCTCCATCTAATTAGATACCAAACATGAGTTGCTCTGACGCTTTACCCTCTCTAATAGGGGTTCTTGTGAGGTTGGTAGGTAGCTCTCTGGAGTTCATTTTCCAATCAATTCTAAAGAGTTTGCTGTAGTGTTGATTCACCCATGTCTTGCTTTGCATGCCAAAGCAGATGTGCTGAGGCTTGGGTTAATAAGCAATCCAAACACCTCTAGAAGGACTTCAAAGAAGTACTGATATGATACTGAGTCCTGTGCTAATTCTCTGCCTAGTAATCATACACCATAGTAGGTCTTGAGTCTCGGTTTTTTGTAAGCAAGTGTAAACCTGGGATGTCATTTTCCCAACCATATTTAGACAGTGAACTTCTGTGTGATGTGGAAAATTGGCAAGTGTGGAGTATGATGGAGTGAAGCAGGGTGAACTGTGTATTTGCTACACTCGTCCATATGAACTAGTGCTTGAAATCTTTAATTTTTTGTTGAAGCAACTCAAAATCTGCAGAGAGTTTTGCCCATAGCATGCAGCTATGCGAGTCTAACCTGAGGAGGTTAGACATGCATCATATCTCAGGAATCCATGCCTAGAATTTTTAATAGTGGGTAGAGTATTTTATTTACACTGGTTTATTGACACTGGCTTTTGTCAGTCCATGTGGATATTTGATTTTTCCTCTTCCTCCAGCAGTCATTGCTTCACCCTGTCCAACTTGGAATACACACTTATGAGCAGTTGTTCTTTTATCTCGTAAAGAAAGACTTGTAAATATCTGCCTTGCTGAGAATCATGAGCTATTTTTTGAGAAATGGAAACACAAGATAACCTTGGGCTTAGTGTAACAGTAAAGTTTGGGGGTTTTGTTACAAGTTCTCGGAGCTGAAAAGCCTCAAATTTTGGTCTTTACTGTTTTTGTTCTGGTCGGAATGTAGGAAAGTTCCAGCCAATGTACAAATAGATTTTTGGTTTTGTCTTTTGGAGTAACTCCAGTGATGGAACAACTTCAGTGTCCAAATTTCATTTAAATATGCCTCTAGAGTAAGAGTTGCAGGAAAGTCTTGATAGTTCTTGGGTATAAGTTCCTTGTCCCAAAAGTGTACTTCAGATGTCTGTACTGGGTGACTTTGGGATTTTTCTGTTACAGCAGTAGACCTTTAATGTGCTTGGCCTAGTTTTGGTTTGTTTTGTCTGTGAATACCACAGTTAACTTTGAGGTCAGTTTTAAACTTTGAGTGTGGAAAAACCAGAACCTTATGCTTATCTGTTTGCCACTGCAAAGTACCACATAAACTTTATGGTTAGATAAGAATTTAAGTAATAACAGTAAAACCAGTGCAACAAAATGGTATTCTTGGTTTAGCGTCCACTTACGAAAAATACAATACTGTATGAAGTAAGAAACAACTGCCAGTTGTTTAAATAGAGATGTTTGTATTTCTAAAGTAATTTTTTTGGTTTAATTTAATGGAAACGGTATTAGTGAGCCCCAGTATTTTGATTCTAAAACAAAGCTTTAATCTTGGAACTACAGATGTCATGTAGAAATACACAAAAACTTTTACTTTATGCATTTTTTCAGAATGTAAGAATAACTGCAGGCTGGCTACAGATACTTGTGTTGCTTTAAATCAGTGCTATTACTGTGCCTGTTTGTATTATATAAATATTACATGCACAGAATAGAGAAGCAGCATGGTTTAGGTTTTTGAGGGGGATGATTATGTCTTTTGCAATGAACTGTAGTATCAGCTGTAGCAAAATGAGATTTATTTTGAAAGCAAAGAAAACAAAAACTCTTATTCCATGTGTGACTAGAAAAAATATAAATTGTTTTATGCCCCCCGTTGGCCTTCACTGTTAAACCAGTGAGCTTTGTAATTCTCCATCTGCTTCTGATTCTTCTGTTGTCATTGATCATAACAGTTTGGTTAAATCTGGCGGAATTAAAGTGTGGAAAAGTTTTTTCAATTTTTGTGGGAAGCAGGTAAATTCATCTCCTACCCCACAGTATTTTTGGGGGCTCTCAAAACATTGTGGTTTTCTTTCTTGTTTTTTCTGCCCCCCCAAATCAGCTGGTATTTTTGTTCAATAGTAAACAAGTTTATACTCAACAGAAATCTAAATTTGCTTGATGAAGAAATTACTTTTAGATATCTTTCTCCTCTTTTCCTCTTGAGAGCAATAGGCATAATTGTGACTAATTCTAGTCCTTTGGCTTAATATGGACATTTTATTTCAATAGGCATAACATTTTTTAATTAGAAATGAAAATAATGCACATTTTTATGGTCACTAGTACTAAATTTGTAGTTTAAACTCTAACTACAGTACACTGACAAGGCCATGCCTATGTGCTCAATTTAATGACTTCATAAAATATAATGAACTGCCTCTGCCCCTCTGCTTCCCCCACCCCTCCCAAGTGCTCCATTTCTTAGTTAGGTTCCTAATGTCTGTCAACAATTGAGGTTTGCAATGGTTTCCAGAAGTTACTGCATATTCAATATCACATTAAAACCGGGAAATATGTTTTGTGGTGTGAAGTCACAAGCCAACTCTTTAACATACACAGTTCAACATAATTTTTTGCCCTGTAATTACAGAAGTGTTTTAATCTGCAAATATATTACCTATTGAGCAGATATCACTGCTCCATTTATGTCTCTCAAATTTACAGGACAATGTACTCTGTGATTTAAACTTAATTTCATGAGCTCGTTAAGAAATACAAAAACACAACAAATGGTTGGTTCCCTTTGCCCAGATTAGTCTATAAAGTGAATTCACCTCCCAAATCACAAAGTTTCTTAGTTTGTAACCTGTAACTCTTAATCCATGCACTTGAGATCCATACAAAAATAAAGTCACCTAGCTGAGCGTGGGGGTGCTTATCCTTCCTCCTTTGTCACAATGTGGGCATACCCTGTTTCACAGTGGGGTGCATGAAAGCCTGAGCAGTCCAGCTGGTAGGGAATCAACTTCAAAAGTTGGGCTTTTTTTGATGAGATGAATGTTTTATGCCTTCCAGATTGGAGGTATGGTTTATGTAATTCTTGTAAATTAGAAGATGGCGATGAAACCACCAAAGATGATGGCTGCAGGAGATAGCAATTTCCAGGTGAACATGGCAGTGTTATGGCCCTTTAGCTTTTTCTGGCCACCTGTCCTGGCTACAATATGCTCTGTCTGCCATCAGAATGCATCTTGGGCCTTAGCGTGAGCTGTGTCGTCCAAAATACGAGCAGGAGTTGAGTACAACAGCCACAGTAGCACAGGTTTTCTTTGCTGATAAAATTTTAGATTTTTATTGTGCTTTTTAAAACACATATTTTTAAAGATACATTAGCCCCTTTCATAGAGCACTGCTGTATATCTTGAGGTACTGTATGTACATGGTGTTAATTACTTGGCTTAAGATGACATCTGCAGGTATTTTGACAACCCTATGTACCTGTATTATTCTTTTGCATAGTTTGTTATGCAGCATATCAAAGGCTAACATTGACTTGAGCTGCTTCAATATTTGATGAATACGCAAATGTAAGCTGTGGTGTGCAGATTTATTACCTGTCAAAACCCCACAATCCTAGTTTTTCATGAGCTTGAGAGAAGAGTTTTTTATTTTACTTAATTTACTCCTTGCAATACTTTCTGAGGTGGAAATGAAAGAAACTTTTAAACACACTGTCAGATTCTGATAAATGAGAAAGTGGTTTGAAAGTACATTCTAGTTTTCATTAAGATTTGTGCTGTACATGATATGAATATTCAGTGACTTTTCATCCCCACCATGCTAATCATCAGGTTTGATATAACTTACTGGTGAATATAATTTGACTTTTTTTGTCTTACATATTTTATATTCCTCTTGCTCTCTGTCTGTGTCATTGTCAGCTTCTTTTTGGGTCACTGCAGAAATTAAGGAAATAACAAAAAATATTCCTTACTTAATATTACTTAGAAAATTAATGCAGATATAAAAGCAGTGGGTTGGCTGCCTTTATGAAAGGGTAATTCTAAGAGAGTGTGTGAGAGGAGTGTATAATTAAGTCTCATAAGTATGTCACGTATTTGTACTATGATTTCTATGAAAATATCAGCTTCCATTTTGCAGGAAGGTCAAAAAGTTGGGTTTTAAAATTGAAAAGAAGATACCATTTTCACAGATCTCATCTACTGGAAAACCTCTAAAATGAGAATTTCCTTCTGAAATGTAAAATGTATGTGCTATATGTAAAATAATGTGCTATAAGGAGACCAGTAAGACAGATAATTTCTCTGTCTGGTTTAGTATTGACACATATATTATTCTTCCCCAGGGCAACACCACTCTGGCATGATAGAACATGATGTGACACTAGAAGCATTAATAATTAGTTCGTAAGTCAACTTTTGGTGCTCGTCTTGCATCAAAGGAAATAGTAAACTTTTTTTTTAATCTTAAAGAAGAGTGCCAAGAAAAGTCTTATGACTCAAGTAAAACATCTTAAGCAGTGCTAAGTGCTTTTTTATTTTTGTTTTTTACTATCTGGCCTGGGAAATGAGGAAGTGCCTTATGTTTAGACATCCAGATGTCATTATAGTATTGTTCGTTGTTGATGCTTCTGACCAATGTTAATGTTGATATATGTGTTATATAAATACGTCGTTAGTTTACCAAATCTGACACAAAAATACATTTGCAGTGCAGATGCATGAAGCATCTTATAAAAACATGCCATTGAGTAATTTATGCAGCACTGTGACTCAGTGTTTCACTAAATAAGATATTGAGAAGGGAAGAGCAGTTCTAAGTAATCATTTTTAGTTAATTGTTTCTACCTATTGTTATGGAAAAGAAGAAAGATACTGCAGTTTCTGCATATGTTTTGGGTAGACCTTTCATGTCCTAGAGTATTAAACACTTATGTAACACATCCTAATTGGACAAGTTATGAACAGTGGATGTGCTTCCCAGTCTTCCTTTCTCCTGTAATTGATGTGACTTCCATTAACATGTAAATTCTGCTTTGTTTTCTTGGATAGTTTTTTTTTCCGAGCAGTTGTACTGTGTGCATTATTTTAAAATTAGTCAGTCCCTGTGGAGGATGAGGCTAGCCATGTCCTGCTTTGGTCCTTTACTTTCCACTGCACTTCTGCATTTCTGTCAGTGTTGTGGGTAAAAAGGTGGTTAAGGAAAGGTGGAAGACAAGCTAAGTATGTTTTCCTCTCTACAGTTGTGTAAATCTATGGCAGTGTAGACATCCAAATACACCACGTTTACATAGACATCTGTCCTGAGTAAAGGAGATCAGTGGGTGTATGCAGTACACATAGAGGTGTTTCTTTCTAAAAGTTTCTCACTTCCTGAGCAACAGACAGGTTCGGAATGCTTATAATCAGCCTGGAAGAAAGTAAGCAGTATAAACTTGTTGACTGTGGGTTCCTGTAAATTGAAATGTTACTTTGCAGATTTGAAGTAGTATAAAAATGGACTTTGTCTTGTATAGAGTGTGACATGTGTTTAGTGTTTGTAACAGTGCAGTTAATCTACTGGGTGGTTTTGAGATACTGAGAGCCCACCCCTGGCAGTTTCCATGAAAGTGGGCAGTGCTGGAACTGTTCTTGTCTTTTAAAGATTCTCAGTGTTAATTCTCAGAAGAAAGGATCCTGTATACCCATTCTGGATGGTTCCTTTATTGCCAGTTCTAGCTGCAGATGATCACTTGTTTTGCCGCTTCAACTTTTCAGATTCAGCTGAGTGAGGAAGGATACTGCTCTGCTGTTTCTGGTGTTGCCTCTCTTCTAGGACCTCTGAGTCACCACCTTCTGAGAAACACTTCTTACTTAAAACAGTTCAATTAAAAAAAAATTAAAGACTCAGCAGAGACTCTAGTATTTACAAAGAAGAAAGCTTTTTCAGCTTTAGGAGGTTTTCCATAAAAAGGCAGTGACTACTGTCTGTCCAATCAAATCTTCCATAGCCAGGCTGGACCCAGGGCTGTTACTGTTCATGAGGAAAAAGATCTGGCAAAAGCTGGAAGATCACAGCAGAGAAGTCAAACTTTGCCTGAAATGTTGTCATATTTTCCTCTGATGCTGTAGTAATTCTGTTGACATCATATGGTTCATAGCTTCATTTTTCTTTGTGATTATTATTTTCTCATAGGTAATGGTGATGATAAATATTTCCTAAACTTTCCGAAAATTTACGTTAATTTTACAATGGTTTTTTTTAAAAGCAGGTATAATGCCTAGGATAAAAACTAACTTTTGTTGCAAATATTGACAAGCAGTGATAACTCCTCATGTTCCACACAGTTTGTAACAGATGTTTTGACCAAATGTTGGGGTTTCTGTCTGCTCTTATATAGTTATTTCTACTCCTGGTTACTTGCTTGCAGTTCCAAGTTTTTAGTATGAATCTTATGTCCATATTTTGTCTACCTTTTGAGGATTTAAGGGTTCTTTTTTTTTTTTTTTTGTTAAGTAAAATTTTGCATCTTCTCTTTGCAGGACCCAGTTAGGATTCTGAACATAAATAGCAGCAGCAGTAGTAACAGTTTTTCAAAGACCCAGAAGTTAACAAAAGAGCACAAAGAAAAAATTTCTAAAGACTCAAAAGAACAAAAAAGTGCCTTCAAAGAACCTTCCAGGGAACATAACAAATCTTCCAAAGAATCCTCTAAGAAACCCAAAGAAAACAAACCACTAAAGGATGAAAAAATAGTTCCTAAGATGGCCTTCAAGGAACCCAAACCCATGTCCAAGGAGCCAAAATCTGAAAACACCCCCATCCTTACAATAACATGTGGGCAGCAGCAAGAAAAGAAGACTCTCACGAAAAGGCCCTCTGTGCTGGACACTGATGAATCTTCTGCAAGGAAAAGAAAAAAAGCCAGCTCGGATTCATTATTTAAAAGTTTTCCTAGTGCCCCACCACTGGTTCTTACTTGTTCGGCTGACAAAAAACAAACAAAGGATAAATCTCAACTCAAGGTGGGGAGAGTCAAAATTGAAAATGATGCACTGGAAAGGAAGACGCCTACTCTGCCACCATTTGATGATATTGTAGATCCCAGTGATTCTGACATGGAGGAAAATGTGTCCTCTAAATCTGACGTAAGTGGTTGTTTGGTTTTGCTTAATGCTGTACTCAGTGCTGTATTGAGTATTCCCAGTCTGTGAAACTGTGCACCAAACCTGTGTTCTCCCCTTTCTTTTTCCTGTCTGCTGGCAGATTTTCCAAACTGAAGAATGTTGATGGCCATGTTCAAACTTATATGTGTTCTAGTTGAATTGTATTGCCTATTCAAGTCTACTCAATTACTAAATGTCAACATTACGACAGTGAGCATATGGGAGATATCTATAAATAGTATTGCTCTTTTGATGTTCTTTAGAAATTCATGTTTCTTTTGAGAGAAAAGGAAATGGATTTAAATGCTAAATCTTTGTTTTCAGGTATTGGAGAGTTCACTAAATCCAGGAAAGGGTTGCAGTTATATTAGAGAGTTACTTTTTTTTTTTTTTTTTCTAAAAGAGGCAGTTCTGTCAATGGTGCCAGTTTTGTGGAGGAGGAGTTCCTAGAATCACACTCTAATGAAGAGGATCTATCCTAAGTAGTAGGCTTACCAGGACGAAAGACAATTTAATGGAAGCTTGCTTTCCTGAAAATATTTGTCTACTCTGTCTGCTCATATGTTTTAAGTATGATTTGCTCTTTAATTTTATTTTATTTTATCCTAATAAAACTAGCAAACTTTGATTTTCAGAAGCATCTTTTATAGAGACATCTAGAGAAGGAAAGGCACAGTAGGAGAAGCCTTGTTTGGTGCCATTATTTGTGCTTATGACTAGAGGTGTAGTGTGCATGCTAGAGAGCAATTCTTCCCAGCCTTTTTTGTTCAATTCTCTCATTTTTCTGTTTTCTGATTTGTGTCTCTGTTATTGTCATAGATTCATAACCCTGCTTGCCCTTTCTGGAACAGACAATAAATGCCCTGCTGTGGGGAGGTGTCAGCTTTAGGTTTTTACTTTGTAGAAACTTCCCACAAGGGAGAAGGTAATTTACTTCTTGAAGTGACCTTTTAATGACTGGTCCCTTAGGGCATGCAAAGGCTGTAAAATTTAAAAGGTATACAATAGGACAGGCCCTGCTTTACAGCATGACACAGGGGATACTCTGTGGTTGGAGTGGGATTCTCATTATGGCTTGGAACTTAACCATTTTGTCTTCAAACCTGAAAGTGTATGTACTTGTCACCCTTGGTGTGAATTATTTTTTTGTGTTTTCAAAAAGCGGAATATTCTATTTTAATTTGTCACTAGCCTTAACACATGCTATCGACCCTCAGTATAGCTGGCTAACTAAAACAGATTTTTGGATTTCCTGTTTATTCAAATAGATGCCATGTAGGAGCACATACACTTTTACTGGTTGCAGCAGTTCTCCTTTTTTTTCAAAGACAGAAGAATTGAGACAAGCAAATCCAATGTAACTAGAATTTTACAAATGGTTCTCCAGAGGTGTGTGCTGTTAAATAACTTGAAAATAACTGATATGTGAAATATATATGGGTGGTAGTTAAAACTAATCCTTTTTAGTTGCTGATAGGTATTTCCCTCTTTGTTGTCTTGCAATCTCTTGTCCACTACAATGGTATAATAGGACCATCTCTGTATTTTTAATAGGCTGACCCAAGTCCACTTCCACAAGTCCATCATCTGTCTGCAGTTGACCTGTAGGACCTAAGGAGTTCCTTAATTCTGTACTAAAGCAAAAAAGCAGATTCAGGGTTTTCTAAGTGTGCAAGGCAATGTTACTTAGAGGGCAAATTACAGAAGTCCACTCCAAGAAAAGTAAATCCTGCTGGTTTGGGCTCTTGTGTATTTTCATATTGACATACTAGATCATGGAACACACAGGTCTTCTATGCCAGTGTGGTCCCCATCTGAACGGGTGAAAGGATGTCTGCCCCTTTGGGACTGTAGTCCTTAATAAATCAGGCTGAGTGTGGCGCCAGTCAGTGATTGGATACTATTTAGAAAGTCACTAATATACTTAGTTAAAGAAAACCTATCTATGAAACATGGAATAATCCCCTAAGGTACCTGAGTCACACAATTGGCACGTGCTGTGGGAGAAAGAGCTGGGCAGCCTGGTTAGTGAATGTCTGCAGAATTTCACAAGGAGATGTTCCTCCTGCATTTTACCACTTTTAACCAGGGAACCTAATGAAAGGTGACCAAGCAGTGTAATAGAGATGTTCGGTATGCTGGAAGAAATAGTTCGGAGTTTTTCTATGTATTGGTAAATTTTTAAGTATTTAAGGAAGTTTTGCATCTAGATCCATAAAGGGTATATCCTATAAACATAATCATATTGAGGAAAAGAAAAAGGAGAGGAGTTGCAAAGTTACGTGGAGAGTAATGGAAGTAAAAATACAGCAGTGCTTTTTCTATACAACAACAGTAATTTCAGATCTGTCAAGTCTTCATGATACTAAAAAACATAGTTACCTAAAGCTGGGAAGATGCTTCTTTAGTGTCATATCCTTGCATAATAATATACTGTAAAATTAAGTCAATTGTTACTTCTTACTCTGGTGCAGTTACGGTGGTGGGTATAACAGCCCTGATGAACAAAGTATGGATCATTATTTGGGAGTATATTTGCTAGTATCCAGACACGGTTTCCTAAGTGTCTTCAAGAAAGCAAAACCATTGTACCAAATTCAGCTAATTTATGTTAGGTAAAACAAATTACGTTACAAATCAGTACTTAAAAGAAAATTGTTAGAATACTGCAAAAATACTAATTTTGAGTCAGGTGCATTTTTTCTAGTTCAAGTTTTATTTATGACATTTATACAAACATAATAATAATGCATGAATATAGTGTTCATATATTGTATATAATGAAATTATTAATAACTTTGCTAAGAATTTTGAAGTTTCTTCACTGTAGGGAGTAAGAGATGGTCTAATTCTCAAGCGGATGTGTTCCGAAATGGTGACTGTTCTCTTTACTGGTATTGCATATGCATATACTCATATAACTTTACACATAAAACATGTTAATTTTGTAATAAAAGGTGCAATGTAGAATGTAGAACTTCCTGCAAAAATAAGTTTCTTACTGTTGCTGGTCACACACAGGATGGTTCTCAGAATTAGATGTATTCCATTAGACATAGTCTGAGTTTGGGATTTTAAAGTAAGGATGACATTCTGAAAAGTCCCTGTGGTAAAGGAATCTTAATAAGCATGGTTAAACAGAAGTGTTGTTTCCCTGGGAAGGTGCTACAGGATGGCAATGCTGCTGCTCCTCTGATTTCTTGGGATACAGCCTGAGTTCAGTGAATTGGGGTGGAGTGTGTCATATCAATCAGTGGGCTTGAATTTCAGACAAAAAAATAGAGTGTGCTCAACCCTTCACAGTACAGGCATCATACGCTACCTAGTTATGGGCATTCAGACTTGAAACACAGCCTTTGCTTTCATGAAGTAGAGGATGTAGTTGCAGCACCTCCTGAGAGAGGTCCACTGTTTTTCAGGTCATTAAGTGTGTCTGCCAATGGTTGATCTTCCATTGGAGCTGTCCCATGAAATTCACCATTCAGAAAACAGATTAGCATGGTGTTATCTCGGGGGTGTTTCAGAAAGCTGGACACTGTCCTGTGGTGTAGTCAGTCTCTTTTTGAGCTACAAATGTCTCTGTAAAGTTCAGTGGGAAATACAGGGAATCACACCCTTGTTTAGTGATAAACTCTCTGCCCATGCTTAATAGTCTTTCTGACTTAGACCAAGACCATGTATGGTCATTCCTCTGTGGTCTGTTTGGCGTCCACTGTAGTGTGGTACTTATTTTAATTTTGTTTTTCTGTTGACTTTGACCTGTTGGTAAGTGAAACAAGTGTCTGCATTTCTCTTTATGTTGCAGATTTATGGTTTTATTGAAGCATAGGGATGTTAACATTGTCCACTTCAAAATTCCAAAGATTTTGCTTTTAAATTGAATTACAGGATGTTTTCGTTAACAAAAACTCCACCTGTTTGCTTCCTGTGTGGGACAGTGCAGCAACATGATAAAAAAATGACTTAGCCTTGATTTTGCTGCCAGTCTGAAATACGGTGATATTCTTGTAATGTTTGTGTGAGCTGCAAGCTGGTGTATGAGGCGGAGAAATATAGAATTTTGGATCTGAGTGAAGCATTTTCATCATGGTTGGAGCTGCCCCTTTTGAGCCATGGAGCTATTTCAGAAGGGATGCTCAGATACTTCTTGTTTGATTACTGCTGGTTTTGCTTGACTGAGGAGGGAGGAAAAGATGTTACATGGCTCTTGGTAAAGTCACTGCAGCAGGAAGGCACAAAGCAGGTAAGGCAGATCATACATACCTGTTCAGGTATTAAATATTCTCCATGTATTTCCAGCTGAGAGAAATGAATAGCAACTCTTAAAGTCTGCCATGCATGACAGTGATTTGGTGGATTTTTTAGAGAGTCCATGTGTCCCTGATGAATGAATTTCTTCCAGTGTGATTATTTTGCTTGTGGTATGTATTGGTTTTTTTCCCTTCCTGCTTGTATATGTCACTGCATTAGTAATTGTAGCAGCCTTTTGGCATGTCAAAGCCTATGGAAATACAATCTGAGCAGAAATGCATGTCAGCAAAATGTGACAGCTCAGGGGTAAGGAGTCAGTTAAGAGCAGAATACTTTAGTGGGTCTTTTGCCTTCAGGAAAAAATCCCATCTCAGGAAGGACTTTACAGAACAATGAAAATACAGTAGAGATCACATATACTATGCCTTTGTACATAATTAACTGCTTGCATGTCCTGAAGCATTGTTAGAGTATGAGTACCTTTTTAAAGGAATCCGTAAAATGCCACTTTCAATCTGGCACATGACGTAGTAATTTCACAATTGCAAAAGTGGAAGAACATTTTGAAAACCCCCATGGTCTTGTAAAACCTCTAGGCTGGCTGAAAAAGCCTACTTTCTGCCAGAGCTCGGAGCTAAAGTCAGAACTTTTTCAGGTTGTCTTTAATGTCAGAAGGAACAGTAGTGAGATAGAGCTCCATGTGCTGTTTTCATGTAGTTACCAAAGGTGAAAAAAAAAAAAAAAGAAGATAGAGTTTTTTTATTTTGTGAAACTGTGACTCTCAAGATGATTGATGATGCAGAACAGGGTTAATACTGATTATATCCTTCACTCTGGACTGGGCTCTATGAGTTTGCAACTGTCATATCATTACATTATTTTCTTTTTTTCATGATAATCAAATGCATTTTTTCTACATCTAGTCCAGGAACTGACACTGCTCTTAAAACCATGCCAGCCACTCACATGGTATTGTTGAACATAGTACTCCTGTGTCGAGGAAATAATTCAGTAGTCACAAACAAGTAAATATTGTACAGTACAGGGTATTTCCTTTGTGATATGTGCTCAGAGAGAAATAGTAGCCAGAGATAATCAGACCTCTTAAGAGAAGTGGCAGTAGGCCACGAGTATGCTCTGTGGCCATCAGCATCCACTGCTGTACGGCACTGTTCAGCTCCTATATTTTGCCTATTTTAATTAAGTGTTACTATGAAGCAAAAAATGCTTTGCCTTCACTTGCAAAAGCTTAGGTGCATGTTAGGCAGTTCTGTATATGGGGAAATTACAATTGCTGGATGAGGAAACAGCATGACAGACAAGTAGAGATCCTCTGGGCAGCAAGCTCAAATGTTAAAGTGAGACAGTTTTGTTACCAGTATGTTTTTGGAAATGACTGGCTTACAGAAATGTTAAAAATTTAAAAATAAAGCAGTGGAAACAAATTATGTAGATATGATTAAATGTTCAGGCTGCAAAGGTAATCTTGTGAGAGCCCTGAAATTTTGTATTCTTGAGGCAAAGTCTGTTCAGGTTTTTTTTCGTTTTAGGCAATGTTACATTTTGACCACAGAATTAACATTAATCGTTATTAAGCTATTAATACAGGCTGCAGTATTGTACTTCATTTGCAAGTGCTGGCTGCATCTGATTCATTGTTACTAGTCAAATGAATTAACTCAAATATTTGCATTTTGAATTGTGGCCATATTTTCTATATTTCAGCACTGGAAATCCTGTTCACCTGCTATCCTGCAGAAAGTAAGGGTTTTAATTGGGTATGTGCAGTGCCAATAACTGTAATCGTTTGGGGCAGGGGCATTTTGTGACATAAAAAGACTTTGTCTCATGTCTAGTAAAGTCATGACAATTTCAAGAGGCCAAGGTGGTTTACAATCAAAATAATAAAATATTTAAGGCACGGTATTTTATTTTAATCATAATGAAGTGAGATCATCTTGATAAGGATTTCATTGCTTTGAAGTTGCTTTATCTATCTATGTACATTAATTTTGTTGCGATCTAGAGGAATGGCTGCACATATTTAAAATAAAATTCAACACCTGATAGTTATCAGCTGACATTTTATCTACAATAGTTAGATCTATTTGAGGCTTTTATGACCCTTTATTTTTTATGCGGAACCAGAAAGTTTACAATTCTTTAGAGGGGGGCAAAAATGTCATGGTTTACTCATGTATTTTTGAAAGTTTGTTGCCAAACTCCCCATGAAATTCATTAGATAATTTTGATAACACCTCCCATTCAGAGGCTTGTACTCTGGTGATGACTGACATGAACTCGCCAGGACGCACCGTAAGTACACAATTTCATTTTTATATTTAAAAGACTTAGTAATCCCCTGAAGTTTAACTTTTACTCACACAGGGTAAAGGATGATTGAGCTCAGGGCTGCAGTGAGTGTATACCCTCTCTCATGCCTGGGCAGAAGGAATGACTGTCCACTGCCTGCAGATGAGGGAGGGACTGCTGTTCACCTCCTGGGATTATGCTGCATGTTTGGCACTGTGGAGCGATGCTGGGAGGGCCTCTTGGAATGGGCAAGGGATGTTCCTGATGGACATCATTTGCCTGCCTCAGACTCAAGGATGATGGTGCCTGCGTGTCTTTGTTCTCCCAGTACTGAAGTGCATGTGCGCCTGGCACAGGAAATAAATGAGAGCAGACGTAATCAAGCAGTTTGCTTTCATGCCCTTTGATAACATTTTGATTGTTCATTGAAGGTGGTTTGAGATCACCACATTGGCAACAGAAGAACTGCTGCATAGTTTAAGAGTGTTGGTGTGAATTTGTGTTAACTCACTGAGTCATTTTTCAGTAGTACTGTTTTGGCTTAGTTGATATCTCAGTACAGCTTACATTTTTGTTAGAAAAAGATGTCGCAAAATTAATTACTTCATTCTTTTTCCTACCAAAACCAAACACAAAATGCCCAAAAAAAAAAAAAAACCAAACAAAACTTGGAGTAAAACATCTAGCTCTGTTGGTATTAAAACCTAACATTTTCTGTTGAAGGCTTCTAAGCAGGCTTTCATCTTCCCTTGAAAATAGAAGTCTTTATCTGCCCAACAGAAATGGGACAGACTTTGTGCTTCCTCTGGCATTGTGTTTGTTAGTGACATTTCTAGTGCCCCTCTCTGAACAGCAATACCTCATACCATTCATTCCCATTGAGCCTGAAAAGTAGATGCATGTAGCTTTGGTAATCAGATTTATTTGTTTTAACACTGTGCCGCTGTGAAGGGACCATGAAATTTGGTAATTAATGCTGTCTTTGCCCTAATGAAAGTGACAGTCCCTGCAGGTGTAGCACAGTAAGATAGAGCTGCCTGAGTCCACAACGTGTATGTAGGGTTTTTCAAACTATCTTGAGACATGTTACCTGTTCTTGCTGTGGATATGTGAACATGAAGGAATTGCTTTCTGTGTACTTAATGTGCTGCAAACCATCTGGCAAATGTGAGGTAGTGATGCCCTGTGTTGTAGGAATTAATGTATCATACAGCAGAGTTAGAAGATAAGGATAAATGGAGCAGTTTGCACTTCACAGAATCTGTTTACATATCCACAGAACTTGTATCATTATCTCAGAGCAACATGAAAGGAGATTTTAGAGGCGACTGATAGTAAGTACCCCATCAGCAGCAGAGCTGTGTTGTGTTGCTGAGGTTAACAGGCAGCTCCACCTGTGCCTGAACTCCCTGAGGAAAGATGACTCACACATCAGGGGATGACCAGAACTGGGGTCAGCAGTAACTGGATCAATGCCTCAACAGTGATTACCCTGATGAGAAAACCATTGCAAAACTTATGCTGTTTAATACCATACTTGGTGAACAGTCTTGATAGGACAGAAGTAAATCAAGTGTTTTGCTGCTCTGTGTGAGGTCTTTTTAAGTATTACCTAAATAGTGGGAGGACGTTACATACAGTAACCAATTTGTGTTTCATTATTCAAATTATCAGCTGCAAAAGTATTACAGTCTAAACCATGGAAAGAAAAGAAGTAGATACAGGCCATGACGATTTTGGTTTCTTTCAATATATGAATGATATTTTTCCACTGCCCATGCTGCTTTAGTAGATTTTAGTTATTACAATGCAGCTTTATTCTGTAGATGAAAAGGATTTAGTTTCAATATAGTGTTTACTGCATTGTGTCTTCCACAAGAAGAGTAAAATATCATCAAGTAAAGTGCCATGGTCTGAGTATTCTGGACAGCAACAATTCTGTTGCAAAATTGCTCAGGTTCAGGCAGGAAAAGGCCAAAGGAGGAAGTCATTCTTGGTGCTCTCGGTGGCCTAATTTTGCTTTGGGAGAAGTAGTGAGAGTAAATAAAATTTTGTGTAATAAATGTTACAGTTTTAGCTAAAGGAAACAACTTGTAGATGAGATGTTTCAACTTGATTTGTTTGTGCCAGTATAAAATCTTTTTGATCCTTTGAACAGTGTAAAGCTCAAGATTGATCTGGATTGTATTACATGAGATCTTAATTTAGCCATATTTCAAATTATGTAATTATAGCCCAGTATTTTTAATAACTTCATTCAGTGGTTAAGGTACCTATTCAGATAACTATCAATTACATTACAAATACATTACACTATATTGTAATTATGTGAGTGAAATGTAGTTTAAATATAAATATCAGATTTTTTTACTTTTAAAGAGATTGCCTTTATTGTGTGTTAGAATCTCATATCTTATGAAACAGAAGCAAAACTCTGTTACTGTAAAACTCAGATCACACTATCAAAACCTTTTTGTAAATGAGAGAAGCAGAGGTAAGGAGCTTTAAATAAGCATTACTTTTTGTAGTATTCTTTTTTGTATATAAGATGAATGATCTTCTGTGAAAACTACTAGACAAACACATGATATTATCATAGAGTGAGTGCTTAGGAACCATCTTATCAGATGTTTCAGATCTATAGAGAAAAATGAGTATAGAGCATATTGTTTCCAAACATGACATCTAAAAATCATTGTTCAGTTTACAGTATCACAAGACTGGCTAAAAATTATGACATTTTGAAAAATAGTTTGAGTAGTTTTGTTTTGGTTTAGAGACTTGAGATTTTTTTAGGGTACAGCATATATTTTTGTATTTTTCTCTCTACAGCTTTTCACTGAAACTGGAATGTACAATAAATGAAAGTTGTGGGTTTCAGATAATCCTTTAAATTCTAGAAGTTAAGTTTGAAGGAAAACTAAATACAATGAGGCTTGCTGTAAAGCTGACAGGGCCAACAAAGATCTGGACTTGATCTGTCTGTAGTTTATAGTTAAATTTTGAACAATATAGTTTTCTGGTACATGAGTTCCAGATCCTGTGCAGCTGGATTTCAGGAAAAAAAAGCTGTTGTTTTTCATATATTTTGGTCTGCATTTACTTGATTTGTGTGACCTTGACAAGCTTTCAGTGTAGTAAAGTTTTAGTGTGGGGTCATGCTGGGAGTATTCTACAGAGTTTGAGCTACATAAGAATAGAGGGGAACTGAGGTGAATTTGTGAAGTCTCTGAGTACCTGCTGAGAAGACCAAATTTCTAATGTGTAGAAATGTACCATAGTGCATAATTATACCCATAAAAGCAATTTTACATGTAGATGGTTCTCCAGTTGCTTCTTTTGTTAGTAGGAGTGTGTGAACTCCTAGCAGTAGAATCTCAGATCTGGGAGAATTTAGGTGAACCACCTTCCTGCTGCCCCAAAAGTGACACCAAACTGTCTGTTTGATTTCCCAAACAGTGAACTGTGAGTGCATCAATGTCTGTCCTTCCCAGTGCTCACACGTAACATAGGGCAGAGTAAATAAAAGACAGCAAGAGAAGGGAGTTGGGACGTCTTGGCTTCCAACACAGAAGCTGAAGGAGTTGGCCAGAACAACTACCACCTATCTTCCATCATTAGAGCAGAAGATGTAGAATAGTTGAATGAAGCTGTCACCGTGGCTTTAATACCTAGACTGAATTTTCTGGTTGGTATTTAGTACTAAAATTGAAGTTACTTTCTTTCTAAAACACATTTCCTTTATTGTCTTAAGATAGCTTTGTGTATAGAATATGTGGAAATTCTCAAAGGGAAGGTTTAAAATGTTAAGTCAAACTCTCAGAAAATCAATATCTGAGTATTGCTTGTCAGCTTAATTTGGCCTTTCCACAGTTAGAGGAGTACAGAGGAACAGTCACCATCTCATCAGGGGGCTATCATGCCACTGAGCCTATAAAATGAGCAATGTTCTTCAAACAAGTAATTTATTTAGCATATCTTCATCTTATATCATTTGGCCTCATTTTTTTTCCCACATAATTCAGAGTACGTATGGAATACAGACCTGTTAAATTCCGTGTGTCATGCTGCTCATAGTTTATCAATTCTTCACAAATATTGATGTCTTTTCACACATTTTTTGGAGAAATGTGGTCTAAGTAAACACAATATTTCGTGGCAGTTTTGAAAAGCCTTCATATAACCCTGTCTTTGCCAGCATTACCTATGTATTCAGGACAGTCTTTGTCCTTGGTTGGGCTTATCTGATGAGAACTTCCATCAGTTTGCCTCTTATGTTTGAGGACTATGTTCATAAGCATGTGACCATACACATTTTTAGTTTATTTTATCTTTTGTTTACTTGTTATCTTGTAATCATGAAATCCATGGAAACTCTAGTATTCAACTGCTCAGGGCAAACCTTGATCTTCCCTCCTGTACTTTTTTGCATGCTTTACTATGTGTCTGCCACACTTTCCAGTAAGATATTTTCAGCAAAAAATACCATACAGGTTACAGAACAATCTTCACTAGTGGCTTCATCTTTCAATTGTTTTGTTTCAAATGTTCTGCAGAAGAATTTTTTTATCTGCATTTTTTAGCTCAGTCTCCTGTTCATGAATCTTCTCTAAGTCTTGAGTTTTTGTGAGTTTTTATGCTAGCATTGTCTCAAATTTACTTTGATTTGTACTGGTAAAATAAAACCTGTTCATAAATACAGAAGGAAAAGGCTTTTCTTTCAAGATTAGATACATGTTTCACTAGGACGGTCTCTAAGGAAATGCAAATCCCACTTCCTGCAGTGCATTTGTTCAGAGGAGACAGTTACAAAACTCTTTTAAGATTCTTTTCTGGATGCTACTGTTTAAATGAAGAATGTGTTTCAAATTCAAAGAATCACAGGCTCTTTGAGGTTGGAAGGTACCTGTGGCTGTCATCTGGCCTACCTGCCCTGTTCAGTAGTCCTGTTAGAGAAAAAGGCTCGTCCTGCAGGAGCATGTTCCTCCTCCCTAAAATTCTAAATTTGCACAAAGTGGAAGTGGAAGCAATGCTGAGCTGTATAAGTAGTTTCAAGTGTATAGACTTCTCTATATGAATAGCACTGGGAAACATGTCTTTAGACTATCATGTGTAAAAATTAAGAAATACGTAGAGATATGACTGACATGAAATCAGATATTGCTGCGCCACTTAATTTTAAGCTTCCTTCAAGAATGGTTCAGGGAAAGGCAAGAAAAACCATTGTCATCCACATACAGATACCTTCCCTTTCTTAATGTAAGAATTAATAAAGAGCTTGAAATGATGTGGGTTATTTTTAGAATCATAGAATCATGCTATATCCTGAGTTGGAAGGGACCCAAAAGGATTATCTAAGTCCAGCTCCCGGTCCTGCACCAGACAGTCCCAAGAGGTTGTACAAATTGGGACAACCATGAAGTATTACAGAAACAGCTCTGTTACATCCTTTGCCATAAACAGGTGGGTTTGCCTGAAAGTTCTTTGCAGCTCAACAGTGAATTGTTTAACTATTTGTAAAAACAGACAAGAATTTGGAAATGGCAGAAGCCAGGTGATTTAGAAAAAGCACTGGTAGAAAAGATACCTTTTCAGGGAAAAGTTGGGCCAAAGAAAATTGGGGTTTTTTTGCTGAACAGTTTCAAAGCACAGAATCCCTCAATCAGGCCTAATAAAGAAGTCACTGTCTCCTGTGCATTACTATGAGAGCACTAAAACGAAGTAGACTGTCTGAGAATGCAGTAAATCATATGGGGTCATTGCACTAACGAACAGTTCGGACCCACACTCTCACTAGCTTGTCTGTAGAAAGAGAAAACTGGTAAAACAGGAAAAGGCCATATGAGAGCAGCTCTTTGCTGATACTGTCTTAAACTTTTATTGCTGAAAGATACGCTTTAGCTAATTTCAGACCCATAAAAAATATTTTGTGATTAGGAACCAGTGAATAAGAGCAGAAAGCCCAAGTGTGTAAAGCCATAAATACCTAAGTCCTTGGGATAAGAGCCTGTAAAACTGTCAAAAAGCATTGCTTAAGTGACAAAAGACACCCTCTGTTAACTAGAAGCATGGGTGCTGTTGGCACTAATCCATATTCATATATGGAAGGCGTATTTTTAATTCCTTCTGAAAATGCAAGTTTTTTCTGCTAATAACATTCATTCTTAGGTTAAAAGCAACTGTTTCCTCTGAGTGCGCTCTCACCCAGATTTCTCAGTCAAAAAAATGAAGGTTTCATTTCCAATGCTTAACAGTTTTAATATTTGTGCTGATCTATATTTGTTGGAATAAACTTTCAGGTAGGGCTGTTAAGGGAAATAAAGTAAATAGTTTTAAAAGTTATTAGGAACCCTTTTTAAATATGTATGATGATCATATGTGTTTCATAAGGACTTTCTGTGGTTTGAATTTTCAAAATGATCTTACTAAAGCAGAGCAGAATTTTTACCAGGAAAATATACAACTTTGTATGTATTTATATAAATTTGTTCTTATGATACCAATTAGTTAATGTTGAGAGAAAATTTCGACACGGAGCAATTTCACTGCTATTTTCATGCCTTATAATGAGAATGAGATTAGGCCTTTCCCCCTTTTCTTCTTCTTTAAATTAGCTGGTTAAAAAAGAAAGTAGTGAAGTTTTAATAGTGAAGTAGTCTCTGAACCTGTGTGATTTTTTTCTTTTTAGAGTTTTAGCACTTGAAAGCCAAATATTTAGTGTTTGCTATTTTTTTTTAAGAAAATGGACTTTAGATTAAACTTACAGTTCATGTTGAAATTAATAAAGGAAAAATACAGTTAATGGAAATCTGCAGAAACCAGTTCTCAGCTAGTAATTTTGCTGCAAGAAGCAGAAATTGACAGATAAACCAGATGTTTAAGAGTAGCCTGAGGCTAGACGACTGAACTTAGTTTGTTGATGTC
The DNA here is from genome assembly GCA_013398075.1 of Notiomystis cincta. Taxonomy (NCBI): domain Eukaryota; kingdom Metazoa; phylum Chordata; class Aves; order Passeriformes; family Notiomystidae; genus Notiomystis; species Notiomystis cincta. The sequence continues at coordinate 31,112 of VZRX01016040.1, read as the reverse complement.
TCTAAAGTTTGCATTGACACTTGTTCTTCATCACTGCAGTCTGTTTCATATTATCATGATTATTTTACAGCTAAAAGTCTTGTACGGTTTTACAGAAACTCAGGAAGGAAGAAAAATTTTTTTCAAGAATGCCTGATTTTCAGAGCAGTGTCAAGTGATGCTGCAGTGTTTCAGAAAGGTCTGATGCTGTGAACCGTGTAAGAATCTTTCTTGGTACTGTGAAGTGGGTTGTGTTGTTGGCTGGGCTGGGTTTTGTGGCACAGGCTTGATTCAGTTGTATGTAAGTGGCATACACCCACAGAGTCAGGTACAGAGTTTGTATTTTGACTGTGTGTCTGTGAGAACTGGAGCTGGTGTTGATTTAAGGAGAGCAGATGTTAATGGTGTTTTTCTCAAGCATTCTGTTGCCCAAATAGGCATCTCTCATCGTGAGAAAAGGCAACAAAAGGCAGTAAATCTGCCTGCTCTATTATGAAGGGCAACAATAGATTGATTTGTGGAGAAAAAGCAACTGTTAGGCTTAGGTAGCCTGTGTGCGTGAAAACTGTGTTTTACAGACCAGATATTTCTGCTGTCATTTTTGCAAACAATTTAATTCTGTCTTCATCATGAGGCAGAAAATGTTTGTTGGCCTGGAGAACACATCATGATAACACAGTTGTATAAAATTCAAAGTGCAAGCAGGTTTTCTTTTCAATAGTAGATGTTTAGACCATGATTTCCTAATAGGATTTTCAGTGTTCCTTCTGCAAGACCACTTCTTGTCTCGTGTTCTGTTAGCATCCCCTCTACCCACATTGATACTTTGTCTCATGTACTCCGGTGAGTGTGCAAGTATGTACCCTTGGGTCTAGGAATCAGCCAAAACGTATATGGAGACTTGCAACCTGGCAGCGGGAAGCAGGACTCTTCACTACTGCCCTCGTAAGCCATAAACACTGAGAAAAATATACACTCTTTCGATGAAGTAATAGGACTTTCTCATTAATTCAAAAGGGAAATTGACACATTTTAAACAATAATAGGGAAAAAATGTGTAGAAATGTTTTTTAAATAATGTATACTGATTTTAATAACCTTGTTTAAAAATTTAGTTCTCTTTTGTAACTGGTAATTCTAGATAATTTCTCTTTGTAACTAGGTATACCTTCTGGTTCAATCACATTTACAATGTGCAGAGTTTTGATACATATGGAAAGTGTTAGGCTAAGCAGAAATTCAGTAACAGCATAAAAGTTTAATTTGAATCCCTATATGATGGCTTATTTTCTAAGGGAGATGAAAGAAAACTGTTTGAGGTTTTTTGGCATTTAGTGTGGTCTGCTCAGGTCTTTCGTTTTTCAATTCCACAATGTCATTGCTAATTTGAAAAATGTTGCATATGCAGTATGACAATGACAGAGACGCCTTAGGTTTATTATAAACTCGTTTAGGCTCTCATGTTGTATAATCTTTCAAATAAGGCATTGGAAACTTCTTGTTAGGCTTTAGCAAAGAACTAGACATGATGTAGTAGTGTGTATGTATGGTGAGTGCAACAGTAATTTCCACAATGTTTGCCTCACTGACACCTGAAATTAAAGTCTTTGAGTATTATTTGGCCCCACAGTTCTTTTTTCTTGACAGAGTGCTTAGGCAGTAACTAACCATAAAAGTTTTTCTAGGCAAAAAATGTCTCTTAATATGTTATTTATTTTCTTTTTTTTCTTCTTTTAAGTCTGAACAGCCCAGTCCTGCCAGTTCCAGCTCCAGTTCCAGTTCCAGTTTTACACCATCTCAAAACAACAGACAACAAGGTACCAGTAAAGGAAGAGAAATTGGAAGGAATGTGTGAAATGAAGGGCCCAATAGAAACGGAACTTCTGACATCTCATTACCTCTTCCGTTTCACTGCCTGAACTGGGCACAAGTACCATTAAGAGACTTTCTTGCAGGTTGTTTTCAGGTGTGGCTGTAAGGGCAAAATAAAAGGAGAGAAAGAAACTGTGAATCTGAGAAAAGGGTGTGAATATTGATTTTTTTGAAGGACGAAATACTTGCCAGTCACTTAACAGAGGCAAAACCCAAAAGAGTTTCTGTTTCTGAGCTGTCATTCTGCAGGATTAGGTAGCATGGCACCTGGCTCCATCTGAAGCCCTGGAAGAGTGTGGTTTCCCATGGGCAGCCAACTGAAACCCACAGATGTGTTTATGTAGACCCTTTCAAAGGCTGTGATCCTCCCGTACTATGGGGAAGTTTTAAGAGCACACAGTATTTCCTTCAAATACATGGCAGGGAAGGATGATGGTTAGACTTTTCTGGCTAATAATTTCAGTTTACTTGAAACTCAGTAAAGAATGCATTTTCTTCCTGGAGGCTTTGCCAAGGCATGTTTTCTGTAAATAAGTTGATATTCATTCTCCATGATCTATTAAACTGCTTAGTTCCTGGTTGGCTTCTTTCCCTGGTTTATAAGATTGTACAACCGATACAGTCTTAATGAGCTTTTGTTTTGTTCTTTGGATAAGGAGCGTTAAAAAAGCAGCCTTTGATTAAACAAAACTGTTTGTTTTAGCCATTTATACTCCTCAGTGGTAGACTTGATTTAAGGTTATGACAATACATTAGTGCCTCAGGCATACTGATTTTAAATAGATTGTCATGTGATTCATACCTGCCCTGCTGCCTTCTGTAGGTGACTGGTAATGATTTTTTGTTGTTTTCGTCAGGCTGTGTTACTCCGTGTGAGAGAAGGCAAGAGCTGAAGTGAACTGTGGAAATGACTGGCTTCAGGCAGTTGATTTTTGCCTAAGAATAAACAGATACATTTCCTGCTGAACCTCCATTTTTGTTCTCATGAAAGCCTTAGTGGTGTGAACTGTCCATTACAAGCCAAAAGATTTGGATACCCACTTCTGCATCTGTTGTCTTTGCTGGGAAAAAACTTGCTGACTTAGTAGTTTCTTCTGAGCAGACTGGCCCCATCCATCTCTTCTGGATCACATATAAGATGTGTGACAGATTGTCTTTCAGTTCTTTATACCTTATCTAGAATAGATGGGCAATTTGTCCTCTGATGTGAACAGCTCTGAAGTGCAAATGGTATCTACATATTCTCTTTTTTGCCATGGTAAATAGTGGTTCCTGCTTGTTTCTGGGAGTTCCAGAAAGCCCAATTAACTCAGCATGTTCATTGCCCAGGCCATTAATTTGTATATCAAAGGTATGGAGCACCAGGCATACCATGGCATTTTCACACTGTATGCTGTGCTCTGGTCAGAAGCCATGCTTCTTCCCTAACTGGAAGTTACTTGCCAGGACTGTTGCTCTTTTTCAGTTGCATTTAGACTCCAGTGTTCACTCAGGTGTCAGAAATACACAGCATGAACTTTTTTCACCTCTTTTTGCATAAGCAGTGGGCTAAGCTGAGGTTCCTCAAGTTCTTCTGTCTTTGGGGCTTACTTTGGTATTTATCTGTTTCCTTACCAGGAAAACTTGCTCTTGGACAACTCCTAATATTCGTTTTTTCCTTAACTATTCTGATCTCTTAGGAAGTAACAACTTTTCAAACCTTGAAAAAGGTTGTTACGGGATTTTAGAGTAAGCATTAGGAAGGAGCAGAAAATTGCTATCCATGCTAGAAAAAAAAAAAAGACCTAAAAATTAATGTTTACTGACTGATAGAAAATTTTGCTGAAAAGTTAGCTAGCAATGTGCTTTTCAGACTCCCAGACATGCTCCTACACTAAGTGAGAACTTGTTTGAATGACAGGGTGTTCCATGCTTATGGGGCTGTCAGTGATGGATGTATCTCCGGAGTCCAAGTTTCTTTTTATTACAGCTCTTATAATAGCCATTTCCCTCCTTCAAGGGTCAGATGGTAAGTTATTCAGTCAGACTACAAGTTGTCATTTTCAAATAGCTGAGTATTGTCTGCCTGAGATCCAAACAGTAAATGTAGCACAGCTCAGCTTCTTCTACATATCAGCAGTGGGTGCATGGACAAGAAGCACCTCCATGCTGTCACCTGTACAAATGTCTGGTCAACCAGGAATCTGCCCATCAGCACCATCTGGTTTTCTTTCCTAGGGTGTGAAAAGGTTCATTGCTCTGAACTGGTCCAAACTGTGTCAATTTGCAGAAGTTCTAGGGCAGCCTTAGTGATAAATCATTCCAAACAACAGATTTGAAGTCACTTGCACAAAACTAGTCAAAATGCCTGTGGCCTGAACTTTGCTGTGTCTGGAGTAGTCCATAAAACTGTACCTCCCATGAGGGGAACGCTGTCCCTGTTACCAGTGTAGCACTGTCTGTCTGCCTTCTCTGCTGGCAGTGACCAGGGAGGACACTCTTTGACTGTTTTCCCAATAGCAAACAGAGTTGAAAGCTTCATCTCAGGCTCACTTTGTTCATGTCAGTGCTGTGTTTCTTGGGCTGAAGGAATTTCACAACTGTAATAGTAATTGCTGTTCCTACAGCCATCACTGATGCTTTCAGTTGCTGCTTTATGTCTTAGATGGGCTGTACTTCATCGTTAAATGTCCTGTGGCACAGGATATTTTACTTTCTTCCTTCTTTTAATCTGCTTTTGCTCATTTTTATTTCAAGTAGCTGTAGTATTACACTTCCCAGATCTATTAAACATATTCCTCTTTCTATCACTGTGTCTTAGAGCAGAAAGAGTAAAAATCAAAACCCAAAGTGAGTTTTATGCAGTTTTGTGAACAAGTCAAGCTTTGTACCTTCTTATTAATTCAGGAAAAGTGATAACATGGTGTTGGGTGGTATTGATGCGTTTTGTACTTATTAACATTGGTGAAGTACTTACTCCACTTGAAAATGACCCTGAAATAATGGGAACAGCTGAAGTTCAAATACATAAAGACCAGTAAGACAAAACGACTGTCTTGTACAGTACAATTTAGTCAGAATGATTTTTTAGACCCAAATCTCATGTATGGATTAACCTAAAAAATGGGCTAATATTGACCAATATGTCCCTGTAGGTCTTTATAGATCTTTATTCACATATAACAAGAAGGCAAAAAATACTAAACCCCAGCAATGCTTTTAGCAAGCACACATTTCATGTCAGTTTCTCCTGTCATGACAGTATTTTACTTACTTCAGCTATGGTCCAGGCTGCAGATTGTTCTAAGGCTTGGACATGTGAGTCACTTCATTGTCATGAGTAAGTCTCTTGAAGCTGAGTTGCTCATGTGAGTGAGGATTCATAGATAAGTAGATAGGTCCCTGCAGTATAAGCCCCCATGCATTACTTCATTTGTTTAATGCTTAAGACTCTCCTCTCTCAACACAGTATGTGGGGAAGACAGTTTTTAAAGCTGGGTGAATTGCCCAAAACACTGGGAAGTAAACTTCATTGTATTTTATTGTCTCTGTTATTTAAGGTCCATTGAGAACTATAATGAAAGATCTACATTCAGATGATAATGAAGATGAATCAGATGAAGCAGATGAGAAGGACAATGATTCTGAGATGGAACAACCTGTAAATGCACGAGGAGGAAGCAGGAATCGCAGGTGGGTGTCTTTTGATTGCAGGTAGCCTGCTGAGCAAGACATGTAGTGCTTGTTAGTTACAAGGTGAGGTCTGATATTCTCAGAGTTCTGAGTAGCAAATGGGCAGAAAATTCACTCTTTCTAAAGTATCTGCACATAAAAGAGCCCCTTTAAAAAACTAGCAGAACTAGCCATTCCGGACAGAAACTCTTCCTGTACTAATCAATATGGTTATGATGATCCTCATTTTGACTTCAGTCAAACTGAAGTTTGACTTTACTTGGTTTCATACCGTTGTGACTTGAGAGGAGGAGTTATAATTACTTCCTGGCCTAAATTAGAGAAAATTGTCCTTCAGCTGTTGAATGAGCTATTCCATACACAGTCACAAGAACTCTCTGCTTACCAGTTTTAGATTAAGCTGTTAAATTGAATCTAAATCAAGGAAATTTGAATTTCAAGTAAATTCTGTGCCGCATGTAGTAGATAATGCGTAAAAGTGCATCAGAAGGTAAAGCATCTGCCACAGAATTTCTTAAAATTTTTGATTAAAAAGCTTCTGCATCCTTGCAGCAACCTTCAGAAGGCATTTCAAAATCCATCTGGTGTTCAGGCAACTTGAAGCTCCATCCAAATGGTGTTCAAGGTTATGGAAACTGCCTCTCTCAAACACTCTTCATCCTAGGTTCTTTATATAATTCCGAGGGTTTTCCTGTTACTGCACAGCACCTGAATGCCAGTGTCAACTACTGCTTGAATGGGAAAGTAATAGGAAAACTTGAATGAATGTCAGCTGCTTCCCTGGTATACTTTAGCAGCTGAAATCAACGAGAAAAAGACCAAGATGACTAGCTGTTTGAGAACTTGTTGGTGTCACTGATTGTGTAAAGGATTGTTTGAAGCTCAACTTCCAAGTGTGGAGGTTTAGTTTCAGTTTTTTATTGGAACTTTAAGGTTATTGTTTCTCTACTTCTTTTTATTCCAAATAACTAATAGTTTTTTTTTTTCAATAAAGGAATACTCCTGGTTGTTTGTAAGTAAATGAAGGGTGAAACTGACTGGGAGCTGGGATTTTTCATGTGACCTCCCCTGAGATGCTAAGTTTTTAAATTTAAAAAAAAAAGTGTGTTACTTTTGACAATTAACAAGGAACTTTTCAGTAAAACATATGGTCAGGTGGGAAGTACAGCTGTTTGCAAAGCTTTTAGAAGAGCAGAAAAGTATCCCTAAAGACCACTTTCCATCTTTGACGTAGCTGTGAACAGAGATAGGGAGCAGCAGTTCAATTTTGTAGGTGTTTAACCGTTTCTGTAACATTAGCTGCTGTTAACTGGACACTTGTCTCAGCCAAATGCAGACAGGCAGCCCCCTTCTTTGTGCTGCAAAGCGCTTTTTCCGGAGCAGGGCGCAGCCCTGCTCAGATGCCTCTCTTCCACGTGACCCTAATTAACAATAGCTTGCTCACTGTGAGAGGGTACCTCAAAGCGCGGGGCTGCCTGGCCCAGCTGGCAGCCCTCTGCCTGCGGGTGTAACCTGTGTCTCTCTTCCCGCAGGGTGAGTCTGAGCGATGGCAGCGACAGCGATAGCAGCTCGGCCTCCTCGCCGCTGCGCCAGGAGCCAGCGCCGCCGGTACTGAAAACCAGCAACAGCCAGGTAAAAGGAGCGCGCTTGCCCTTTGTGTTAGCAGTAGGCACCGTTAACATCACACTCGGGAGTCTGTGCATTCATCCCTGCTCCTCTCCCCCACCGCTGTTTAGCTAGAAAGATACGGTGTGTTCTTACTGCAGTAGAAGACACAATAGTTTTTACTTCACGTCAGAGTACTCGTCCCAGATTTGTGAACACTAACGCAGTTGTTATTTCTGAGGTAGTTTGGTTTTTCAAAGAAAAGAAAGTAAATTGTAAAAAAGAAAGAATTGTAAAACACGTCAGGGACAAATGAGAATTTGGTTTAGGGCAGTACCTAACCCCCAGTAAGACTCTCTAAATATAAAATTAAGTATAAAAACTTTCATTCTTTAAAAAAAAACAGCCCTCATTTGTCAGTTATTTTCAGGAGCCCTGATTCATTCCCAGTGTCAGATGTGTCATATGCAGAGCTGTCAGGACATTTACTGGCAACAAATGGCTACTTACAGTTATGGTATAGTTAAAATAGTGTCTACATGCAGTAACACAAGTTCATGGTTTAAAGGGTCAGTTTCAGGGGTAGGTCTTTTCTGTATCTCTTCTCTATAATTGCTTCAATTGTCTGGCAGATATTATTTACTTGCCCTTGGTTTTCTATTAAGATTTCCAATACAAACCCCAAATGTTATTATTCAAGTTAAAATATATTCTGCGGGAAAAAAAACCACAAACTAGGAAGCACTTTGTTCACAGAGAGAAGGTGATTCAATGTCCAGAAAATACCCTTTATTTTCTACCGCTGTAGGTTCTTCTAAGTTGTCTATAGCAAAGTTAGAAATTTTTAAGAGATAGTCTTGAGGTTAAAAAGCTGGCTGTAAGGAAGAAGTGACCATATAAGCATAAGAAAAATAAAAAATCTGTCTATGGCTTGTTGTTTAATGAAGACTGGCTTCTAAAGAGCCAATGTAACTGCTTAGTAATTGTAAGTCTCAATACCAGCAGCCCACTCAGTCACATCTTTTGTGTTCCTTTGTCTGTTGGTGACTCTCCGAACAATAGCTGTGTGTTGTCTAAAATACCTTCACATACCTTCTTCCATTTCTTTAACTGAGCTAATTTTATAACTGAGCTGCAAATTGGAAATTTCAGGAAGCATTTTGAGAATTCAAATTGTGTGGACTATAGCCACATTTGTAATCTCATCTTGGTAGCTTGCCAGGATAATACTTCTTATTGATTTAATCAGATTTGTGTTATCTAAGTTCCTTTATAGAACTGAAGAGCTGAGGCAGAGTTTGTATTTGTATTAGCTTCCTCAGACATGATTAGTGCTGTATCTCATCTAAATAGTGCTTAAGATGTTAAATTTTACCTGCATATCAAGAGCAGTGTAAGGAAGCAGCTTTTTCAAATATACTGTGTTCTTGGCAAGGTTCTATTTGAAACCAAGAGTTTTCTTCCTGTGAAAACAATAAAAGCATCTAAAAGGTACTGAATTCATGATTAAAGGTCTGGATTTTTGTAGGATTGGGTGGGGTTTTTTTTTTCCAAGACAAAAATTTTCTTCTACTGACCTACATGGCAGTAACCCCAAAGGGTGTTGAACAAAAGTACTAGAATTATTCTTCAGAAATGTATGTTTTGATTCTGAAAATGCATCACTCCTGGCTAAGTAAATCAAATGAGGTTAACTCAGATCTGCAGTCATTCTTGCTAAATAGGGAAATAGCTGTCTGCCAGGTGTATTCTTAAGATGCTGGTCGGCCTAGGGAGCATATATGCAACTTAATCATTTATACCAAGGGAAGGAGAAACAAGAGAGGACCTGGGGGAAAGTGTAGGTAAGGCTTCTAGAAGACTTGTTCTTACAGGCTTTGTTTCCTTACTCTAATTGCTAAGTTTTATCCTGTGTTGTGGCTGTTTGGTGTGGTTTTGGAGTTAATCATGCTAGTGATGTTAGTCTCACTTTCAATGAAATGTGAAACATAATCTCCCATTATCTGTGGTTACTTAGTTTTCTTTGATGTTTTTCAGAAGAACTGGTAATATTCTAGATTAGGAATGATATGGTAATTTTTCTTTTAACTTCAAAAACTGTTCTCCGTGGAAAAAAACTGAAAGAGCAATCAACAGTTCTTTTCCCCCCAAATATTTCTGCCTTTTGTCCTAAGAGTTTTAGATCAAGCATGGTGTCCTGCTGCTTGCTGATGTGCTCTTCTTGGATCTGTTGGTGAAGCAGTCTTGGCTTGTATGAGGGATAGTAAATGGATGTGAGTGGCATTGAAGGAAGAGTACCATATAAGTGCAGAAAAAATTACTGTCAGTCACTTTCATTTTCAGTTACAACTCATGCAGTCTTTCAAGGACTGTTTCAAAACCTCTGTTGTCAAAGAAAAGAGGTAGTATTGACAGGAAAAAATGAATAGGAAAAGTACAGTGACAGTGATGTGGTGTTTCAAAGGCACTGGAGAGACCTTCAGCATCATTTTGTATCTGCCAAATCACCTCTTATCCTTCCAGTATGTGAAAGATAGGGGCAAAAAAAGTGTTGAGAAGGCTTTAAATTCCAGAAAATTCCTTCTTTTAAGGATTACTAATATCACTATCACCTCATTACAGTACCTCAACATTTTATGCTGTAAGTTACATTTTGTTCTGAAAAATATGAGTAAGTTGTATGGATTAAAGAATGAAAAGCCTAGTTTTGAGTTTGTGTTACTAACAGCAGAATTTTCCATATAATTCCATATAATTGTATCCAGTGATACATTTAATTGTTACAATATTTTCTTTCTTTTTCAGATTTTAGAAGTGAAAAGTCCAATAAAGCAAAACAAAACAGATAAACAAATGAAGAATGGGGATTGTGATAAGGTAAATAACAATGAGGTAGCAATAAAATACTCCAGAATATGCTACTAATTTGCTTACCAAATGCCAACATTCATTACAGAATGAAAATCTTAGTACATCTTTGCTTTGCATTCCTTTAGGTGCAGATCTTTCTCTGTTTTATTTCTGTAATTCTTTAATCATCTCTCATATTTTGATTTTTTTTTTTCCTGCTTTTCAATCAGGTGGTTTGGGAAATTTCACCAGTTGGGAATCTGCCATCTATTTATTTCATCTACTATCCACCATAAGTTGTTTCGTGCTTCACAGAGGAATGAGATGTAGATGAGAATTCACAGATGTATTCCTAGCCCAGAAATCAATCAGTTAGGGAGGGAAAAAAAATCATCTATATTCCAGAATCTTTTCTGAAGGCTGTGCATTAGGAAGTGGCAGTGTGATTTAGCATGTTAACTAAAATGATACGAAGCAACTGTCATCATTTAACTTAAAATCTTTCTACTGGTTGTGGGCAAGATTTCTCAATCCTTCTGTGAGTGAACATAACACAATTGCCCACTATGGACAAGTGGCTCTCTGAAGGCTTGTATTTTGCTGGTATTAGTGTCAGTTTTGTGTATTTTGTGGTATTAGTGTCAACATGAGGCACGAGATGAAAGATGCAGCATATAGATTTTTAGTGTCTAGATTTTTGTCTGAAGTACCTAGATTTTTAATGCTCTGATTTTTTGGTTTGGTTAGGTTGAGTGCCATCTTTCTTTCTGCTTACAAGCAAAAAAAAAAACCAAAACGTTTTTGATGGCTCAAGCTGAAGGAAAAAGTTGATAATAAGGTGGACAGGTATGATATGTTTGACATCCCAGGAAAGAGACAATGGAATTTACCTGTGGATTAATCTTGCTTGGTTTTTCTTTCCTTAGATCTCCCTGTTGACACAAAATAAATAATTACATACCTCTAGAGAAAAACATTGATTTGATTTTTAGTCTTTGAGTTTGGTTTGTACATGGAAAGGTGGGATATGTTTTCTAAAGATGCTGTTTTGGCATCCCCAGTCTTTTGATGCTTTCTGGCACAGTTGAAACACAGAGATTATCTTTACCACAAATGACCACCTATGAAGATTTCTGTTAGTGTGAAGTATCTTAAAAAAACACAAAAGTTTATATTTGCATTGTATTAAGCCTATAGAATGCCAGACTCTTAATAAAAAAATACACCTCAAAGAAGAGTTTGCTCTTACCTCAAGTCCTGAGTGCAGTTTTAGGTGCCATATTCTAAGAAGGATTTAAAGCTATTAGAGAGCAAAGGAGGGCTGCAAAGATGGAAAGGGCCTAGAGGGGAAGGTTTACAAGGAACCACTGAGGTCACTTGGTCTGTTCAGCCTGGAGAAGGGAGACTGCAGGAGGAGACCTCACTGACTGAGGGAAGACCTCCTGAAAGGAAGGGGAGGGGCAGGCACTGATCTCTTCTCTGTGGAGACAGTGACTGGACCAGACAGAATGGCCTGAAGCCATGTCAGGGGAGGCTGGATATTAGAAAAAGGTTCTTCCTTCCAGAGGGTGGTTGGGCACTGGAACAGCTCCCTAGGGAAGTGGTCACAGCACCAGCCCGGCAGAGCTCAAGAAGCTGGGACAATGGACAATGCTCTCGGGCACATGCTGTGATCCTTGATGCTGTCCTGTGCAGAGCCAGGAGTTGGACTCAGTGATCCCTCTGGGTCTCTTTCAGCTCAGGATATTATATGATTCCAGGATTTAAAGTAAGATTTCTATTTGTACTGGTTTTGAAGGTATCTGAAGTTTATAAATTGGATTGCTACGACTTAATTAACAAGTTGTTTGTTGGGGGGATTTGTTTCTAGGCATATCTTGATGAACTAGTAGAGCTCCACAGAAGATTAATGACATTGAGAGAGAGACACGTACTGCAGCAGGTGAGGAGCATTCTCATGCACTATCACAATGTGCTCATTGAAATTCTGGAGTCACATCTATTTTTTTTTTTCCCCTTCATTTAAAACTCTATAATTAGGTTTAATAGCCTTCAAGCTTGTATAGTCCATAGAAGTCTATTACCTCTTATACTGCAGCTTGGGGAATTTTTTGCACTTACTTTAAACTGTGTTGTCTCTCTAACTGACAAACTTTAAAAAAAATCTGAGATAAATTTTTCACCAGTTTGTTGCTGTGTTTCTTAACATACTGTATCAATAATTATGAACATTATCAATAATTATGAAAATAGGATGGGAGAATGGATATAGCTATGCACTGTGACATGATAAAAATCTTGTTGTTTCTTTCCTGAAAATGACCAGTCTTGTCTCAGAAACAATTGAAGTGTGGTTTTTCCTACTATTACCTCTTATACTGCAGCTTGGGGAATTTTTTGCACTTACTTTAAACTGTGTTGTCTCTCTAACTGACAAACTTTAAAAAAAATCTGAGATAAATTTTTCACCAGTTTGTTGCTGTGTTTCTTAACATACTGTATCAATAATTATGAACATTATCAATAATTATGAAAATAGGATGGGAGAATGGATATAGCTATGCACTGTGACATGATAAAAATCTTGTTGTTTCTTTCCTGAAAATGACCAGTCTTGTCTCAGAAACAATTGAAGTGTGGTTTTTCCTACAGCAAGCAGAAAACATAGAATTCAAAGCAAAGCCCACTTTGAAGAAAAACCTAATATATTAATCAAATTGTCATAGAATGAGTGAAAGTGTACAAACCAAAAAGGCTCCAAATTTATTGAAAGACTATGCAATAGCAAGAGCAAAGAATGTGTTGGCTTTGGGTGGTATTGTCGGGTACTATTGGATTGCAAATCGTGAAGATTAAACAACATGCACCGTCAACAAAGTAGATGCAATTGTAGCATAGATGGCTTTATTATGTTTAGCACAATTATCTTCCAGTTTTAGAGATGTTTTAAAGAGGAAAATTCTACCACTTCTAAATGATTGCAATCATTTGTTGAATTTCTTGACTAAGTATGTTGGCAATATTTTGCAAGCTCTCCGACATTAACCACTGTGTTAGTTCAGGCTCCATATTGTGAGTAAAGATGGGAAAACTATTGAGAGGTCATTGGAAAGGAAAATCTTTGTTAAAGAAATCCTTGATGAAAGATGAATACTGATAGCTTTGTCAGATTTCTTCTTTCAACATACAGTGATGCATATTGGTATTGTTGCTTCCCAAGTTTCCTTTTCCTACAAGGGGAACCAAAGCATGATTTCAGAATGGTGGCAGAGCCAAATTTTTATCTACATTGGGAAATTATTTTGCAGGAGGCTAAAAGATAGGAATTGCAACACCCTGTCCACTTTGCATTATTCATTGATTCTCAAAGAGTTCACGTTAAAATTGAACCTGGAAAAGCTGCTGTGTTGTGAATTCCCACCCTGTCTTTGCTTCCAGAGCACTCAGCTGCCCAGTTACCCAAGGCATAGCTTCCAAGTGCTGTCGCTTCTGATACACACCAGTGGCCAGTACTGCTGTTGGCAGTGCAGAACTGAGCCACTGTCCAGCCTTGGGCAGTCAGGCCATGAACTCAGCTTTTACTAGGGCTGCTTGGACAGCCTGCAGACCAAAGGGCTTAGGTGGCTTCATGAGGAATTTTGAAAAAGAAAATCAACTTCAAAACCTTTTGTGCAAAGGAAAAATAAAAACAAGCAAGAAACCTCCTTTTTTTTCCCATGATGGTGGTCTAGAGCTTTTGAAATCCTGATAGGATAAGCCTGGAGTAGCCAGATCTGACTCCACAACTGAGCTTGCTCTGAGCAGGGTCTGGGACTAGCAAAATGCTTCCCAATTGGAATTATTCAGCCATCATAAGAAATATTTTCAAAGTAAGTAAAGTGCTTCAAGTTGAACTCCTCATTCTCTTTCTCACTAGCAGCATTTATTTGGTGGTGAAGAAGTATTTGTCTTTGTTAGAAAAATAATGGGTTTGTCCACTAAATTGTGTTCATTCTAATAATGGAGTACTGTTCTAGTAAGCTTTGTGGGAAGTTACTAAAACAAGGAAAAATCATGTGAAAGGAAACATAACTGAGCTGGAAAATTTAGAGTATCCTGTTCTGAGTAAACGAAAAACAGTATATTCTTGTGCATTTTAAACTGGACTTTTTTTCTCTTGAGGCTGCTTATCAAACCAGATAAATCATTCAATCATGAACTTTGCCTCACAACTTGCATTAAGAGTGAGGCATTTTAATGCTGTAATCCATGATTACTTGTACATTATTATTTACATTATGGAAGTTTGGTTGATGTAGAACTGGTGTTGCCTTCCTGGGGGAAATCGTTCTTGCAGATTGTTTCCCGTGTTTCAGAGCATTTGCAGGCTGTTGGTAGAGCCCCAGTGAAAGCTGGATTTATGGCCAGACTGTGCAGGCTGGGACAGGGGTTCAGTTCTGCTGGTAACAGCATGATAGTGGCTACAGAGGTCTACCAGGAGTCAGTGGAAGAGCCAAATTGCTTACCAGCAGCCTGTTAGCCTGTCTGCACTAGTGAATGGTCTGTGCTGCTATAAAACGAAACACAGCTTAGTTTTAAAACCTTTAATCACTTAATATTCTGCAATTCCTTAACTCGTATGATTTTATCCATTTACAGAAATAATCTTCCCAATACTGAATGGATAACTTGCAGAGAATCAATGCTTCTCTACATAAAAAATAATCTACCATCCCATTTTAAATGTTCTTACTGCTTTGCAGCTATGTAGTTAATGCAAGAAACTTTCAGTGTGCACAGAAATTTAAAAGATACAGAGCCAAGAAAGTTTCTAGGAATTAATATGAAACTTCTAGACTAAGAAATACAAGTACATAGAGATTGCAGGAAGTACAAAGGCAAGAACAGCAAGATGCAGAACTACATAATGGGATTGTGGTTACTGCAGGAGAAGAGGGATCAAATATGCAACTGAAAATTGTAGACAGCTGCAAGAGTTTTAGAGGTGATGTTGATGTTGAGGTGGAATGGTGGTGGGGTCGTGTGTTTCTGAATGGCAAGTTGTCATCTTGTTAGTTTTTGTTAGGACAGGTAAGTCTCTTGTACAGAGACTTTGAGGGAATGTTCAGAGAAGGGACTTGCAAAAGAGCAATGAAGGCATTGATATAATGTAAAAGCATAGGCTTTTCAAATTTACACTGAGGAACATGAAAAGGATTTTCTTTTTAAAATTTTTTTTCCAATCTCAGTTGTTACCAAGTCCATGGCATGACAGCAAACAGGAATACAGCCAAATTGGAAATGAGAAAAATGTTTGTGATTGTGGCTCTTTCCCAAGAGAGGCATTCTCTTTGAGACATTTTGTTAAAGGAAGGTGAGAAAGAGAGAAGACAGGGGGGATGTGATACTGCACTGCAAGTGCCTAGACACATAGTGATATAATTCTGATGTTAGATGCTACTTACAAATATGTAAGAATTGCTTGAGAGAGAGAAGACATGTGAAGAACATTTGACCAAGAAATTAGTCCTGTGGGAATCACCTGAGCAATTTTTATATGAATACTGGACCATGGCAAGACAGAAATTGGTCTGAAATTACATTTACAAACAAATTCCTCTACCACATCTTTCACTGTAAGGAAAGAGGTTTGTTTGGTTTTTTTTTACAGTTTTATATTTTTACGTTTTACAGGGGTTTTTTTACATTTACAGTGCTGAGGGTTTTTTTGGTTTTGTGTTTTTTTTTACTGAGTCTGCAATCAGATGTTAATGCTGCATGTCTAATATATTCAAATTTGGCTGGCTAAAGCAGTGTTTCTAACTCTGCATTTTCAGTGCAGAAAATGTTAGCGTGACCCCACCAAAGGCAGTAACATTTCTGGTAAGACTTTGTATGATATTTTGAGGCATCAGAAGTCGTATCTTCAGCTGGTAAAAGATCTGAAAGCCAGTGCATTAGGCAGCACAGGCGTAAGGAAGAAATTGAGAGTATGCAGCATGGCTGAAAATTACATTGCTCATGTTCCCAAGGTGCTTAACTTCAGATGGCAACTATCTTCTTAGAATTTTCTGCCAGGGGCAGCTTGGAGGTCTGGAAACTATCACATGGCCTAAAACCCTCCATAAATTGAAAAATGACTGTCATTAGTTGCACTTTGGCTTCCTTATACAAACACACTCATTTGCTTGTTTAAAGGCTGATAAATAGTTATACTATGATGGATAATGATGAAACTGAGCTGGAGAGACATTATGTAAACAGAGACGTAATTTACAGCAGAAAAGCAAAGCTTATACAGCAGGAACAAATGGGATATTTTTGTTCTTTGCAGCCTGAGCTCTTGGAATAAAACATTTTAATGCTGTGTTTTTAATGTTAAAACTGTCAGACTTCCTAGCAACTAATCTCAACCTTTTATGCTTTTTGAAGAATTTCTGAATAGCACAAGGACACATATGCTAATACTGTAAGTCATGAATTCCTCATTGACTGGCACACAGGCAGGTGTTTTTCATTGAGCTGTCTGGGTTTATCTTGATACATTTTTGTACATCCATTAAAGCCTTTGGGGTTCATTTCAGTCATTTGCCAGGTGCCCAGACATAGTGACTGTATCTCTTGGGGGCTGGATGAGGGATATGTTTAAAATGTTTATGTTTCCCTTGACCTAGAGCTTAAAAGCCCAAAGCAGAACTTGATCAATAGAAGTCCTTATCCATTTCTTAAAATATGCAGCACTGTTTAAAAAAACATGTGTTAACACTTTCATATAATCTCTGTTTCTAAAATCAAGTATATTGCAGTGGGGGTTACTGGGGGTGGTATTCTTCCACAGTAATGCAAGGAAGCGATAGACAGAGTTGTTCAATGTAGCTACATTTTCCTGGCCTCTGCTTCTGTAAACTTCTTGTGCAGCCATTTATTTGTCTCACAGTGGATATTCAGATAGCAAGCCCAAGATTAGATTCCAAACTTTACAAAAGGAGGCTGGATTGACTGCTTACCTTTGCTTCTCTCTTAGATGAGGCTCAAGAGAGTGCCAAAAATGAGAAAAACAATGCATATCGAAGTTTGCTTCTGGTATCAATCAGTTTTTTCCCACTGGATTTTTTTTTCCTCATGTCAATTGCAGAAGAGTAGAGGATGGAAAAGTGTTACAAGAATCTGTGAATCAACAAGTGGACAAATTAAATTAGTAGTTGTAGATTAAAAATTCCCATACAGAAAAGAAATTGAAATCAAGAGGTACAGATTTAAATGATGTGTTAATAAAAGCAGGATTTTTTCCTGGTACTTCCAGAATTTTGGACAGCTGCAAACCAAATGAAACAGATTTTATTTTTATTTTTATTTTTTCCCACCTTTGAAAATAAATGGTGATTGAAAAAGGAGGGTTTTTTATTGTAACAAGCATTTCCCTTTTATTATTTTATCTTGTTTCCATTCTGTTTAATCTGTGTTGTTCCATGCCTGACAATACACATTTCATATTTCATTTATCATCAACATAGTCTTTACTTCTGTGGTCTGAGAAGAAAAAATTTCTGTTTATATAATGACATGGAGAGTGGAAATCTACAAAATATTTATTTTAAATTCATTGTTCTTTGTGAAGTTGTTATTCTTACCAGATTTGTCTTTTTAAGGTACATTCTGTAACCCATGTGTGCATACATCTGTATCTCCTCCAGCTGTGGAAAAGGAATTGCAGGCAGAGTAATAAGGCTCAAAACAATCAAGGAGTATCTCAGTAGTGTTTCAGGGGAGGTGTAAGCCCCAGAGCTAAATGGGTTTCAAACTGGAGGTTGCAGACAGGGTGTGGAGTGTAGCCCGAGTGCTGCACCAAGGGGTGGTTAGAAGGACTGAGAAGAGCAGCGTTGTTCTGTCAGTCCGTGCACTACCCAGAGGCTGCTGCGGGGCAGGGTGCCATTCTGTGTGCCCATGGAATGAAACAGCACAGAAGAGATTTACAGCAGCAGGGTGTTGGCACTGTGTTAGCCCTCTCTGACAAATAACGCTCTGGCGTTTCAGGATGATCAGTGTTTTTTTCGAGGTAGGTGTGCGTTCTGGAACTTAACGTGTCTGGAGTTATTTTTACAGCAATTCCATGTTGAGTATGGAATAACTCTTTAAAAACAGAGACCACAGTTTAGGGACTAAAAATGTCACAGCTGCAGAAAAGCACGAGTTAGGTATCTGCTGTTGATTTCACAGAGCTGTAGGATGGTTAAGGTTGGAAGGAATCTCTGGAGGTCACAGGGACATGCAGGATAGGGCCAGTTGCCTGGGACTATGTCACATGACTTTGGAATATATCCAAGGATGAAGACACTTAGGCACAACCTAAGTGATGTATGACCTTGCTAGGAGTCCTTCCATGGTTGATTTGGCTAAAAATAAAAAAAAATAGATTTAACTGTGGTACTCAAGAAGCGACTTCTACTGTGTAAACTATCAGCTCATGTAAGAGCTCTTGAAAATATATATATATTTTTAACATGGACTAGGCTCTCTAAGGATTTATTTCTTTACTTTGCTTGCAGAAAGGGTTATGCCAATTATTTCCTAATGTAACCTGCTTTTCAGCTATGCACATAATAAATATTTCAGAGATCTACCTGTATTTTTTAAATTACTTGTTTGAGTTTAAAGGTATAATGTTGCATTCCCCCCCCCAACTTGTTTTTTTAACTGAATCAGAAAATAAGCAGATTTTCTTCGAACATTTGAAAAATATATTGTCAATACTAATGTTTGTTAGAACAGCAGATGGGTATGCTGACATTATGGTTGATGATGATCTAAAAAAAACCTGAGGTACTGTAATCTGGACAATAATGCATGCCAGAAAGGAAGTGAATGATAAGGATAATGGTTAAACCTGCAAGTACTGGGGCAATTTGGCTCATTTTAGGCCTTTCATATCATACTTGTTTATATTGACAGTGGGCATGTAAAACTTCTGGAATTTCCAACTGCATCTTTTATTTTCTTTCAGATAGTAAATCTTATAGAAGAAACTGGACACTTTCATATCACAAACACAACTTTTGACTTTGATCTTTGTTCACTGGACAAAACCACAGTCCGTAAACTACAGAGTTATCTGGAAACATCTGGAACCTCCTGAGGATTCAGCATATGGCTGCATCAAAAACTGTTCTTTAAATTGCATATGCAGAATGATGCGACCAAATGGAGGGGAAGAAAAACAATAACCTCTTCAGCTTTTATTTTTCCTTAAAGCCAGTCTCTTGATAAGGGAGAGAAAAAGTGACCAGACTCAGAGGACCACTCTTCTCAAGAAGAAAATGCTCTGGAGGAGTTTGCCTGGATAGCCTTGAAAAACAAACACAGAAAAACAAACAAAAATACTTGTTCTTAATGAATGTGTATGATATCATGTATCTCTCTCTGTGGTGTTCAAGTCCACAAGATGAATGCATGTTCAACACACTGCCTTACTACATAACTGATCTATTTATTATTGCATACATGTATCCTAAAGTCAATGAGTCACTGAGTGACACTACCAGATATTGCAAGTAGTGGGGTTCCTTGTGTGCTCTTTTGATGCAGTACTTTCACAAGCCTAGTAACCTTATTCATATTAAAATGCCACTTCTTGCTGTCTTTCTTTAGTCAATTAAAACACTACAGTCTTGATTCCACCTCTGCAGTTCCAGGAAACAAGATACAAACTTGGCAACAGTGGTCCTATATTTCATTTCCTGTCTACCACAGTGGGTTGGACCACAGCAAGTCAGACTGCAGGTCCTTGATTCTATCCACTTATTGATATTGACCATGGTTAAAAAGTGCACCAAATAGGTTCATATGACTTGCTGTCTAGCCTCAGCGAATAAACCAGTAAGACTTCTAACAAAAAATGTTATGTATAATGTCCTGAATCTGGCAACTCTTGCAGTCTACATTCTTGTGTCCATTTAAATGTTGCAAAATTAAATATATATCAGAGTGAAGGTGTTCTGCAGGAGCTCATGATAATAGAAAAAGTGCTGGTCCTGTCTTTAAAGAAAATGTTGTAGAAAATTCTTAATTTGGAGCTATTTATTACTTTGAGTTTCAACACTTTTCTGCTGCCAGTGTGTGACTTAATTCTACCATAAAACTTTCTGCATAACATTTTTGTTTGTTCATATAGGATATGATCTGCTTAGTTTGTTTTGGGGATTTTTTTTCTGATTTAGTTTGGTTTTTTTACAACTGGTAAATTAAAATCTTTTGTTCGAAAAGCAAAAAAAACAAATGTTGTTATACAATTAAATAAATACTTGGAATAAATACATGTATGATATCATCTGTATGTGTGTGTTTATATATACATGTATACTACACCTGTATATATACACACACACACACACACACACGCATATATGCTTTTTAAACTTTCCAGATTTTGGTATCTGTTCAATAACCTGATTGTGTTTCCAGAAGAATTTCTTATCTGTAAAAATGAGTATTCTTTCATACCATTCATTATTTCTTGCATGATCAAATGAGAGGATGTGTACTCAGTTTCACATCATTGCTTCGTGCTCTCATATTGCTGGTGGTTTCTTGATGAAATCACCACCTTTATATTAAAGATTCAAATTCCTAAATGAAAAGAGAAAATAATAATTTTAAAAATACTTCTGGATGCAAAGGTTTATTCAGGTTTACCAGACTAAAAAATGTATCTTGTTGCTAGACAGGCCAGTATGTCATGTGTATGCTTATATGCCACATGTAGTCTCTATGTGTAGAGCTGAACAGTAGTATCTTTATGACTTACTGTTTCATGTGCACAGTTTGTGCAGCACTGAAAACTATTGGGGTTATTTCTTATTCAAATAGTAAATCTTAATACTGTTTCTTTAAGTCCAAAGAAAATTTTACACTTTACTCTTTTTGAAAGGGCATGATACGTATTGGGCTGGGGGGCTTTTTTCTTATTTAAAATGTTGTTTGATCATACTCCACAGGAAGTCCTCCTTAGGCTTCTGAAGAATAAGTGTACCTTTTCAGTAATGTTATGACTCTTATTGATGATTGGCATGAAGCATACTTGAAGCGTTATGTTGTTCTTTTAAGTCCATGTCTTAATGTGCAATTGGGGAGGGGACGGAGGAGTGGGAGTGTAATGTTAACTTTACTATTGACAGAAGGCAGGTGACGATGGGGAAGGGAAAAGGGGTGCATGTAAAGGGGATAAACTTCAATTTTTATTGATTGTTTTATATAAAAATGTTTGGTAATCTAAAAGCAACCTTAAAAACCTTTGGTCTACAAATGTGTGTTCAACTTTCCTGTCTTTTAGTTATACCAGATGTATATGGAAATTTGTCCATTTAGACTTTTCTAACTAAGTCTTGTGATAAAGACTCATTGAGTTTCAGAAGGGGATACTTCTAGTACGACTATTGCACTGTTTTTTTAGAAATGGTGAAATGAATCATTTTACCCTTAAAATACCAGATAAGCTTTATTGTACACTGAGAACAGGGGTGGAGGAAAAGAGAAACTAGGTGAATAGGCATAAAAGGGAGATGACAGCAATTACAGTATCAAATCAGTGCTGAATTTCATGCAAACTGTGGATCATCCTTAAACTCTTAAATTTTCTAATTCAATGAGAGAGAGAAGAAAATAGACTTGTTGGTATCAATGCATGTATTGACTTTTTCACAAAACTATGATAGAAATAGAGTGACTAAGTTTTGATTTAAATTTTAAAGTTAGCTATTTTCATCTAATTTTGTATACAGAAACAAAATAAATCTATGTTCACCTAATTTCAGACATTCATATTTCTCTTAAAGCAAAAACAAGAAGACACCCTTCCAAGTCTTTAATGTCTATAAGCATTGGTCTTTGGGATGGGTTAAAGTGTTTGGCAAAAAATGTTTTGAAGTTTAACTTAACATAAAGCTGTTTAAAACAGTTATATGTGAGAATTTGGACCAGACAGACAGAGATTAGCAGTAAATTCCAATATCTAGAGTAAATCTCAGTGTGAGTCACTGTTACTTGAGCTGTAGTTGTATCCAGTAGCAAAGACAGTTTTCTCACTAGTAACTTTCCTCCTCAGAAAGTGGATGTCCAATTGGGAGGCAATTTTTTTTTTCTTTTTAATTTTTAAAATTTTACAAATTCTGATCAGCTGAGAAACTTTACAAAGCTTTCATCTAAATTTGAAGGCCATCTTAGTCCATGCTAAAGAAGAGGAGCTAGAAAGGAGAAAGGGGCCTCCTTTCCTCTTCTTGTACATTGAAGTGAAGAGAGTCTTGCAAGGTAAAACTAAACCTGTGCTCAGTCTTCAGCCTTTGGACTGTAAGAAATGGTTGATCATTTCTCTCTCTCTTCATTGGTTTGGTATTTTTAGGAAAAGTCTATGCTTTCAATTTCAGAAACGAAATGCACACAGTACAGTGCATTTGGAGAGCCCAGTATATTTCTATTAAAGTTTCTTTCAGTCTCTGGGAAGGAAATTACAAGTTCTTGGGTTTTGCCTGACCCATTGTTCTTCTTTCCCATTCTCACAGTGAAATAAAGTACTTTCACAATCTAGTTTGAGTCCTTGGTCCTTACTTGGTATAATCTTCCTTTCCTAGAAGCCACACCAGTGTTTGGGGGTCTCTTGAATGACCCAGTGATTTCAAGGCCTGTCACTTAATTTGCAAAATTGCTGGGAAAGCTGTAGAATTGTCTGAAGTGAAAACTGCCTCGTTCATTTGGTTTGCTTGTATGCATTATCTTACTTCAGACACTGCTGTCACGGTAGGATGTTTGGTTTGTTCATATACACCATATCCCATCTTTTACTACTTGCAGTTTAATGACAAGCTATCTTTTAGTAAACTCTTATTTCAGTCTATGGAGTCTGTTTTGTGTTTGCTCCTTGGTCTGTGGTTTGCAGAAATTAAGCATCATGATGAAAATGTTGTCAGGTTTTCAGCCACAGCAGGAGCTAGGAGGAACTGCAGAACTAAGCAGTGAAATAAGAGATGTTCCAAAGTTTAACAAGTGTGAGGCATGTGTTTTTATGAGCCTCAATAGTTTGCTTAATTGTCAAGCAGTGTACAGTAGAATGTAGTGTACCAGGCAGCTACTCTGTACACTGTACAAAGCTTTACTGCTGGGCATAAAAGCCTTACTAACAGATGACAGGGACTAAAACATATATCTGCAGTGCTTTTGTGCATGCTTGGGAGTTAATCAGTGCATTAATGCTGCTAAACCAATGACATTTACAAGGCTGGCTCTCTGTCTGGCCAGATAAATTAACATCAAAGCACACTCACTGTAAGGGCCTTGCATTTGATTGAGCAGCAAGAAATGCCACTGTGACTAGACAGGAAAGAGAAGTATTACCACAGCGAGAACAAAGCCCTGGGGTGTCGGGTGGAGTGAGGGGAAAGAAAAAAAGGTTGAGAGAAGAGATGCAGTAACACAACTGCTTTGGTTTGCTACTGTAAAGTCTGCTGCAGTTGTTGGTGAGTAGAGATAGAGGGAGATTGAAATTGCAGCAACATAAAAAAATTAAGGTGTTTTATTGTTTGGGAGGCTAATGTCTGTTTCACATTTGTTTCACTATTGCATCTGACTTACGTTCTGTTTTACCTCAGCCAGGCTGATTGTACTGCAAGGCAATAATCTTGCATTTTTCATTTACTTTCAATTTTTCCTGTCTTGAAATTTGAGTGAAGTCAAATGTAGGCCTGTGAAAGCAGCAGATGTATTTTTATTATCATTCAGTATAATTCTGACTGGAAGTAACCATTTCCTGAGTCTTCCATTAAATGGATTATGCATTTTCATATGTTCCTTTAGGGAACTGATGCTATAAAGCTGGGGTGTCTGTTAGTAAACTTCACCCTTCTCATCACAGCAAGGAATAAATTATTACCTTTTATCGCTGCTCACAGAGAGACAGAATGCAAAGTCCAAATCCTATTTAGAAAAGAGTGGATTTGTGAAGATGTCAGATACAGCTTTTTTAGTGAGACCTAGAAATAAAGCCTATCTCTTTTGGAAAGGAAAAGGACAGGAAATATTTGCTTAAAATATTTCTACCCTGATAATGCTGGAGTTTCCCTACAATTACATTCCTCTTTCAAATCGTTAAGCATCTAATAGCCAGTGAGTACATACAAACCATTAAAGAATCAAAGGAATTGAAAATACAGCCGAGTCTGTATTAAAATCCTGGCTGTGCAAGGAATAAGGTCGTAATGCTGATACTGCTTTCAGTGCAGGGCAGACATTCCTAGCACATGTGGTTTGTGTATCCTCATCTGAGTGGGTGGTCTAGAAAATGGTGCAAAATGCCGCGGGAGGGCTTAGTTTTTGAGTGGTGCAGAGGAAACATTCATGATATGCTCAGCCAGTACCACCCAGGCTATCCAAGATGAAGCAGTTTTCTTTCAACTTTTATGAGCAGCTACGTTTTCACTTTGCCTATTCAACTAAACATTTTAATTCTTTTTTTACAGCTCTGTTAGTACCCAGCTGTAAGTTCCACCCTTGCTAGGCACCTGGTCAGGTTCGGGGTGGGGTTATTGTGATGTGGCTCTTTCTTTGGGAAGGGCATAAGACAAAGTGAAACATGGTAGTGACTCCTTTATTACTATTATCAGTTGTTCTCCCTCCATCAATGCAATGTCTTCTCTCATTCCTGATTCACATTTTAAAGAAAGTGACTCTAACAATAAAACGTCAAGGCTCCAGCTCTTCCCATGACAATGTGATGCATTAAATATCTGCAGAACCTTTGGTGGCTGAAATCAACCTTGCATTTACAGTTTTTTCGTCAAAAGGAGTTAAGGCAAGGAAAGCAAGATTAACTCTGCTTCACAANTCAGGTTCGGGGTGGGGTTATTGTGATGTGGCTCTTTCTTTGGGAAGGGCATAAGACAAAGTGAAACATGGTAGTGACTCCTTTATTACTATTATCATATTATTTTCTACATCTGTCCAACAAATATAAGCCTCTGAAATGTTTTCTCTCAAAAATTGTCTTGCATGTAAGAAGAAGACAATACTGCTTTCATTAGTGTCAGGTTTTGTTAGCACAGTGTATAGTAAGTAAGTGGATGAATTAAGAATAAGCTTCTGTGGAAGTGGACATGTCTAAGATTAAGATGAGGCCTGAAGGTCTTTTGGATCACTGCAAGCAGGGCAGCCTAGAAATACTTTCATAGGTATTTTTGTAGAAATGCATGAATCTCAGCCTCTGTATAAAGTGA
>VZRX01016038.1:95254-121493 GCA_013398075.1 Notiomystis cincta | reverse complement strand
ACAAGAAATTCTTCTATAGTTTTTATGATGCTAAATTAGTTGGTTAGATTATACATTCAGGTGAAAAAGAAATGTGTGGATTCTTTAGTATGTTACTTGTATTCAAGTAAAAGAAGTGGTTTCCTAAAAAGTGTTATTTTTCTATGCCTCTCCCTTCCTAAGACTGTTGTTCTGTGAATCAGTGACTTGCAGTCAAACTTGAGGCATTTGTACTATATTCCATTTTGGCAAATTGTCATTTGACCATAAAATTCTAGTAACCAGGATCCAAATTCTTGGGCTTGCTCTTAATTAGATCCAGACCTAGCAAAAACCAGTTACTTCAAACTTTCCATTGAACAAGATCATCTATCCTCCTAAGAGGAAGTTCATGCTGTCACTGAGTTCACTCATAGCAACCAAATTCTGCAAACAGTGGAGGCAGTATCAGCCTCCCAGCTTTTGTAAAAGGCACTGTTGTACAGACTGTTGTTCTATTCTTATGTCTGTGACAGTTGTAGAAAAGACCCCTTGCCATGGTAATTCATACTGAAAAGCCATTTTCTAAATCTCCTTTACAGTTAATAATTTTCCTTTCCTTGCACTTAAGATCACACCTGTGAATTAAATTCAAATTTCCTGTACTGGCATATCATAGCACTTGGTTTTTCATGTTTTCTTTCTGCAAGCTCTGTATAGATGAATGTAGAGCATGTAAATGATCTCAGGCTTTTTGCATTAATCATCAGTCAGTAATATACAATCCACTGATCAATTTCTTCTGGATTTTGTTGGTTCCACTAGTTCAGAAACAGAATGTTTGATTTTGTACACTCGTCTTCATGTATACTGTGCTCCAGAACTAGTGAATTCCCTGCCTGCTACTTCTCTTCCTGCCACAAAATATGAGCCTAAATATTGTAAAGCTTTAAAAGTAATAAAATTAGGGGTTGTTTTCCTGTTTTGAAAACAAAAAGACATGGTAAAGTTCAACAACAAACTTAGGAATCTTTTGTTTATATTTTGTTTTCTCAATTAAAGCTAAAGGTGTGGAACTGTAGTTTTAGGGAATACACTGTATTTTGTGAAGATAGCAAGACAAAACCAGTCCTGAGTGAATCCAGTGGCAGTTAAGTGGTCTGCAGGGATGTGGCTGCAGAGTGGAAGGCAGAGAGGAGATGGATTTAGGCAGTAGGTTCTTTGTGGTCAAGATCAAGCAGTATTGTGGTTAAAAAGCACTTCTTGAGCAGTTCTTAAGCTTCACATGGTTCTCATATGTGCCTGATCATTGACCAACATTCTCTTGCTTTGAGCACTGTACATGAACAAAGTTTATGTCAGTCTTCATATTGTTTTGAACAACTACAAGGAAAAGTTGTTCTCTTTTCAAGTCCCAACACATGTGATGTGACACAGGTTACACTGGTGGTAGAAATGGTAATTTCCTTGGGAGTCCTGTGAACTGGCTTGGCAACCAGTGAAAGTGGTTTTGCTCAATAATTTGTGAAGTTTTGTGGGGTTTTGTGTCTTGAGACAATAACTTTATCTAGATTTGCTGTGTAGTACTTATAGAAAGTAATGCACTGGAGGTTTTACTTTGCTCAGCCTGGAAGACATGTTAGGGAATTTATGTCAGCTAGAATGTTTTTCTTAAAATGTTTGTCCATTTTTTCAGACTGTACTCCTTACCTGAATTCAGTGGGAAGACATATTATTGGAGATGTGCAGAACATCACTATCAGTCAGTTTGCATGCCAGGAACAGGTGGCTGTGATGATCCTTTGGACAGCAAATGTCATTGGTAAGTTCTAGAGAGAAATGGACTCATTGATCATGGGTTTGAAAATAACTTCCTGTTCATAGTTATTAAGTCAAATAATTAAATTATGCTTGGAATCATTGATGCAAACTGCCAAAGAAGAAGGGAATTCTTAACACCTTTGCAAAACTCCTATTTTTTCTGGCTTGCTTCAAAAACACCCTTAAAACTAGAATGTTCTCTGCAGCCGTACACTGCTTTTTACTATAACAGTTTATTCAATTCCTGCTCTTCAGAACTGTGCAACTGTCCCTGGTTTCATTTTCTGCCCTAAGGCCTTGGTGCATTTCAGTGGCATTGATTGAGTTTAGTTCCTGATACACTTAAAGGTTCTTTAAGATGCAGATTGTCTTAAGGTGGAAAACATTATTTAATCACAGCTATACAAATTTTAATGTGTTACCTTGCCAGGTCTCATCGTTAATAGTATTCCTCAATTACTTCAATGTCACTGGAAGTACTTTGTTGCCCTCTAGGGCAGTAGTGTCCAAAATTGAGGATGTGCAGAAATCCATTTCCAATGAGAAACTTATTTCTAGGCTTTAAAAGAATATGAGAAAATTCCACTGAATTCTGCAGAACTGTGCAGTTGAAGGCATTTGATAATCTTCAGCTGCAGACTGCATGAATCAAACATCCATGGGAAACAAAGCCTGGTGTTCGTCCTTGTAATCACGGGAGCTTAATCCTTTGGAAACTGTGAGGACAGAACTACTGTTCAGACATCTTGGGTAACATGGGAACTGGACACTTTCTCTATCAGGGTCTTCATGTAAGGACAAATAGTGCTATTGTTCCATAGAATGCTAAGAGCACATTTGGCAATGCTTTATCTTCTACAAAATTATAAAACATTAATCCAAACACACAAACCCGTGAAAACTAGTGAACCAGAGGAGGTGGTGAAAAATGTGGAAATGATACATTTGGGATTTTATTTTTTGGGTTGACAAGCAGAGCATAAACTGAAATGAGTACGTTTTGATTTATGTAGTATTTAGCTTACAATAGCTGTGTCTGTGTCATTGATAAGTTATGTGTAATGCTGTTGAAGTGATGCAGTTAGATGGAGTAGTGAGAGTTAAAGAGCTGTGTGGTGCATTTGATACCTGAGCCACAAAACTGTCACAGGGTAACACTGGCATTTTCCTGGGATATTCACATCACTGTGACTCAGTTTAGTCATATCGTGAAGTAATTCTGTGATGAGAACATTGTAAAGACACTGTGCTGAGATAAAGTGTATTAGAGTAACTTGAACAAAATGGGTGTAGTTCTGGCAGCAGTTATAAATAACTGGAAGTATACATGCACTGGAATAAATTCCATTCCATTTAAGTCAAGTTTTCTGTTAGCCCTTACTGTACTAGAACTAAATAAACTGTAACAATTGTTAGCATTTTAATCTGGTAGTCTCAGAGATGACAGTAAAATTTATAAAGGAATATTTCTATAATTTGCCAGCAAAATATTATATTTGATTGTTAAAATGGAAATATGAAGTTACTATAAAGTAAAGGTGAAGAAGGTACTGATAATTTATATTGCTGTGGTAATTTGGAAGCCCCAGATGAGACATGGGGGCCTCTGTTCTAAGCATTACACAAGTATGTAGCAATTGTAGCGTTTGCCAAAGACTGAATTCTAGATAGGCAAGATGGAATATGCAGAACTGACATACAATAACACGTTTTAAATTGTCACGGTTTGAGAGACAGGTGTCTGCCAAAAAAGGCAGGAGCCTCCCTTGGGATGGAAAATGTAAACCCCTCCCCTCTGGATTATTAGTATTTTGAAAATTAAGGGACTCTCAGGCAAAGATAAGGGAACAGGAATAACAGTCCTTTACCAGTGTGTATAATAAAGCAAACAAACACCAACTCTGGAGTACCAAGGAACAGACCCAGAACCGCTGCAGCCTCCTCTCACTGCAGGCACCGCCCCTCGCTGCAGTTCCGCTCGCGGCCGCCAGGGGCGCTGTGGCTCCGGGGGCGGGGCAGGGGCGCTGATTCCCCCGCGGCTGCAGGGGGCGCTGTGGGGCGGCTCGGGGAGCACACGGCAATGGCGGCTCGGCCCGCAGCGATCCCGGGCTGGGGACGAGCTGGGTCGGGAATTCCGCGGCTCTCTGGGACCCCGGGACGTCTCGGCAGGCGGGGTGGGGCTGCGGGGCTGCGGCAGCGGGAACTCGGAGCGGGGCCGAAGGAGCGGCGGGGCCGGGGCAGCGTCAGCCCAGCTCCGCTCAGGGCAGGGAGAGGCGGTTCAGGATCTCAGGGCCCGAGCAGAGGGTGCAAAGTCCCTCTGTGAGTGAGGCATTGCCAGGGCACCAGTCCAGGGCTGCTCTCAGAGCAGAGGCTCCCCCGCGGCAGGAGAAGGGGCTGGGCTGCACTGCGGTGCTGGCAGCGAATTCCCTTCCCAGGCAGCGGCTCCGAGCGGCCTCCGAAACCGAGAGGGAGAGAGGGCGCAGCCGCCCCTGTGCCCGACTTTTACCAGCCCAGTTCTCGAGGTGTCTCTGCCCCTCCCAGGGAAACCCTCAGACAGAGAAGTGCAGCCAGATTCCCCTGGGCTTGGGCACTTCTTTTGTTCTCCTTATGTATCATCATTACCATTTTCTTAGGAATTTTATGGGACAAAATTCCCTAACAAAAGGACACAACCCTCAACATAAATACAAACATATTTCATATGACTGGTAAGTTTTACTTTTAAAGACAAATGAAATATATTCACATTATATAAAATACCACATTATGCATTTTGAAACATTAATCTTCTGTTTAAATGCCCTCTGTTTTGCAGGGATTGAATACCTGAAGGGATTTCGAGTAATACTTGAGGAGTTAAAATCGGAGGGAAGACAGTGCCAGCAGATGGTTTTAAAAGATCCAAAGCAGCTCAGCCCCAGTTTTAAACGAACAGTAAGTGCTTTGTTTCAAGAAAAGTTTCAGTGTTGTTTGAGTGTGTGAGTAGTCTTGAAAGTGTTTATCATCCTTGAATGGTCTGGGCCATTAAAGGTCATCCAGTTCCAACCCTTCTGCCATGGGTGGGGACACCTCCCACTATCCCAGGCTGCTCCGAGCCCCATCCAGCCTGGCCTGGAGCACTTGGAGGGATGGGACAGCCACAGCTTCTCTGGACAACCTGTGCCAGGGCCTCACTTCCTTCACACTGAAGAATTTCTTCCCAATATCTAATCTAACCCTGCCTTCTTTCAGTTTGAAGCCATTCCCCCTTGTGCTATTGCTCGATGCTCTTGTGAAAAAGTTGGTTAGTTCCCAAAAGTGTTATTGGTGAAATTAATGATAGTTGTTGCTTTAGAGACAGATCTTGTTCCTTTTGATGGAAGCTTTCCTGAAGTTGGGAACTGTCATTTTAGTGACTGGAGTACCAGTGCACATCTATTATAGTTTACATCCAACTATGTATTGAGATTCCTTATGTCAGTTTGGAATAGAGGGGTAGAGAAAGGATTCTTAATGTATAAATTTCAGCCTTTGCAAAACTGTGGGATTGTTCTGAAAAATACTTTCAGCTATAATCGTTGATTTTAAAATATATTGCAATCCTGTCTTTTTCGTAGGGAATGGAGTCCCAGCCCTTTGTGAATTTGAAGTTTGAAACAGATTACTTTGTAAAGATTGTTCCTTTTCCTTCCATTAAAAATGAAAGTAATTATCACCCATTTTTCTTCCGAACTAGATGTAAGTATTGCATATAATAAATATAGTATTGCATATCATGTAGTATTACATATCATCTCTTCAGTGGGCCTCCCCTCCTCCCCACCAATGTTTTGGTTTTCCCAGCAAAGGAATGTAGTGGATGATGATGATGATGATGTTGGATGAGTCTGGGTTGAGTAGTTACTGACATTGTCATGGAAGGAAGATCTGGATGTTAAGCAGAAAGAATTTGCATGCCGTAGATAAATCTGTGGTGTGTGATGATAAGTGTTAGGCAGCAACCAGAAGATAAGTGTCAGGTAGGCCTGAAATTACCTCAGGTTTGCCTAGAGCAGGATTGTTCCCGTGGTTCTCAGGATCATTTAACTCTTGAAGATGGTTTGCTCCTCTCTGGACATTGTGAGGAAGAGCAGGTTGTTTTTTGCTTTTGAGATTACAATTTAAAAACAACTATCTAGAGACAGGTGCAGAGGAGTAAATAAAAAATTAGATAGAAGCAGATCAAGCTGAATTTCTTGCAATTACTTAGCAATTCTCATTGGAGGTAGAGAGAAGAAACTTGAATAAGCTCCTCAGTGCTCACACAGTCTGGTGAGAAACTGCAAGTACCCTTTGAGGTGAACTGTTGATGGTTCACCTTAGTCCTACTAAGGGGTTATTTTCCCTATAAAATTTGCTTAAAGTATTTTCAAGTCTGTTAATGCAGACTGCTGTTCATTGGTAGTAGTGCTCAGCATACTTACTCTGAGTAAATGTATTTCAGACTAGTTTTAACTTCCTCTCATGATGTGCTGTGCCTGGTGTTATCCCTTTTGTCTCACTAAGAAATGTGATACTCAAATCAATGGATCTCTGTTTCTCATATAAAGATGAGAAGGGAATTGAAATCATAACAGAGAAGTTAAGTTTGCAAAATGCATTTAGTCCAGGCATATTAGAGTCTGGGACAGAAGTGGGGTTATTCAAAGTGATGAACTCCCTACTGTTGCCCTTGTTCTTTTACTGTTTAAATAGCATAGCAGTTTGATACTGTATAATTAATATTTTTTTCTGTATATTTGTAGCATGTGAATTGTTGCTACAACCAGAAAACCTTGTCTGCAAACCTTGTAAGTAAAATATAATATTTCTGTATAATAATCCTATAAAAAGTTACTGTACTTGAAGAGTCATTTTGCTATTCATGAATATCTCCTCTGACAGACTGGAAGCCAAGGAATGTGAATGTTACCCAGCAAGGTTTTAACATGCAGGTGTCCTTTGATCATGCACCTCACAACTTTGGGTTTAGGTACTACTTTCTTCACTACAAACTGAAGCATGAAGGGCCATTTAAGCAAAAGACTTGCAAACAGGTACGTGGCTGAGTTTTACAGTAATTAAAAGCACAAAACCTCTTAACATGAGGTGTTCTGAGGTCTTATTGAAACTTTAGAAACTTAATATAAAATAGTATCAGTTTTAAAATTGTAGAACTATTTGGAACTATTTATGTAAATAACAGTTGTGCTGTGATAGGAGTCATCAGTCAAAACCAGGCTTGAGGACTCCACTGGACCTGGATAACTCAAGTTAGTTCTGCAGGCAGAGGATTGTAAATACAAGAGTGCACTGCCTATTTCTACATCAATGTAAATTCTTTATTAGGTTTTAGAAGTATGTGAATTGCTTGCAAAATATTCTTTCTGTGTTGTAGGAGCAGAACACAGACACTACAAGTTGTGTTCTTCAGAACGTATCTCCAGGGGATTATATCATTGAGGTAATATTTCTAAGCAGTCTTTTGTGCAACACCTAAGTGAAAATGGAGTAAAATTAAAATATTTCAGATCACACTGGTAGAATTGAACTTTAGTTCAATTACTGAAGTAACTTGGGCAAGTAATTTTTATAGAATGTTCTTGACCTTTCCAGAGCTTTGCTTTCCTGGGTGCACAGCACTTTCATGTGTGCCTTAAATTGAAGTTGTGGGCCTGCATAATTCCTAGACTTCGATTTTTATTTAATTGGAATTCTGATTTTTGGTCAATTTTTATTATACTAGTTTGTGCTGCTCTTTAGTTTTAACTATTTGGACAGTAACTTTCTTCACATTTGGTCATAAAAGCTGTTACAGTTATTTTCATATTGCAGAAAATAAAATTAATCTTTTACTTTTCCAAGCTGGTTGATGACACTAACACAACAAGGAAAACAATGCACTATGCACTAAAGCCAGGTATGAGTTCTGTTTTTTAAACAATGTACTATATTTACTGTATTAATTTAGCAGTTTTAATTATGTTGGAAATAAGTCTCTATTTGACCTTTGTCTGTTTTCCATAATCTAGACTATTGAGGCAATTGTGCTGTGCTTTTTTGACCTAATGAAAAAAGAGTAGAGATGCACACTTAGGCATACACATGTACATCTCTGTACATTTATATTGAGTGGAGTTCAGATCAATCCATCATGGGAAACCTTTGTAGGAAAGTGGCTTTTGTTGTGTATGTGGGTATGAGGAATGATAACCTTAATTGCATACAATTGAGAGTGCAGTAGTGTGGAAGTACTGTAATGAAATGTGGGAGCAGCCTAAACCCCTCACCTGTGTCCTTCAGCCCCAGTACCTGACTGAGCAGTCTGGAGAACCTGTCAGGTGAATGTCTCACATGGCTGCAGATCAGATCTGGGTTTGAGAAGCTAAACAGGGATTGCAGAGTGTAACTGCAGCCTCAAAACAGACCCAGATGGAGGCAGTGGGTAAAATGCCCTGAATCCTCATGCACATTGCTAAGGGTGATCTCTGCAGGAAGGCAGTTCTTTCTAAGTGGTAGTGCAGCACCCTGGAACCAAAACATGTCAGGTCCAAATGACCACTGTATATCTCTTCAAAACTACTTAACACAGGGTTGTTTTCCTGGGGCTGGTGGGAGTTGCAACTCTTGTTTACTTGTGAGAGTCACACTGTTGCTGTGGCAGTGGGGCAACCACCACAAAAGCTAATTTGAAATGGAGCAGAACATGATGTTTGAGCCCACTGTATTTTGGGCAATTACCTGATAATAGAGTACTGCAGTTTGTGTTCCCAGTGGGAAGATTTCTTCAGATAATTGTAATACAGCTTATTTGCATGTGGCCTGCTTTCTTTTTCCAAGTGCACTCCCCATGGGCTGGCCCAATCAGAGCCATTGCCATCACAGTCCCTTTGGTTGTCATCTCTGCGTTTGCCACACTTTTCACAGTGATGTGCCGCAAGAAGCAGCAAGGTAAGAGGGCTTATTCCATACAAAGTTCCATTTAAAGATATGCTTTTGCAACCAAAACAGTGTTAATTGACAGGTTAACTCCAGAAATACCTTTATCTGTAAAGCTTTCTTTTCTGTTTCTCTGTCCTTCCTCCCCTCAGCTTTTTGTGTGTTGAAACTTGTAGAAAATCCTTAATCAGTGCTTGATGGGAATTGGTTGCCTAGACAATATTGTATCACAGACCAGGACTTCACTGTAGAAAGGAGAGAACAAAACCAAAATTGGAAAATATTTTTTATTTCATGTTTCTTTTTCTTTGAGAAGTACTACATGACCATGTAGATTACAAACAGATTTATAAATGGATATGTATTAAACATTCCCTTATTTTACTCAGAAATATCTAATTCATATTTATTTTAAATCAGAAGGAAAGTAAAGCCATGTGATGCCAACACAATTCACAGTGCTGTCTGGAATACTATCTACAGCTTCTATTCCACATTTGCTCACTTTCCTGGAAGTTGTCTTTGCCTTTCATTCTAAGCCATCTTCCCAAATTTACTCTAACCCCTGCTTGCAGATGTTTTTCTAACTTAGATTCCATTCCTCCTTGCTGACTTCTCCTCTGTATCCAGGAGCTGGCAAGCAACACTTGATGCATTTAAATGTTAAAAATCTATTGGCTTTTTATATAGAATTTAGAGAATTGTGGCTTCATGAATAATGGAAAAAGAGATTACTTCTCCAAACCTCGTGTATCTGTGTTATCCACCTGAATTTTGGCAAGGAGATATACTGCAAGTGCTATATGCCAGCTGGGTTAAATCCTTTTACCTTCTGGTCTTCTGTAGTTATCCCTTTGCTCACAACTAGCACAGTTCCAACAAAAAACCCAGACAAATCACTGAGGATTTGTCTACAGAGAGAGTTGTTCCAGAATAGTTATTCCTGAGGAATAGTTCTGAGTTGAATCCATAGATGGATATTTGTTTTTTGAAATAATCATACTCTATTCCAAATTAGCTTAATCAGCTGTAGAACTAGATTGAATTAGTCTGGCATAAGACCAGACTTTTATGTTCCAGTATAAAAGCATCTTTGCAAGGAAAGAAACCCTAATAGCTGTTTTGATTTAAATTAATCATATCTTAATTCAGATTAATGTCATATTAATGTCCAAACACGGCTGTATTTATATATACACACTAGAGAGATCTTGTATGATATCCTGAAAGGGTCTGTGGACCTGGAATTTAATATTCTTACCTGGTTTATGTTGTGGTTTGGGTTTTTTTAACAAGAGACTTTGTTAGACAGGAAACTTGTAGATGGTACATCTTTTAGGCTTATAGTATTTGAACAGAGTTTTGAAGACTGTTGAAGCTGGATAAAGGTGAAACAACCTCATTCTGTCTCTAGAATAAACCTTCCTTGTGTTTGCTGAGTTGGACAGAAATAACTGCACATTTAACTTTGAAAGTGTATTCTGCATGCAGCAACTCTTAAGCTGGATAGGGTGTGTGCAACTTTTCTTTTTCAGGATGGAAAGGAGAGGGAAATCTTCAGAAAAAAAACAAACATTACTGTATGCATTAGTAAAGAGCCTACAAAAGTAACAAAAGCCCAAAACAAAATCAAGTTTTATAGTGTGAACTCTCTTTTCTCTTGCACTTTAGAAAATATATATTCCCATCTAGATGAGGAGAGCTCAGAATCTTCAGCATATGCTGCAGGTCTCCATGTGGAAAGACTTCCTCCCCGGCCAAAAGTGCTCATCTGCTATTCCAGTAAAGATTGCCAGAAGCACATTAATGTCATCCAGTGCTTTGCTTATTTTCTTCAGGACTTTTGTGGCTGTGAGGTAAACTCGACATTTCTTATGTAAACAACTTTTCTTTAATTGAAGCAGCACTCCTAAAAATCTGTGCTTGAAAGTAGGTATTTCAGTCACTCCTTTCCACAGAGAGAACTTTTGTTATTTTTCTAAATATTGGCTGTATGAATTTTCTTAACTTGGGGAAATGAAGAGATCTTATCCAGTTTAAAAAAATCAAAACAACCCAAACCAACAGAATAGTGGAAGATTGTAATTTCAGGATTTTCATTCAGCCATGTTTACCTTGCTTTGCATTAAGTGCTTTTTCTGTTCAGTAAGTTTTATATCTTTATAGTCAGCAGCCACAAAGAGATATTTTTGTCTACCTGATATACTTTGGTATTCCTAAAATATGTTTTGTATTGTAATTTAAAAGAAGTTGAATCTATCAAGATGTCTACTCACAGAGCAAAAACTGCATTATTAGGATTACTCATTGGCAGCATGTACTTACTAATTTATTTTAATTTTTTTGCTTCCCTTCTGTTCCATTAATACTGTAAAATCAGCAACTCTTTTTCTTCTTGTTTTTGTTTGAAAGATACGAGAGAGACATTAGAATTGCTACTTTGAATGAGCAGGCTTAGAATGTCAAACTGTTGTCTAAAATAGAATCAATATGTGGCGAGTTTTTCACTTTTCAGCTGGAAAAAGGCAGGACAATTATTGGTGTCTTTGTGCTGCATTTTTCCTCCCCCCTGCCCCGGGATGTGAACGGGATGAGCTGGAGCTGGGTTTGATTACAGCAACTCTGCTCTCTGGTGACCAAACAGAGAAACACAACTGAGGCCTCCTGTGTTTGGTGGGGATGGTTTCAACTTATTCATCTGTTTAAAATAATAGGATAAACTATTTTATAAGTAATTTACTGAAACCCCTTTTAGAGATGTACTTTAGCTCTACTACACTGCTCTTCTTTGGAGTAGTGTTGAGATGAGCTCTTACTGCTCTAACCATGGAATATATTGTCTCAGGCATCATATAAAATTTATATAACAAAATATTGATAGCACCTATGTATAGAAATAATACATGTTGTTATTAAAGCTATGAAGTTTAATATAAAAAGCGATGCTCAGTGCATAACAAAAGATTTGCACAAGTACTTTTCATATGGAATTGGAATGTTTTCTCATAAAGGATAAAACCAGTGGCATTTAATAGCCATTTAAAATAATAACTTGTCCATAATAAAAATCCTTTCTCACAGATAGGTTGCACAGGATTTAGAAGAACAGAAACAAAACCAGACACAAAACTACCTGCATCTCCCAAGCAGCAGTAAAATGACCTCTTCCCCATGCATAGGCTAGAGTTGTCTGTTTGGAAGAATCTGACAGGGATCATCCAGTCCAGCTGACTGAGTACTTCAGGCAGGATCACTTTTCCTGTAGCCAACTGTGTGGCAGCAGTTTTCAGGAGTCCTTGTGTTCTGGGCATCCACCTGATCTGTCTTCTGATGGGGCAAAGTTTTCCACTCTGCTGTGGGTGACACAGCAGAGAAAAAATCTTTGTTCTCTGGAAAAATGCTTCAAAGAAGATTTTATAAGTGGTTTTGATGTAGGTCTATTATTCAAGTTTTTTGCATCTTTTTTTCTCTTATCCTACTACTCATTCCTCCTGTGAGATAAAGCATTGTGTCCCTTGGTGTACACAAGCATTTCAGATCATGCAGAATAGTCAGAAAGCCTGACAAAGTACAAAATAAAATAACTCCTAGGATAAAATCTTCAGAGCTTTCTCATCAGGTGAAACTGCTGCTGTTTTGCATCCTAACTGGAAGGACTTGATATTATAGGTGCTAATTAGGTTTCTATCTAGATATGAAAATTCTTGGCATCACACTTTATTAATATGCAAGGATGATAAATGAATATGGCACTTAAGGGCACAGTTTAGTGGTAGACTTGGCAGTTCTGGGTGAATGGTTGAACTTGACCTTAAAGGTCTTTCTCAATGTAAACAGTTCTGTGATTCTGTTACTTCTGTTACATTCAGCACATTATGGACCCAGACATACAATGGTAAATTGTTTGAGGCAAGCACAATTGTTTATTGTGGATTGATGATACCAAATTTGATTACATAAGTTAATTGTAATTTACTTGATCCAGCCACATTTTCTATGTTCTTTTCATTCCCCAAGAAATATTGCTATATATCAAATCCATAAGTGCTTTTTTTTTAAGGAACCACTTGGGTTTATATACACAGAAGTTAATATCAACCAGATTTTTTTTTTTCTTTTCTAGGTGGCTTTAGATCTGTGGGAAGATCTAAAAAACTGTAAAGAAGATCAGAAGGAGTGGCTTATTAATAAAATAAATGAGTCCCAGTTCATCATCATTGTGTGTTCCAAAGGAATGAAATACTTTGTTGAGAAAAAGAACTGGAAGCACAGAGGAGTAGCCAAGGATGCAGGGCAAGGAGAGCTCTTTCTCTTTGCTGTGCTGACTGTGGCAGAGAAGCTTCGGCAGGCGAAGCAGAATTCAGCTGATCTCTGCAAGTTCATTGCAGTCTACTTTGATTACTCCTGTGAGGGAGACATCCCTGCTATTCTGGATCTAAGCACAAAATACAAACTCATGGACAATCTCCCCCAGCTGTATTCACATTTACACTCCAAAGATCTTAGTGTACAGGATTCAGAGGTGTTTCCTGTCAACATTAGTAAAAGGAATTATTTCAGGAGCAAATCTGGGAGGTCCCTTTATGTTGCTATTTGCAATATGCATCAGTTCATTGATCAGGAACCAGGCTGGTTTGAGAAACAATTTATTCCTTTCCCTCCACCTTCTTTACACTACTCAGAGCCTGTCATGGAAAAATTTGATTCAGGCTTGGTTTTAAATGACTTAGTGAATAAACAGGTGATGGATGGTGATTTTTACCTGAAAACAGATATAAACATTTCAGTGGGGAATTCAGACTCGCACTGTATAATTCAGCACTTAAACCTTGGAGAAGATACAGAAACTCAGGACATTCAAGGTGGTGGCAGCTCCGTCCTTCAGCCATTGTTACATGTTGTTAAAGCTTCAAATGTGAAAGACATGCCTCGAGATTCTGGAATCTATGATTCATCTGTTCCTTCATCTGAATTATCTTTACCATTAATGGAAGGATTATTGACTGACCAAATGGAAACATCTTCCATTACAGGAAGTGTTTCTTCATCATCAGGTTTAGGTAAGATACAGCCATGTTTCAAAACTTACATTCAGTTACTGTACATATTTCTGCCATCTCCAAATAGGTAAGATATGTGAGGAGCCATATAGAAGGCTGCAGAGAAAGTTAAACATGGTATAAAGATGGTAAAACAGGTACAGTAACTTTGGAAAAATGAATCTTTTCTAAACTTACAGTGTGTGGAAGAAATCTTAGCTAGGTAAGATTTCACTAAAATTCTATTAATAAGTCACTGCTCATTAATTGACCTATTCTTGGAGAGACAGCTTCTTTGTTCCTTCCAGGGACTCCTTGGCAGCTGGGATTTCAGCTGACAGCTGTGTGGTGTAATCAAAAGGGTGCTGATATGGTGAAGCATTCTCACAGACAGCCATAAATCTCAGGCTGACATCCTATTTTGCTCCAGCACATACTGGATCCTTTAGGGATATCATCTGTACTGTGGTTAACTCAAGTTTCAGAATGACATCAGGCTTCTCTCCAGATATAGGGCTGGGGGATGAACAAATGGGTTTCAGTGGAGGAATTTTAATGCTTGGAAGACACTCTCCAGAATAGATACCTAACTCAGATGCCTCCAGTTAAAAGGTGTAAAATTTGCCTCAGACTGTGTAAAAAACCTGATCTAATCTTACTGAGTTACAAGGTATTTAACTGGCATCACAACTACCTCAGTGTGGAACGTTCCAGTGATTTTATTGATATGATAAAACTACTCTTTGCTGAGATTTTCCTTAAGCAGCCAAAACAGGTGAATATTGCATTTTGATGGTTGTATGCTGTTCTGCTTTCTGGAATGAGTGTTGACAGTGTGTTGACTAGACTTTTCTCTTGGGCAAACGAATTTTTTATTAAGATAATTCATAACTAATGTTTGAGGCCCAATTATCTTGGAGGAGGAGAATACAAATGCTGATTTACAGATACAGCTCCTATATTTATCAGCTAGATAGCTATAGGACTAAATAGTTAAAATCTGAAAAAAACTTAAAGTGGAAAAAAATACAGATTTACTGGTTTAATTAATTAAGCCACAATTACTCTGTTTTCAAAATTAAAACTGTATTTTTTAGTTTCCTACCATCTTCTAACTTAACCTTTTCTCACATTTGTGGGAAAAATTCCAGATGATCTCTCTAAAGGTTCCTAGTGGAAGTAGGATGCTAATTTAAAATGTATGGCCACCCTGTAAGAATGCTTTCCCAGTGTCCCACTCCTGATTCAATTACTGAGCTGTCAGCTGGGTATCCCAGCTGCAAGGAGGCACTGGAAGAAAGAGGCAGTCTTTGCAGTAATTAATTCTCAAATCACATACCCCCTTGTTAACATGCTTCAGCTGTAGAGGTTAAACATCACAGCTCTTGCTGATAGAGTTGGATATTAACACTGATGTTCCAATGCCTTAAGAAACCACAGTAATTTCTGCCATTTTCCCATTTATTGTCCTCATCCAAAAGCACCACCCTGACTGACTCTCCCCCAAACCTCCCTCACCCAGACCACAATCCTGATGAGGTACAAGGTACAAAGGAGACAGTGTCTGGAACTGAGCATCATCTGCCTTTTAGAGTGCAACCCATTAAATTTGTTTAGTGTCCCAGACATGCAAAACATTTATAACCCTAATATTTATATGTGTGATAATGAGAGGAGTAAATAGAATTGTTTAGCTGTTACTCTTGTTTTGAGAGATGGACATACCCAAATTATTACTCTGAATTCACATTACATTTCAGTTTTTTACTCACTTTTTACCCATTACTTGGTCAGAACAGATGTGAATAGCTTGGACATTTAGCATCTTAAAAGAGGATCTTTCCTTTCTTCCTTAAAGGACAGTTTGATATAATCTTTTGGATAAAAATCTTAAATCACATAATTTATAATCCTTTCTATCTTTCAGTGCAGTTCCTGTGCAGACTACTGATCTGCAAAGAAAAGATTCTCAAAACCAGTTTAATTTTGAGGAAGTACCAACAACCAAACCTTTAGTAGGTCCGTTCACTAATAAGGTCTTCCCTAAAAAGTCCTGTCTGGGAAGAAAATCAGTACTGTATCTCTGGTTAAGGTTTTACTGAGCATGATAGTTCAGCCTCTGGAGTGTATGACAAGGAGTGTAGAGGCTTTTCATAAGTTTTCTTTGCATTGTTTCTGAAATGTTGACAGAGTACAAAATCACTGTTTCAATTAATGAACTTTGGTGTTGGTTTTTTTTTTTTTCCTTTTTATAGGGGAAGAAGAACTTCCTGTAATGACTGCCACAAAGTTCTTAGTGCC
Organism: Notiomystis cincta; assembly: GCA_013398075.1. Taxonomy (NCBI): domain Eukaryota; kingdom Metazoa; phylum Chordata; class Aves; order Passeriformes; family Notiomystidae; genus Notiomystis; species Notiomystis cincta. The sequence goes on along the minus strand of VZRX01016038.1, from coordinate 105,438 downwards.
TGGAATATGTAAAGCAGAACTTCATTGCCACATCCACACAGATGAACTGCAGGCAATTGCTCCTTTATAATACATTACAACGTTGCTATGCATTGCCACTTTATCAATAGCCTCTGTTTGTGCTTTAACTACCACAGTCTCAGCACTAAATCTACTTGAAGGAACAAGCCCCTGAAGAAGATCTGTTATTTCATTTTTTGTGACCAGTAAACTTGAATCTGTTGGTCTTTTTATAAAAACTGTTTCATGATTTGAAAAAATGTAGCATGGAAAAATAGAATACATTTGAGGTTATTCCTGCTATAATTTAAATGTCATGATATGACACTGTTTACAGATGCCATAATCAAAATTTCCTATTTTTTTCTAGGAATAGCTTTGCAACTGGGCATAAAATAGCTTGGAACATTAAGCCTTAGTAAATTTTGTAGTCCAGCCTCTAGTTTTAAGTGCTGATGTACTTGATGGCAGGAATGTTGTAGTGAATGAGAACAGGATTTTCATCAGAAGCAAGATAAAATGCCAAAGGTGAGATCAAGAAATCCTGCACCAGAAAAAATAATTTCCTTTTAGAAATGTTTGAGCTCTCTTCCTAAGTCTCTTTTCCCCAGATGTTAATGTGTCTCAGTATTTAATTTCAGTGTGTGTTTCCTGCTTCTGCATTAATCTCCCATCTCTCCTCAGTCTGGCTGACTCACAAACAGCACCATATTGAGGCTGAGGGATCATTCTTAGAGTAAACAAAAATACAGGTCCTCCATATGCTGAGTGATGCCATGGACACTAAGTTTCCTATTTTCTTCCTGAAGGGCTAATATAAAGAATAAAGGGAAGGAGGAAGGAAGACCACATTTTATGTTGAAGATATTCTGGGTTTGTTCAGCCATGAGAAGAGTATGCTTTATGGGGGGTTCGTATTATCCTTCAAGGACAATGGTGCTCCAAAACCACCTGGGGTAAAACAAGCCAAGACAAGCAGTTAACAGGCAGGAATACTTTGACTTGAGCCAAGTAGAAAATAGAAACCAGTTATTTTGCAGTTTACACTACTTATCATCATTTAGTGATTAGGATTGTGTACTGTCACTAGTGTTACATTAAGGAAAAATGCAAAAACTACTACTGGCCACGTTTATCTGCTGACACAGAGCACACATGTCCTGTTTCCAAGGAGCAACTTTTCCAAAGTTCAACACATCTATGTAACTGCAATTCCAGGCACTGTTACAGTAAGCATGGGAACAGGAAATACTGAATGATGCCTTACCAATGTGCCTTTGCTCATTCTGCTCATAGAGTCAAATTCTGTCTCATTTAACCTGTATTCACATTCCACTAGCAGGATGTAACTTTAAGGAGAATTAAGGGAGAACTCAAATACCTCAAATATTCTCTCAGTTTTAATAGATGAGAATTAGACATTGCTAACTGTTACATTTTATTATCCATTTTAATAGCATGAGATAGAACTATTAAGGGATGATTTTGGCTAACAGAGTAGCTGTAAAGCTCATGAGTTGTTTTCATTGGTTGTTTTTGTTTGGTTTTGGGTTTCTTTGTATCAGTTTATATTTAATCATTGGAATTTCCAAACAAAAGACTCTTGAGATTGTTATCACAGATGGAGTAAGAAAGTGCTGTAACAATTATTTGTGTATAACTGTTAATGCAGAACTCTGACATGCTTTGCAATTGTAATATGGAATTCTGTGATCTTTTGGATGCATATGTTGGATCTGAAGGGCCTTGTCCATTAATGAAATGTTCCTTATTCTCTCTGTTTTCTGAATTTCAAAGAACACTACCTGGAAAACTTCAGAACTTGCAATATCTCAGTAAGTTTAGGTAAATTTACACATATAGTGAATCATCTGCACCTTTGATGATTGTTTTAAGGCTGTGCCTTGGGCCTTGTTGAAGGCAAAATTCTCCATGTTTTCCCATTGCTCGAAGGTCAGACTCGGCACAGTCATTTAGAGGTAAATGCTCCTCCACTAATCCCAGCTATGAAGGATATTGATTTGGTGCAATTCTTGTTATTTTATTTGAGAAAGGGTTCAGATTGAATAAAACAAGGCAAGAAGGTGACAAAATCTGTGTGCTGAAGATGTGTTGTGCATAGAAATGCCAAAGCTGCACAGCATGAGGAGGAGGAGGAAGAGGCAGTTTCTTAGCAGTGAGCTGGTGAAGGTAACGCTGCTTTCACCCATGGGGAGTCCCAGCTCACTGACTGTTATTTAATGCTGGGCTAAAGATTGGGAAGATTTCCTTGTTCCATTAAATTCAGTGGCAGAATGGGTATTATGAAATGAAATTAAGTTTTCATTTTGAGCTCTAAGAAAGCTGAGTATTGAAAAGGGATGAAGGCAGTTGCACAGAAAATGGCTTGTCATTAATTTTTTTTTAATATGTTCAAAATCTGCTGTGCAATCTTGCAAAACTTACTTGTTAATTATGAAAAGTCTATGCAGATGACAGTCAAATCTAGGGGTGGGAGGGAAGAAAAATTCCTTTATTCCTTCTTAGCTTAAGGTGGAAGCAGAATATTGTATGTACTCAGAAGAAAGATGATATAATTAAGTGATAACATAGATTAGGACTGCCCACACCTAAAGTATACAAAAATAAGAGAAGTAATACTTAATCTAACTTAGTATAGCTTTTTTACAAAGCCACAGTTCTTAAAACAATTAGATACTGTGTATATTGAGATCCTGGAAGGACATAGTACTGAATTGGCAAGAATTCTTTATGCTGGGAAGAGCAGAAAAAATCCTTGTAAAAATTATTTTTTTAAACACATACTAGAGGTTAGCTTACTACTGTTTTCAAGCATTAGTAAGTTCCAAACATCCTGTTAATGGTGAAAGGATCCCTTTAATTTCTGCTACACTAGTGTGTGGACACTGGATGTTTTATAGTGTATTTTCTGGGAGGGTGAAAAAACATTGGAAAGTTGAAGGCTCAAGATATGACAGTGTGTTCAGCATTTTGAATGATGAGTATAGTTGTTGCCATAATTTGTACCTGTCCATGGACACATCAGCTGTTGAAAATAGAATGCACCTGACATTTGCAGAAATAATTTTTTATCATACTATAATTTAGAAGTTAAATACCAAAATAAAATATTTTTGTTCCATTTCATTCACTGGGCTTTTCTCATACTATTAAAAAGAAATGGCTTAAAAAGGCAATGGTTTTATCCTGCACACTTTTGAGTGCAGTTCCAAACAACATGCAAGCAGCCAGACTTGCTAACTGCTTTTCATGCCCTACAGCTGGGAGGGAAGCAGCTGTTTTGATGGGTCTTTGTTATAGTCGAGCAACTCTAAGAAATTTTAACTCTTAAAACTTCTGTATGGGATGGACTGGGACTGATTTTATTTTATTTTTTAATAAAATTGCATTAATATGATTTTATGTAATTTTTTTCCTTTATCCTCCCTGAAGGTCTCCTAGCAGTACAGTACAGTATGGTTGTTCTGCATGCCAAGTGAAACCTATCCGCATCCACAAAACTGTAATAACCTGGACTGGATTCATTTTGTCAAAGAGGATATGATTAATACTTAAGATTTATATGCAGTTTTTTTTCATTCAGCTGATTTCAAAGCTGTTCCAGTCAGTGAACTCTGCAAACTGTAATTTTAGGAATAAGCCTTGAAACCACTCTGATGCCTGATGTTGCTCGGGTAAATGAAGGGAATCTACTTATATAATGTTAAATATAATAATTTATAATATAAGACTTAATAGTTACAATATAGTAAGAAGAAATCAACATCTGGAGAATTTTCTTCATTAATAAAAAGACTTAAAGCTGTAACAGTCAAGGCCGATTTACAAAACCCAAACTTTTTTCCAGACTCTCCTGGTAGGGTCACAGGCCTTGGCAATAGATGGCAGATGGAACTAGTGTGAGTGAGTGTATGGAATGCTGTCCTGTTGGGCTGCTGATTTAGTTGGAATTCTAACTATTTAGTTGCTACTGGTGTGCAAAAAGATCTGCTTGAAGAGAGGCAGTCTTGTTGATTATATGAGTCAGGTAAGTTTGTTTCAAGGCAGTCCATCAGTTTGGCATTTTTTGTCCACAGGGGAAGTGTGTGTCTGTGGTTCCAAATAATTCTAAACTCTCAACACATCTGCTCCCTGTGCAAATTCTCTATTAACCCTTTAACTGTAAATCAACATCAGATTGCTCACAAAACTTGCTCTGAATTTTTGTCACAGCCAATTAGGTTTTATGCTGTTTTTACTCAACCTAAAATACTTTGCTATGGATAATCACAATGCATTTTCCTAGGAACACAACATTTCTTCCATTACTTCAGTATTACATTTCTTAATAGCCATAGAACCCTAGATTATTCCAGGGGCTTGGGAAACTGATACAGTGTTTTTTCCATTTTAAACTAAATGTACCTTTTAGAGGCTGTCTTTTATTGGAATATTGACTACTTCCAATAACTGCACACCAGGAGATCTTCATTACCTTTGACACTACAGTAAAAACAGATAAAACCTAAAAACAGAAGTCACCTTCTTCATGGTTAAAAAAGAAATTATTTCTTACCCAATTACAGAGGATTAAACTTGTCAAATTGGATACCTTGCATAAAGGGAAAATTAAACACTTGGAGAGTAGGCTTGTTTATTTATTTTTCACATAATTACCAAACTAAATTGTGTTTTAAAGAAGAAAGTTCCCAGTAGGATTTTACATTGAAGGAACCAGTCCCAAGAGTATTTTCAGGGCAGCCAGCTACTGTCTGGTGAAAATAATTTCCAATGCTAGTTGTAGAACTATAATCAGGATGTAAAAGTGGGTTTTGGCAACAATCTTTAGGCCTTTCTAGAAGACAATGGCCACACCCTTTTTACTAATGCTTTATTTCTCAGGTGATTCAACCAATCTCAATGGGTCTGGTTAGGAAATCAGATACTAATGATGGGAGTGGAACATATGTCAGATGGATTTTTTTTCTTTGTAAGTGCACAACTGGTCACATAGAGGCCATGAGCAAGTGTTACTGTCCTCGTGTTACATGAGAGCTGGGTAGAACTAGATAAGGTATGGGAAATAGATCACTTGGGAACAGAGGTGGGCTGGGGTCAGCTGGAGGCAGAACACAGGGTTCCATGTTTGGGTCTTGAGCCATGATGGGGAATGAGCAGGCTGTGACCAGTCAGTGCATTTGGTTACAGATTATTGTTGCAGCTTTGGCATTTGGTAACAGCTCGTGTGATGGAACCACAGCACGGTGGTTCATGTCCCAATTCTGTGGCACCACTGCAGCAAATCGGCTCCTGAGGGTGCTGGTGAGAAACAGTGGCACAGCAAGAACTGCAGGAGAAGGAAGAGGTAGATCTGAGGCAGACGTTAAACAATGTTTTACTTCCTTTGCAACATCCCAGGGAGACCTCTGAAGTGTGAGGTGCCTCGGGGCACACACTGCAGGGGCCTCTTTCAGCCCTGAAGCTCCTTGGTACTGTTCCTCTGGAAGTGCATTGCTTGATGAGAAACTGGTTTGCAAGAATAACTCCTTTATGATTTTGATGAAAATCTGGAGTGACTTCATTGCTGTCACTTACATCATACTTATTTCCAAATAATTAAAAGTGAGAATAGAATTAGACCTACTTTAGCAATGTCTAATAGTGGGGATGTACCTGTAAAAGCCGTGAGTCATCAACAGAAAGGAAACTGCTCTTTATTGTAGCTTTTGCAAACATGCCAAGGTGTGTTTAGGTGTTAGGAAGGAAGTCACCATCTCTTTGCTGAACAGTTGGACAATGCTTAGCTACTGAGGCAGGAGTGGGAATACCAGTGACAGTGAATCAGGAAGACAGGGCAGGATTTGTGTTTCTGAACTTGCCCCTCTTTGCTTAGAATGCCTCCAAACCTGAGAAATACCACTACATTTATTGGAATATTCTGGTTTTTACCCTTGAATTGGCTTGCTAAACAAAAACTTTTTTCCAGACTCTCCTGGTAGGGTCACAGGCCTGGTCAATAGACAGAAGATTGAACTAGTGTGAGTGAGTGTATGGAATGTTGTCCTGTTGGGCTGCTGATTTAGTTGGAATTCTAACTATTTAGTTGCTACTGGTGTGCAAAAGGATCTGCTTGAAAGTAGAACAGTCAGATATCATTGTTTAAGATAATGTTTTGGACTGAAATAATATATTTAACAGTTGAATTTTATATTTTCCATACTAAAGAAAATTTCATGCTTGTTATGATTTTAAAATGCTGAACAAACAACAGTTAAAAATTACATTATATGATATATTATCTTTAAGTGCAGGAAATACAAATTAGTAATTAGTGAAAAGTGTTCAATCTCCCTGGACAATGCTTTTAGTTGATGTGTTTGAGCAGCTTCCATTTTGTTATATAATTAGAAATGTTACATCAACTTATTGTTCATTCCCTGTGTGCATAAGTAAGTGGAAATTTTGTGGACACATAAAATACTCTAAAAGTTAAAGGTCTCTAAACAGAGCCTCTCTTTTCATTTCCTGATAATGAATGCCAAATTAAGCTTTAAAACAGGGGTCTGGAACTGCCACTTTCCATGACAGACATGGTAAATCCTGGATAAAAATTGGACTTAGAGCCTGTGCATCTTTGCTTTTGTAACAGGCGCTGCCAAAGCAGGGGTTGGGATGTCTGTTTTCCACTCATCTTGGCTGCAGCTATGACAAAGGCTCAGTGTTTCAGGAGCCCATCAGAAGTTATCAGGTTGAGCAACCTCACAGATTTCTCCATTCTGTTAATTATATCAATGCTGCTGGGAGCCCAGGTTTTGCCCATAACGTGTTATTGCTTAAAACATGAATCCCTGACTTTGCCATAGGGCAAGAGAAGCACCAGGTTTCCACATACCTGTGTAATTTATGTGAATTGCTACTTTAAGAGAAGAAAAAAACTCCATCTGTAAACTACTATGTAAACCTGTTATGGCATCTTGATGGCTGTTATCCAGTTTAATTGTCCCTAGTTTAAAAATAATTCACCTTAAGAACCAGTTTCTTTAAATATGATCTTAACTCCAGAATGTTTTCATGCAATGTGGAGTTTAGAGATTACTTTAGTATTCCAGCCTGAAGAAATTACATGGAATTAGAGACCTTTACTTAAAGCAAGGTCTGATATACCACATTCCTATCCTCAGCAATTAAAAACAACTGAGAGAAGAAATCTCCTTGCAAGATGTTGGGTTAGAAAGTAAGGCCAAACCATACTTAACCTTTAGTTATTCTACTGTAAAGTGTTTCTGGTGTCTGGGCTACAAAATCTGGTGAGTTTCTTTTTTTGGCTGTTTTCTGTTGGCAGTGCTACTACTGTGAGAGACCTATCACCTATGTTTTGTTTGAATTTGTATTTGTTTTAAGTGATGTAATTATTAGTATTTATTATTATACTGACTTTGGTCACAGAAAATAAGATGATCTTTACCATCCAGATCCATCTTCACATCCCTATATTCTTCCAGGTCAATAGGGCTTTTGAGTGTATTTCCATACTGCTGTTTTGTCCAAAACACACATGCCTGTTACCATCTGTGCATTATTTGTTGCTATTTTCCCCAAGTTTTTAACCTAATGGGACCTACTGCTGGTCACTTGCTGTTAATCTCGCTTGAGACTCTTAGCGTGGCGCGATGTCCTTTGCCTTTCTGTGGTCGCTGTGTCTCTTTAGCTGTTCCCAACCCCACCTTGGCTTCCTTCACCTTCCTCGGGCCGGAGGCGCGGGATGTGGGGAGGCCGGGGCAGCGCAGCCCAGAGCCCGGGCAGAGGCGGGGGCTGCGGAGGGAGCTGCTGTGGGCAGCGGCCGCCTCGCCTGGATGAGCAGTGCAGAAGGGACCCGGAGCGGCAGGGAAGGACGGGACACGCAACCGAGCAGCAGCTGGGAGCTGGGAAAGGAGCCGGAGCGGGAAGGGCGGAGAGCCGGGCGGGGCCGGTGCAGAGGGGCGGGTGGTGCAGCGAGGCGAGCAGACACAGGGAGACGCATCCCCTCCCTCCGCCTGCCGTGACAGCCGCCCGGAGCCCCGGGACCACCGCGTCCTGCCCGCTGCCGCCGGCTCCCCGTGCCCACCCTCCGCAGCTCTATCGCTGCCGCCGGGCCGGAGCAGGACGGCGCAAGGTGAGTGCTGTCCCTTGGAGTTGGGCTCCGGTGGGGCTGGGCAGGAGGGAGCTGGACGGGCTCGACTCTTCTGGGGCAGCCGGAGGCGGCGGTGGCGGAGCTGAGCGGAGGTCGCTCCCGGGGGATCCGCCGCGCCTTACGGGACTCGGCACGGAGCGGTAGCGGCGCTGCCCCGGCGGGGCGGGAGGGGACTCCCGCCAGCTCCAACTGGGTGGAACGGGGCTCGTCCTGCTCCACCTCCTCGCCCCGCTCCGCGGTGCCCCGTGCAGGGGAGGCCGCAGCTCCGCGCTGCCCAGGTCGGTGCGGGACGCGCGGGCTCCGCTCGTGCCCCGTGAGGGGCCCTGAGGGGGAGGCTGCGGGGCCGGCTGGCGCTCGACACGCTCCCTCTCGAGTGCCTTTATTAGTTCATGCTTTTGAAGAACTTTCAGCGTTTGTTTAGTGGCAAATCTTACACGAGCGTCCGTTTCGAGGGAAGGGCCGCGGTGCCCGGAGCTGGCCTCCTTTGAGGCCCGGTGTGGCTGTCACGGACCGCTGCTGTTTACCTTGGCGGGGTCCGGAGCCGGCTCTCGGCCCTTCCCTCCGCCCGCACGGCCCCCGCCTCGGGGGAGGAGGTGGCGAAGAAAGGAAAGTGGAAAAAAACAAACAGGGAGCGTAATGAGTTACATTTGTGGAGTGAGGCTCCGCAGCCCGGAATGGGCTGTGGTAGGAGGCAGCGCTGGTGCAGCCCGGTCTCTGCGGTTCGCAGGTGCGGTTCGTGCCGGCTGCGGGCTCGGTGCGCTGCTGCTCCTCTCAGCGTTGTGCTCGGCAGCGGTCAGGAGCTGTGACTTACTACGGAACCTTTACGTTCATGCAAGAAGTTCAACTTTGGTAAATTTTTTTTCTTAATTTTCTTTAAAATTTTTTTTTCATATAGCTCTTAAATCTTAAGACTGTATAGAAGCTCTTGTATACCTTTTCCATGTATACCTACATTCGTTCATGCAATTTCTAGTTAAATGTGATCCTTTAGTACATTTTCACAGTTGAAGGGCAGAGGAAATTCCCTCATCCTCAAACACTTGCTATGGAATTCCTTTGGTCGCACACTTAGTTCTGTAGCATGTACAGAGGTCTGCCGAGAGCAACAAGTTATGAGATGGATGTTGTATCTGTGCAGAATCTGAGTTCAGAATAGGAGAAGCCACGTGATTTGGAAACAAATAGAGCTAAGTATTTATTGCAGAATAATAGTGCTTGCAGAATGTAGGTTGTAGAGTGTGTGAAACAGGTGTCCTGGTGCAGATGAAGTAAGTGAATGCATGGACCTGACTCTGGCTTGTCATTTAGTGGATTCAGTCCTTCTGTTTGAATTTTTCATATTTATGACATGATACCTGTTCTCAGTACATATTTGTTAGCCAGTTTCAGTAAACAAAATATATGGTTTTGAACAGCAATCCCATTCACTTTCCCATCGGAGTGGTGTGTATGGGTTAGCAGTGTGACAAGGCCTCGTGACCCATGAAGACACTAATATTCAGTATCATTCCCTGCACATTCTCTCCCTGTTTTGAATAGCTCACTTCTTCTCAGAACTGCTTTTGTGTAGACAGTTGTTCTGGTGTGATTCCAAGTTGTGGGAATTGTATGTGCACATGATTTGGAGGTGTATTATGTGGAGTTGCTTCCAGCAAGTGGCCAGTGAGACCTTATGGCCTTAAATAAAACTGTTTTGTTTTGCTGCTCATGAATTGAAGTGGGTGACACCTGCTTCTGCTCGGGAGTCTATGTGTAATACCTTCATATTGACTCAGGAGCTTTTTCCTGTGTCAAAAAGCTCCTGAGTGTTTTTTCCTATCTTAAATATTTTGCTTTAGGTGTTAAAGAACATGAACCTGACGTCTAATTTATCCTGGAGTTTTATTTGTATGTTTTCAGTGGTTTAGGTTTTTAAACAATCTCCTTTGGTGAAAGGATTTCTCTGTTTGTTTGTTTTTTTTGTTTTTTTTTTTTTTTTTTTTTTTTTTTTTTTTTTTTTTTTTTTTTTTTTTTG
>VZRX01016038.1:45259-85974 GCA_013398075.1 Notiomystis cincta | reverse complement strand
AGAAAGCAGGAGTGGGTAGGGAAGCTATAGGACTCAGAAGTTTCAGGTGAACATTGTGGATCCTGTTACTAAAATAATTATTGTTTCATGGTGGAATTAACTTGCATTATGTAGAGTCTTCATTTGTTCTTGCCATGCAAGTCATTTACTGGAAAGTTATTTGACCATATTTGACACTTTTGGAAGTGGTGTAACTTGGGAACTGCTATTGCAATTGGAATATGTATGTGCTGTTTTACAGAGGGACTGCAACCATGAATTAATTGTTATTTTCTACAAATCAGCAAAGTACAATCTTAAGTTATTAAAATATGCTGAAAAGCTTCTGTAAATCTTTACATGTTAGAAATTGAAATTTTCTTCCCCATGTTGCGTGTGGGATCATTCCACAGCAGTGCTGGCTGTGGCTGCTGCTCTGAATTAACAGAATTGCCAAGATGCACAGCCCTGGATACAGGCTTGCTGACATCAACTCTCTTGGCATGTGTTCAGAAAAGTAAACAGAAGACAATCAGTGTTGGGTTTGGCATAGCTAGCAAGTCCATGAAACTGCCAAATCCTTCTCAGTGTATTCATTCAATTAATCCCATTGATGTAGGACATCTACTTAAATGAGTAAAACATACTGTATTTGGTTTATAAAGGTCCTTGTCCTAAAGTTTCCATTTTCTACATATTAGTAACCAGAATCTTTACTTAAATAGCATTTTTCTTGTTTTTTGATGTTGTTCTTTTGTAGAAAAAAAATGAATTCTGAAAGCTCAGCCCTTAACATGAGTAGCCCTGCTGTAATAAACCAGTGTGCCAGAGGAGGAATGGAACAAGAGAAAATTTGGTAAGATTTATTTCTAATTTTTTAAGAGATTAGTAGACAGCAATACTGGGAGATGTAGTTTGAAAATTAAGTAAAATATTATTTGTTATAATATTTAACAATATTTAACAACAGAGGAGGGGAAAAGGGAAATTTTTTATTTTGGTTTTGAGTTTTTAACAGATGATATGGTACAGGGTGTGATGGGGGATGTGCTGTGGAAAAACTCCTGTTCATTTCAGCAGTGCAGCAGTTGTGGTCAGGGAATCTTTCACATAAGGCAAATGTTTTAATCTCCCAGTGCTGCTGCTATGCTGGGCCATGCTGGAACCAGGACCTTCAGTGCTGTGAGGCTCCTGAGATTCCTGCCCTGGGAGGCATTACAAAGTCAATAGTTTCTACTTTGTGTATAGAAAAAAATTTACTCTGTGCTGGACAAAAAAAGCAATTGCAGCATTAAATGGTAGATGTGGACAAATGCTTACACTTCATAACAATTTTTTTGGTGAAAATTGCCACAGACCATGCAATTTACAGCACCTGGTTTATGTTTTCATGAAGGGAACAGGGTGTTTAAAAGGCTTTGAGACTGGATTTAAGACTGGGTTAATGAGAGTCTTTTACTGAGAGCCTGCTAGTTTTTACTTGCTGTTGTTTGCTAGGGGTTTTTTACATTATTTATTTACCATGCTGCAAACAACCAGTAAATTCATGACAGGAAGCATGACACCCATATGGACAAAAACCTACCTTATGTTATTTTTGTAGTCTGAGAAATACTCTTGAAAAGCTAAAGAATGAATTAAAGAAATATTAGCAAATGAATGTTCTGTTTCCTGTTACATGTTTGTCAGGAAATCAAATAAAATATTTTTTTGTTTTGGTTTTTATGTAATATTAAATTAACAGCATCATAGTAGTACTTGAAAGTAATTTCTGTTAAACATTGCATCTGGAACATTCTCAACAAAATATTTGGATGAAAGGGCAGGATGAGGAAGAACTGTGGGCTTCCCTCCTGACTCTCAAATCTACTGTGAGGGTCGGAAATTGACACAAACACTTTTTTTGTTTGATATATTTTGCTGGTTTTCATATCTTGCTTGTGGTATTGATCTGGGGACAGTTGTGTTTAATATATTTATAAATAATCTGCATGAGGGGATTGAGGGCACCCTCAGTAAATTTGCAGATGACTCCAAGTTGTGTGGGAGTGTTGATCTGCTGGAGAGGAGGAGGGCTCTGCAGAGGTATCTGGACTGGATCAGTGGGCCAAGGCCAGTGGTGTGAGGTTCAACAAGGTAAAGGTGGATCCTTTGGGTACACAACAACCCCCTGCATCTCCAGGCTGGGGCCAGAGTGGCTGGAAAGCTGCCTGGCAGGAAAAGATCTTGGAGTGTTGGCTGACAGCAGCTGAACATGAGCCCAGGTGTGCCCAGGTGGCCAAGAAGGTCAGTGGCATCCTGGCTGTGTCAGCAAGAGTGTGGCCAGCAGGACCAGGGCAGTGATTGTCCCCCTGTACTGGGCACTGTTGAGGCCACAGCTCAAATCCTGGGCTCAGTTTTGGGCCCCTCACTACACAAAAGACATTGAGGTGCTGGAGAGTGTCCAGAGAAGGGCAGCAGAGCTGGGGAAGGGGCTGGAGCACAAGTCTCATGAGGAGCAGCTGAGGAAATTGAGATTGTTTAACCTAGAGAGAAAGAGACCCAGGGAGGACTTTATCAATAGCAGTGATGCACGTCTGGTAAGGTTTCTAAAATACTGGGTTTTATTCTGGGGTTCTGAGACTACTGCAGCTGAATGAACACTATTTTTCTCAGCCTAATGAAGTGCAGTGGTGCACTGCCTTACTGCATTGTTTATTTATTGCTGTTTATTCATTGTCTGCTTCTTGGAACTTATTTACATTCTGATGGTTCTGGGTTTATTTTCATGAAAATGAGAGTATTGATAAGGACTGGTGTTAGTCATAGGAAAATTAGAAATGCCTACTGTTAAAAGTAGGCAGTGACAGGGTAAAATATTCAATTAAGTCAAAGGCATCCAAAGAGAGAAGCCTTGAGCAAGACCTTATCCAGCATTTAAACATCACTTATGATGCATGTAAAAGGCTTTGATGCTGTATAAGGCCCCCTAGAAACAGAGGGGAGAGTAAATAATTGACTGAACCCCAGTTACCTTGTACAGCCATTTACCAAATCTGCCATTCTGGTTCATCAGTGTTTTGTATCTGCATAGTTTGGTGCCTCTACCAGATGAAAAAATAATTGAATTCTCAAACTTGCAATGCTTCACTTGGTTCTGTTGCTTTTTTCCCTCCCAACACACACAATCAAGATTACAGCAGCAGAATGATGGTAGTAGCAGAAGCGTGACTGCTCTGAATGTCTGATAACTGCAGGGTGTTGTGGCAGAGTTTGTGCGTGAACCAAACTGAGCTCCTCTTGATAAGCAGGAACATGCAGGAACTTGGTCAATGGTCATAACATCAACAATATCAGCTGTCTGAACTGGTGTAGAAGAGTGTAGAACAATCAAAGCTTGAGAGCCTTGAAGTTGTAGAAGCTCCTGATTTGTCAGATTCTCACTTTCTTAATGTTGAAAATTGCAATAAAAGAGCTAAAGATAAGGGACCATGTGGGAACCTTGTCAACTCATCCACGCTTTCTGTGAAAGTAGCTGGCTGGCACGTAGATTTTCAAAACAAATGTGCAGGAGAGTTGGAAATTCTCCAAGTGTTGTTATTGTGTGTGAATCTCATAGCATGCTGCTTCTAGGCTGGATGCAGTCTTGCTAGTCACTCCTTCATCGTTTTACTTAGGATTAAGTCAGGAAGTATTTAATCCTTTCAAAACTAATAATTGAAATTTGGGTTCTGGATGTCTCATGACAGAGTTTGTGGTGTCTTGGCTTTCTATTTCTGTCTCCAAATACTCTGCCATGTTCCTGATGAAGTATGTAGTGTTCTGCTATTTCTATGACAAAGTTTTCATCGCTTTTAGACCAAATTTCTCTGAAAACTATCCACATTATGAATAAATAAATCTACAAACTTAAAACTAACCAAACAAGCTATGTTATATGGGGACTGCAGCACATTCTGACTCTGTACTTATGACTTGGCTTAAAATAAATTTGATGACAGAAACTTTTAAAAATCTTTTCTTTTTCATTTTTGTCTTATACTGTAATAGATTGGTTTTGTTTTTGTTTACCTTTCTAATCTGAGACTGGTGACTTTGCTGGGAAGGGAAGCTACTGGAACTTCAGTCTAGAGTAAGAAGAAAGACATGCTTACATACTTCTAAGATTGTAAGAAGAAAGAATTTAGATATTGCTAAAACTAATTTGAATCCCAGCTCCATCATTGCATACATTGAAAGAGAGCAGCTTACTGTCATATTTTAGGATGCATATGTCTGGAAACTCTTTGGTATAGAAAAAGTAGTTATTCTGGAGTATTGTACAAAAGCAAGATAGGAAAGCAATGGTGAGCAGATGAAAATCTGCATCTTTACTTAATAAGGAACAATGCAGATACCACACAGTAGTAGATACCAAATAGATCTTACCTTAATGCCTGTGGTTTTAATGACACAGGCCTTCTTCCTCAGAGAGGATCAGAACAGAGTAGCTAAATTGCTGCATTCTGCATCTCAGAGACAGACAAGTGCACAAGCTGACTCGTAGCTTGTGTGGGAACTAAATTTTCATGACAATAAATCATCATGACTCTGTTGCAGCTTTTGCCAGCTGCTAGTTGATGAAGGACGAATTCTGTGTCTGGAATTATGGTAAGAAGAGAAACAAGTTTCACAGCTTTCCCTGTTTCTCCTATATCCTTGTTTAATCAGTAGAAATGAGTCATCCTGAAGAACTTAATTAAACTGGCTTTTGTCAAGTGCAGTTTAACTGCAGATGTTTGATTACAAAAGCTACATACATGTTTGGGGAATACAAGGTTACAGTGTACGCAAAAAGGAAGCCCCATAAATTGCAGATTAACACTTCAGATAGCTGGATAAAATAAATCTTATCTGCAGGAGGCCTTGAATTAGTTGCTTTCTAGTAATATCTTATTACAAAGAGAGAAAATGCTTTTCTTGGAAAGCAGAAGAATCTTCTGGTTAGAATATTCAGAATACAGTTAGCATAACATAACAATTATGACCAACTACTTTTAATAAAGCAGATAAAAATTTACTTTATATACATACATACATACATATATATATATATAAATCACTTCTGTCTTACCTAACTTTCCTAGTTTATTTAAAGTACTTCTCTGCCCCTAAAAGGAGTAGTAGAATTGAAAACTGTTACAAGTAGAATTGAAAACTGTTACAAGGACTTGCAGCCTGAGACTAGTCCCTTAAAGAAAGTGGAAGAAGATCCAGGAGAGTGAGGTAGGGCAGGGTGACTCATGAGCCTCCATAGCACACCCACAAACAGGAAGAGATGAGAATGTGCTGGAGTGGTTAAAGGAAGTGCACTCACCAACTGCTGACTTTGCCTCATGCACGCACGAAATTGGCTTTGTAGCTGAAGAAAATATGCCCCGGAGGCAAGTACAGGTTTAGACATCTGTTCAATCATGTCTTACAAAACTAAGTATGGAGTGCATTTCCCCATCCCGGACGGGATCAAAAACCCCTTCGCTGCCGCCTGGAGACGGAAAGGCGCTGGAGCTGCCCCGGCCCGAGCCCGCTGGGTGGCAGCCTTGGCTCGGGCGAGCGCCTGTGCCCGCTCCCTCGCCCGCTGTCCTCCTTCCCCCTTCCCACTCCGCCCTCGGCTCCTTCTCTGGATCACCTAAATAAACAGCAGCAGAGGCGAGCCACTGATTGCTTGCTCAAAAAACACATTACTGAGCTGAGGCTTCTGCTTGTAGGTGATATTTGGTGGGTCTTTTGCAGGGGGTTAATTTTTTCTTTTTTTTTTTTTTTTTTTGGTGAAAGATCATCACTCACTAGATTCCTGGATAAAGCTGTAATCTGCATCTTGTACGTGTGATTACACTGTCTCTAGGTCATAGTGCAAATAATTTTTGTTGATAGTGTGTCTCTTAAAACATTTGCTGCATACTTGGTTATGACTATTGGACTCTACCGGCTTTTTCAGTGTTCCATGTCTCTTTATTATAGCTGTTAGCTGAGGGAGGGAGTTACAACAAACATTTCTGAAATACCTGATGGGTTCCAGTTGAATATCAAGAAATTTTTATCCAAGTAATGACATCTTTAAGCTGCCTTCAATGGTATTTTGTTTATAAATACGCATTAATACATAGGCTAATGGCATGGCTTTTGTACTCTGACAAATAAATTGAATGTTCACAGGGAGTGTATAGAGGGAGTGAAATACATTTCTTTATTAAAGAGCCGAAGGCTGTTTTAAAGCTGTAACTTTTACTTCAGTGTAGGAAAGGAATGTAAAAATCTGTCAGTCCATCTGATTTTTAAAAGTATCTTCTTGTGTTCTTCCATATGGGCTAACCTAATGAAATAAAAAAAAAGTTAAGTTTAATAAAAATGTCATTTTGGACTGTGTAACTCTCTTGGCTGGAACAGGAATCACTGATACTGAGAAGCTTTAAATAAGGAACCAGGTTTTCACATTTTGTTATGTTAATTTTTTTTTAACTTACTTTCATCCTCCCCCCCTCCCCTTTGAATTAGAGAAGTGCATACTGTCAGGGTGATAAATAACACAGGTGATTAGGCTTGGATCACCGATGTTAATAGCTGATACACTCTGGTAGGGGGCCTCACCGTCCCTAACTCAGCTTTTGGTCATTTGTAAATTGAAATTAT
This sequence comes from Notiomystis cincta, assembly GCA_013398075.1. Taxonomy (NCBI): domain Eukaryota; kingdom Metazoa; phylum Chordata; class Aves; order Passeriformes; family Notiomystidae; genus Notiomystis; species Notiomystis cincta. The sequence goes on along the minus strand of VZRX01016038.1, from coordinate 79,347 downwards.
GTTTGTAGAGGATGAAAACATCTCCTTCAGTGCTGTCTTGCAAAGATCAAGTAAATGAGTTTGTGTACTTTAGAACAAGGATGAAATTTGTCATCTTGGTTCTTATTCATGCTACTAACCTCATTTTCTCATTCAAATATGCAGCATCTTGATGTATTTTCTTTTCCTTCTCTATTATTTTCTAAAAAAACCCACAAAATTTGCAGAAATAGTCAAAATTTCTTATTGAAAAATATGAAACATGTTAATAAGCCAAGTAAAGGAAAACACTGCCTTCCCTCCTTTATGGTTGTCGTGGCTTAACCCCTAACTGATGAAAATGATAGTGTCACCAAAAGTCGGGAATAAAACTCTCTAGCACAGTAATTTCAGTATTAGGAAGAGGCATCACTTTTATTTTAGGTGCCAGACATGAGGGGGATATTTGTGCCTAACCCACTAGCTAACACACTGGTTTAGATCTATGTAGCTTGTACGTATTCATTACATTCCCAAGACTCACACATACATGCTAAACTTTGACACGAACTCTTTTGCATATTCAAATCACTTCTTGGAGCTTATTTACATTAGAGTAGGCATCTTTTGAGAGTCTCTGGTGGTCATTTGGGGAACATTCCATTCATCAAATCAGCTGGTTTTGGTCACAGGCCTCCAAAAAAAAAGTTTCTTCTCTTTGAATGCACCCCAACAATGTGATCTGGCCAAGATGCAGCTTCTTATCACTATTGCTCGGGCCCATGGTCTTTAAGGCTGCAGTAACCACTTGCACACATGAATACAGGACTAAGCACTGTCCTGCTTTAATTAAAGCTAAAGGCATTCACAAGACTTAAACACTATTTGATACAATTAAAGCTTTTCCCAGCAATAGTAGTAATTGTAAGTGAAGGGACAGAGAAACAAGCCATGCACACTATGGTTGCTCACCATTGACCGATGCCCATCGTCCCCCTCCAGCTCCCTCTTATACTGGGCATGGCCTCCTGGCTTATGGAATATCCCTGTGGCCACCTCAGCCCACTTGCCCTGGCCATCTCCATCCCAGTTCCTTGTGCAGCTCCTCACTGGCAGAGCAGGGGACAGTGAGTATGAGTTTCTGCTAATCACTTTGGAACATCTTGATTCTCTCTGTGGGTGTATGTGCCTGTGTCTATAAACCCAGCTTTCTACCACTGGTTTCCTGTATGCTTACCCTACATCTGTTTCCTGTATGCTTACCCTACTTCTTTTTCTAAAGATTCTTGTCCTTGGTCATGAATCTTTTTCACTAAGACTCCAGAATCTGTTCTTATAAACAGTAGGTTATTATTTTGTTCAACATGTCTTACAGTTGAGTTTCTAGTTAATACTCTAATACTGATAGGAAGACACTTCCTCTCTTTCCCTCCCTCCCTGTCCCCCCCCACCCAAAAAAAACCCCAAAAAAGTTCTTAGATGTGCTTAGTCAATTCTCTGGCTGTAAAGGGAGCTGGTGATAAAGCTTTTAAGTAACAAAAATGGTATTTCTTTGGCAATATTTATACATTGCAGTATTTGAAAACAAAAGATCAGAAATAGAAGGCTGATTTGTAATTTGGTCTGGAGGGTGTGTGAACTGATTAAATGAACTGCATTTTCCTGTGGGCTCTGAAAATTTCAATTGGTAAGTGTTGTAAGGGACAATGATTTGAATATGTACCTTTCAAGTTGAATACATTTGGTCACCTGCAAATCATTGGGACACAAAAGACAGCTTTTCTGTATTAGGTTGTCATTCCATTGCCTTAAAACTACACAAGGAAATGCCTCAGCAGACTCGTTTCTTTTGATATGGAAAGAGAAAACCTGTGTGAATAGGAGTAGAAATATTAAGGTCACTATAAGAAATATTTTGTTCACTATGAACAAAAACTCACTAAAAATATGTGACTAAAAACTACCTGCAAATATTTCAGAATATCCTCTTGTGTTAGTATGAAGAACTAATGTTTTTCTTTCCTGACTTTGAACTTAATTATTATTGTAAGAAGCATAAATTAAAAGTTGACCTATGTATTGGCAGGAATAAAGGTGGTTTGTTGTCACCTTCTCTGTCAGGCTTTGTACTCTGTGGTCAAGGCTGGGAGCTGACTGTACTTTGTGAGCTGTTCAGTTAGTTATAGCTTCATTTTAAAAAATGGATGCTATAGTTGTTTTTAAAAAGGTGATTTAAATTACTGCTATGCTTCTGAATGTAAAGAAGATTTTGTTTCAAAGACTTGTTAATCATTGCAAATTGCACCAAAAAGGAGGAGTTCTCAGTTTTTCTCTCTTGAGGTCTCCCCAGCCCCACTCTGTACAGAACAGTAAGATAAATATGACTCTATTTTGAAAGCTGTATGATGTATTTCTATTCCACAGATTAAATGCAAGTGGTATGTGACTAGATAGATTTAAAAAAGAGAGAAGTTGCACTCAGTTTTTAAAAACTGATCTCTCTTAGCCATTTCATTAGATAAATTCACATCTGACACTTTATAATCCATTATTTATTACTACAGCAGAGCCAGATCTGGCAGGTTGTACCTGGGCATGCTGAGACACGTTTCCCTCCCTCTCAGATCTGCTGTTCTCTAACTCAGTGCAGGGAAGGAATCACGTGAAGTCAATGACAAATCTGTAAGGGATTTATATCAAAATGCACAATATGCTTTTATTGTATCTGCCCTGGTATATAACACCTTCTCTGTCCCATCCATCAGATTTCATAAATTTGGAGATTTTTTCCTTCCCCTGGATATCATCCTTTATCTAAACTAGGAACTGACTCGAAGAGTTCTTTTGTCTTCTTCCCCTGTGCTATGTTGACATGGGGGCACTGCATAGCAAACCAGAAAATTGTGGGAAATATCCACCAATCTCCATACAAATGAAGATGAAAGCAGAGAGAAAAAATAGGACTTAGATGGTTAAATTAGTTTATCATTAAACATTGAAATTTATTTGATAATCTGCTGGTTTATTATTCTTGAAATAACAAAATGGTAATAAACTCCTCCAGCTCTTGCCTTCCACTCTGCTAGAATGTGATCTTTCCATTCTCGGTGTGCTGGAGCAGGAGAGCAGTGAGGCAGTCGGGCTCTGGGCGGTAACTCTGCTGCGCGTCTGCGGAGGGCGCTCCTCGCCGCCGGGACCTGCCCGCGTCCGGATTGGGTCCTTTAATAAATCTGTCATGGTTTAATTCCTTTAAAGCCGTAGCCGAACTTCTCCCACTTACTGGTGTTTGTCTTTTGTTTTGAAGGACTTGATATTACAGGTTTTGTGTTAGTTGGTTTTGTGGTAGTTTTTTAGTATCTGTATCAAGATACTGAAAAGGTAAATTCTTCAGCACCAGAACCATTTCTTCATTTACTCTCTGAGGGTTGTACGTGTATGGTTTTGCTCAAAGCGTGTGTGTGTGTGATGTATAGGTACAGCTGGACTTTTCTGACCAGCAGTGTCTTTCAGGTCTGTAGGTGTGCTTTGCAGAGTTTCCTCCTGTCAGGCTGAGCAGGTTTTTTTGCAGCTCCTAAATTTGCATGTCCTGTTTGCAAGAAGACAACTGTGAAATGTCCCCTGACTCTGTACACTTAATTTGGAAAAACTGTATATGCTAATTTTGTAGTCATAATTAGAATAGTGATTCCTTACATTCCTCTACTAATGTGTAATTCATGTAACTGAAGCAGCTGTCCCTTCCTCCCTGAGGAACACAGGCCATGAATGTTCAGCTGTTTGTTTCTCTCATAAACAGTACAGGTAGGATGGGATCATGATTTTCTCTTACCACGCTCCTGCCTCAGACCTTTCAGCAACTGACTTCTACCTACCTCCTGTCACAAAGAGCAGGTAGGAAGATTGACCAAAGACTCTAGAACTTGTTTTGGATTCTGAATCTCTGGCGTCCTTATTTATAGGAAATTGTTTTGTGTTAAATCCCATCGAAGTTCCTGAGTATTATTTCCTTGCCAATTTCAAGTCAAACTGTTTTAATTGGTGATTAAAATAATATTTTTTGCCCAATAAGGAGTCTGTGACTCCCTTGCCAAGATATTGGTAGTCCCCAAAACTGTCAAATCCATCAGCAGGTCACAATTGATTTAGGATTTTGCGTCGGCTGGGTGAATAGATAAGAATAGTTTGGTGAAGCAAGAAGCTGTGTTTCCCCTGACGAAATGCTGACCTGTTTTCTCAGCCTAACCCAGCAGTTTAGAAATTGCTCAGGTAAACAACACTGTGGTGCTGCAGAGCAAGATTTGGGATCAGTATGGATGCCGGCTGTCTTGCTTTGTTACAGATTTAATCAAGAGGAAATTTTAACAAAGCACGTGAATTTCTTTTGTTTACAGTGCTAACTTGTGTAGGAAAACAAGCTCAGATATTCAAGCGCCTGTATTTATTTGACAGTGAAATAGCTAAAACTTCAGGTTCTTTACACAGTACTTTGTACATGTATTTCTGTAAGAACAGAAAGGGTTTTTGTGTGAAGCTGTTGTAAAAATGTAGTTACACCCACTTTTTATTATGTGTTAATGTCTATTAGGCTTTGTAATTGGTATGCAAAGATTGACACTCCTGATACCACAGCATGCTTACAATGAATGTCTGCTATGGTAATTCAATGCCTTAATACCCTTTTGGCGATCAGTTACATCTCAAATGCACTATAGGGCAATTTTTTTTTTTTTGTTAGCTGAGGCTTTTGCACACAGTAGAACTCCATTACAAATATAACCGCAACTCTGCTTATGTTCCACTAGAGCAAAGATATAACTGTTTTGATCAGTTTTCCATTTAAAGATAACTTTAAAATACTGTGATGTTTCTTTTCTGCATTTTTTTCACAGTGCAATTGAAACTAGTGATCATCTTAAAGCTCTTTGTTTACATATCAGACACGGTGTTAATGTTTGTCTTTATGTATAAGATTTAATATTTTTCGCTTGCTAGTAATTTTAAATATTCCTGTCTTGAGAAGAGCCACCCAATTCTATGAACTTGGAGAAAAAATAATTTAATTTTTCCCCAAGTAGGCTAGTTGATTCATTATGACAATTTGAAGAACAGACCTTTTTTCACCATACCATAGATTTATTTGAATAAAAATTATGACAGATTTTGAGTTTAAAGATCCAGCCAAGTAACCCCCCAAACTTTTATCTTTCTCAGTAGGACATCAAGGGACCTCGCAGCTCGGAGTTCTGAAACCATTTTCTTTGCTTTTCGAGGTAGCTCAGCAAGTCAGACTTGCAGAAAGGTGCATGTGTGTGGTTGGAAGAGAGCCTGGTTTCCTCAGGAAATGGCATATGACTGTGCTGTTGGTCATGCCAGCAACTTTTGAACTCATTGCCTGGTTTCGTTTTTTAGAAGATATAAAAGAATGCCAGAGCGAATGAGCTGCAGTTTTAACTGTGTGTGGGTTGAGGGGAGAGATCGCGGTTAGCGCGGGCATGGCGAGAGGCCCCCGAGGGCATGGCCGTTCACAGCCTCGGTGAGGAGCAGCAGCACAAGTGTTGCCCTGAGCTGACCACAGCCCTGTCACGGAGGTGGGCACTGCTGAGGTGTGGGACACAGCCTGGGGGCTGCTGCCGCTGGAAGGACCTTCCTCACCTGCCCCAGCACAGGCTGTGTGGGCAGTGTCTGCAGCAGCCAGCTGATGTTCTGCTGTCACTGTGTGCTCAGTGCTAAACCTCTGGTCTTTAGTTCTGGCTGAGATCATGAGGTCACATCTCATGTGAGCCTGTGCCATGCATAGGATGCCTCATTCTGGTGCCACCTCAGTCTCTTGGAAATGTGCTTTTATCTTCAGTCTTTACCCTGAACAAAGAGCCCATAGTGGAACATCACAATTGCAAACTTGTTCTTCATTACTGTGCCACTTCTCCCAAGTGATTGACTCATCAAGTCACTGCATATCTCTTCTCTGGGTTTGAAGCTGTCATGGTTGGAGATCTGCCTGGAGGGCTCTTAGAAACAATCGTCAGTGAATCTTGCAGCAGCCTGAAATCCTTGATGTGTGACCCCACTGCTGTTGGAGGTGGGGAGAATATCAGCTCAAGTGAATTCTTTTCACATCAGTTGTTCACAGAATCATAGAACACTGTTTTTAATAAATTTGGAAATGAAAAATGTGCCCTGAAAGCACAGATAGTGTTTTATTAATCAAGACATATAGTGTAAGTGATTGGAAAAGATCCAACAGCTTGGCTCCAGAAACATACTTTACATGTTTAAAAGGAGTAGAATCACTCATCTAGGCTACCAACAGTAGTTCTGGTATCCATGACCATAAAGGAAATATTAAATACTTTTGCATCATCATTGATCAAATCAGCATCTGTTTGGTTTCTTCCCTCGTGGTTTATCTCTTACTTCAGCTGCTGTAGTGACTGGGCATATTGTCCTTGTGTTCCAGTGCTTTCTGTTTTGAGTCTAAAAAAGGCTGTTTTGTGTTTGTGATTAGGGAGCTTTTCAGTTTTTATAATGAAAAATTGCAGTGTCTATCTCTAACGTACCTCGTTGAACCCCAAATATATTAGCTATCAGCAAGAGAAGAATGAAGATAAACGTGCTCTAATTTAAAGGCATGGCATTAAAAGTTTCAGAGGAAACTTAACAGAGGAGAGTGTCTGGAAAAAAAATTCAAACAAAAACGTGATGAAAATAAAGAACAAAACTGTGTGTGTAGATATGCAAGCGCTGATTTCCTCCACTGGTGCCTCATCACTGGTTCTACTTTACAGCAAAATCCCATTTCCTGCCTCACTTCATGTGTTAATGCTTGGTTTTGCAGGGACTGTAATCAAGAAGGAAAGGACAAAGCATAGGAGTGCGAGTATGTATCCATAGAAATAAATTTTATTTTTTATATGTACATATATATGCATTTTGGAAAAAACCTAGCTCCAGACATCTCCTACTGATAAATGCACTTTTAAAGCAATGTTCTTTGACCTGAGACAAAGCATATAAACAATTTAAGAGCCACGACTGGTATAATGTTATTTTAAAATACAGGATTCTGTACTTGTAAGAAAATTATTTTAACAAAGTTTCCTGTATGCTCTTGTAAAATGATCTTGGGCTGAAATTAATGTAGTTACTGTATTTATATTGAAGAGACTAGAAAACCTGACTTGTTGCTGACAAAAGTAGATATAAGTGAACATTTTCTGTCCTGAGTGGATATTCTGAATGGAGCTTTAATGGTACCACAGTTTCAACAGGTTTGTCTCCATTGCATTCAGGATTTCTGTAGTAATTACCATGGCAACAGTGAGGTAGAAAATGTTCCCACAGGAGTTCAGCTGTGAATAATAACTAACTGAAAACATTTTGCTTTTGCATCTGAGGTTAAATGTCCCTTCAGTGAAAGTATGGGGAGTTTGCTTACTTAATAGGAAGTCATTCTCTTGCATAAAAACCCACATATGTTGACAGGTGTGTCTGGTTTCAGAGTAGAAACACCTTTTCAATGTATGCTGAAGTATTATCCCAAAGACCAATGAAAAGTGTTAGAAACATTAGGTGTAAAATTTGGTACCAGCTTCAAATGTTTTATGTTGTAAAGAAACTTCTTAAGCCAAATTTGTAGTACAAAATCTTCTGTTCAGGAGCTATAACTTAATTTTATTTTATGTAAATCATTTACATAATGACTAATACTGTTAATAAAAACTGTCTTGGTAGCCTTCTGACCTCACTGTGCAACAAAGGTCAGGATCACACAAGTCACATGGTAGAGGTCAGTATTTGTTGACTTCAGTGTCTATTTATAAATTGCCTTCAAAAACTCTTCTGTTTTTTCAGAAATAAACTTGTCAGTGTTAAATGAAATATCCTGAAACTGTTTGTTGTTAAATCTAGCTCGCCTTGTACTTGTAAACTGGCCTTTGTGCATACAATTGCCTTGTTCGTATTTATTTCACTTTCATTCAGAACAAAGGGGAAACCAGTCTGGTGTTTATGGTATGAATAAATTTTGAGACTTGAAAGCATTTCAGGGCTTGATTTGGTAGCTTCACTGTCATGGAGTAACATAAAATGCTTATGGTACTCAGTGGATTTGTGGCCACAAGAAAAAGTTCTAATGAGTTATGTAAAAAAAGGGAAACTAAACTAGTAAATATTTAAAAGACTTTGATAATTATTTTCGACATCTACAAAAATATGTTAAAGCTGAATAAGAAAATCATGAAGAACACTTCGTCAAATATGAGGAGAAAACTGTTTTCTAAGCCAGAGGGGCTGATAGTTGCTCTTATGGTTATTTATGCAACTTAATAGGAATTACTGTGCAGATGGAAATGTGATGAAATGGAGGTGAAATCACTATTTGGGCCCCTGTGGTGTACAATCTGCTAGTCCTGCAGGTGAAAGTCTTATAAGCAAAAATGTCTTTGTCAATCTAAAAGCTACATAGTTTGATCTTGATGACTTGTATCTGTCTATCCCATGCTGATGTCACATGCACAGTGTTTTAGCTGTATCATAAATATTTTGTTGCATTTATTTTATTTACTGGTCTTGGTAATCTTATAGATCCTAAGTGTTCTCTCCTAGGTTTTGTTGTATCCTTGTCTTAAAGGAAAAAGAGAAAGTGTCATGATTTGGGATTTAAAAACAGAAAAAATCTAAGAAAAATCTCTAGAAATGGAAAAGGTTGAAAAAGTTGAAGCTTTATCCCTCAGGCTTGATATAAATATTACAACTTCCCATGAAAGATTTTGTTGTTGATAACATGATGAGGACAAGAGGAAATGACTTCAAGCTTCATCAAGGGAGGCTCAGATTAGACATCAGGAAGAATTCCTTCACTGAAAGGGTGGTTGGGCATTGGAATGGGCTGCCCATGGAGTCACCATCCCTGCAGGAGTTCAAGGAACAACTGGATATGGCACTTAGTGGTTTGATTGACATGATGGTGATCAGTCAAAGGTTGGACTTGATTATCTTGGAGGTATTTTGTACTCTGAAGGATTGTCTTTTTCTATAAATTTCTGAATTTCACACTACTTCTTAATATTCTCTTTTTTTCTTTAACTGACAATGCTCAAAGTGTGGGAGAATTTCTCTTGTCCATATTGTAGTTATAACATCATAAAATACTTGCTTGTGTTCTGAGCAGGGCCCCAGGATGCTGCAGAATTTAATCTTTGGTGAGATTTTTGTGTCCAAGTTATTGACATGTATGTGACAAAGTAGCTAAGTGGAATTTGCCAAGACAGCCTCCAATCCTTTAGGTATGCTGGAGGGCAGAACTAATGGAGACAAAGGATTGTGGTATAATTTGACTTTTCTGGAGTGGTAGTTACTGCATGCTGAAGATAAGTCAGGGGCATGGCTGCATCCACTTGGAAAAGTTTAGTTTATTAGCTCTGGTGGTGACAGGCCTGTTAAAATCTCAAGAGAAGCTGTTCTGATCCGTCTGCATAGAGATTGCAGGAGTGGTTCTTGTCACTCAGTGTAAAACCCTTCAAGCAAGAAGAGTCTTGCTCAGTGAAACATTATGCTGAAAGTTAGTCCTCTCTAACTGATCATATTTAATAAAAGGAGATTTCTTTCCTTGTCTGACTGGCTTAGTGCCATATCCTTGAGAGCAAGGTGTGAAAGTATCACACAGCTCTCTTGAAAAGGTATGCAGGAGTGTTTTACTTTTCAACACAGAGGAGTCTCTAAATTGACTATAATGATCCTATATGACATTTTAGTTACAAACCTACATTTTTGCCTTTTCAGATGAAATACAAGCTGTAATGCAGAAAAATATGAAGTTGCAAATGAAGGGTACAGAACCAGTAGTACAAAAGTTTTAAAATCGTGTATAGGATTGGTTTGCCACTAAATGTTACTTGTTTTAAATACTGTTGCCTACTTTGTTCAGTCCTTGTGATCTCTGTTAGCGAATCACAGCTCCACAGGAACTCAAGTTTAACTTCAGAAAGAGCCAGATGAGATGAATACAAACAGAAAGGGCTTTCAGAACACACCCATTTCCTTTATCAAGAACATGATGTGATGGCACTTTTGAGGGTGTTAGTAGGTTCTCTGTGGTAGAGATGAAAATGCTGTTTGGATGGAGTTTGAATAGCTAAGAAATCCCTTGTTTGGTTTCTCTGTATGAAAACCTTTTTTTCCTGTCCAAGTATATGGACAGAAAAAGTATCTCTTTTTCTAGCAAGTATCCAGTCTTGCTAACCTATGTGGATTTCCCACCTTTTTGAAAACAAAATGAAGCAGACATGTTGTCTTTCATTGACCATGAGTATTGTGAGGTTTTTGTCACAAGGCTTGGCTTTTTCTGATGCTGTGATGATGGGGGCAGTTAAGCCTTACCATCAGATCTTGTTTTTCCCATGGACCAGAAGATCCTCGCTGGCTATTGAGTGGAAATGAGCAAACATGTCTTTAGAATGAACAGGTGTTCTCCCTGTCTCTGGGATACACAGGTGGGGCAAGGTGATGACTAAAAATTAACAAGTGTTATTGCCTTTTTTTTCCTTCCAAGTACAACTGAAACACTACAGGACTATTTTTAGGCTGCATAGTCGAAGTAAAGCTGTGAATTATCTCTCTTATCTCTGCCTTTTATAATATTCATGAAACAGTGTTATTTTTTTATAGAAACATAATACAGGACTCTGTTCATGTCCTCCCCAGCATTAATGCAGCTGTATCTTGGTCAAAGAGCAGAAACGTCTGGGTCCTCCTGTTGGCCAGAACCAGGGATTTCTCTTTCATATGTGACCAGACTTCATGTATATCAAGGGGGATGCTTTTATAGTCATGTGTATTGATTGCATGTATTGCATCAACCTGCAATATTTAGAAATGAAGAATATTTATGGTTAAAGCTTTAAATGAAACTTACTGTTCTTCAGAATAACAAACTTGTTATTCCATCATTTGGAATATCTGAGTTTTAAATTGAAAAGTATCACTTCAGATTTTTTTTTCATCTTTCATAAGGATGTTTTTAATTTTTTCAGGAAAGGAATCAAATACAGAAATGAAAAAAAAAAGCATTTTGTAGCTTCTTTGGTTTTTGTTAGTTATGGGCTATTTTATGGTAAGGTGCATGCATTCACAGTATAAATAAACATGTTTTGCAGAAGGCATGGGAAAAGAGTAGGTGTGTGACAGCTCACTGCTACAGGTACTTACTGTGTCTCCATGCAGCCACCTTCACCGGGCTGCTTCTCTTCCTTAATGCATTTATGCCAGTTCACCAGAGTAGGACAGTAAAAGATTATGTTCACATTCAAGAAGTCAGCACAGCAGCTGACAATCAGTCATCCGTTTTATCTTGGTATTCTTGTTTCTCTCAAGATATGAAGTGTTCAGTCTTGCTCAGCTGAGTGGCCTCCCCATTGCCAGTTACCCATTTGTGATGAGCTCCTGTCTGCAGGATGGGGCCCTGGCAAATCAAACATGCACCCAGTCCTAGAGTTACTTTGCCTTTAGGAAGAAATACCCATCAAGTAAACTCTCTATATGAACTTAAGTATTTTCTGAGCCAAATTGTTGTGTTAGATTTGCTTTACACTTCTGGAAAATAAATGGAATTTTCCACAATCTCTGTTTAGTGCCAAAATGCACAGGCCTAGTATAAAAGAGAAATAGTATTTGAGATTGCAAATGGATGAGTCAATGTTTCCTATTAAGAAGGTCAGAGCATGAGCTTTCCCCCGCTTTTAAAATCAGTACCAAAGGTACTTTATTATTATCTGTTATATAAATATCTGAGAAAATTAGTATTCAAAATTACTGTTCAAAGCTAAATTGCTCTTGCACATCTCTGACTTCACCAGGTAGACCACTCTGACCTTTATTGTGTGTGGAATTTAGTATCACTACTATTCCAATGTGTTAAAATAAATGAGTTTTCGTGACCTGTGTTTTAGTGTACATATTTGATAGGTTGAGCAGATGACATCACAAAGAACAGATCAGAGCAGTATGTACTATTTATTATTTAACAGTATCTTTGTAAAATATGCACAGCTGTAGTAACAGCTTTTATTTCTGCAGAATGAAAAGAATTTTTACTTAGCACAGTTTGTCTCCAAGTGGTTTGAGCTTTCCTTTTATTGTTTGAGTATTCATGTAGATTTGCAAAATGAGCTTTTATCTTTGAACAGATGTAGCAGCTGAAAATTTTAAACAAAACGCAATTTGGATATCACATCTAAAAAATATCCAGTAGTCAGTGATTCTGTGTGCAGATAGACTGAAGGATCAGATGAAGATTTAGAAGTTGTGTGAGTTTAGTATAAACTGCCTTAAACTCTTCACTTAACTCATTATCATGCTTCAAGGCAGATAACACATTTTTGTTAGTAAATATAATAGAAACTTTAAAACATTCAGTCTGTATTTTAGTTTTTAGATTCCTGTATACACTTTTACCGGCCAATTGTCATTATATAACTAACCTACAACAAAGTAAAGGTTGCAGAAAAAAGCTCCACTAATTTATTCTGAGAAGCATGTTAATTTGGTGTCTAAAAATATTTTTATAATATATCCATAATACTATGTGTGTGATGGAACCTAAACAGAAAACCCTGCACATCTTAAGGAGAAAAGCATTTTATTCCCTAGGCTACAAATTAGTGGTAGAAACACCTTGGCCAAAGAAAGTGCCAGAGCACAGAGGGTGTTACCAATTTTAGAAGTTCCTGAAGCAATAAAAGTTTTGTTCATTAAAATTCTGAATTATTGTTATTGAACTGCAGGATCACTAGAAACTAGCAGCTAAGCAAGTCAGTCATTCCCTGGTAAATGTTTCAAGGGGTCTAAGATGTATTTGAGTTACTAAGGCATGAAGATGCCATTTCCTAACTTATCTTGCTAGTTCTGGAGCTTAAAGGTGAAATGGGGGATACACAGTTAAAACTTCTGCTGACGAGGAGCAGTTTGACCCTCAGACAGAGGGACGGGCTCAGTGCTGCCTCTCCAAGGGACAGGTCCCTGCTTGTACTTTCCTCATAGTGGAGGGACTTGCTTTCAGGTTTTATTCCCAAGGTAAACTTTCCATAGCAATCCCCAAGCCAAGCTCAGATACAGTGTTTGCTGTCTGAAGAATTCCTTTAAATCCTCACTTTTTAGTCTTTCCTTCTTAGCACTGCCCAGGAGAAAACGTTTTGGTGCCTTTTAGCTAAACAAAAAGAGATCCATGTGTCAGAAAGGTCAGATGTTAGAAATTACATCTCTGAGACTCTCATTGCAAATAATTTTAGGGAGGAAGTCCTCTCTTTACCTCTGTGCTCTCACTATGATCTAGTCTGTGATAACCTATTTGGTGCATTTCAAGAGTGTTCGTCACAGTCCATTCAGTTATAGGAACCATCCCCACCTCGTCCTTGACATTTGAAAAATCCTTACTATAGTATCTGAGTAATTTATTTTAGATTAATGTGCCTCTAAAAGTCAGATCTGCTGACTGCTTTTAATGCCTATTAATAGCTCCTCTTTTTTTCTTCAAGCTAATGTTTTATTTTGTTCTATCTGCTACCTACTTATGCCAGTGATGATTTTTATTATTGGCCTTGTAAATTTTTTTGTTACCAAACTAACTGCATCTAATACACTATTGGACCAGTATCCTTCCTACCAAAGTGTAATACCTATTGGCTGTTTCAAAAATATAATTCTTTGACAGTTTTGCATTTAAAATATTATAGCAAATTAGTATTTTAATAGTTTTATAACACAGGCTGCTTCTTAATTAGCTCATATCCTGCTGCACTTCAGAAAGGATTTATCCAGTAAACAGAATGATCTGAAGTAACAGTAGTAATGTGTTGTAGGAAAAAAAAAAAGATCAAAACATTAATTTAAAAAGTGTTTGGAAAATCTACAATACTTTATTTCTTTTTCAGTACAATTTTCATTGATGTTGACAGTGGGAAGACCAAGAGATCAAAACAGCTTTAAGATAGCGAAGGACTTAACTGAAAACTATAAATGAGGTCTTGCTTTTGATAGAACTGTATTTTGTCGCTTGAGGTGCCTTTGAGAATCAGAATTTTATGTTAATTCATTTTTATTCAGGGATCTGTTCAGCTGAAAAAAGTTGGTTCAGAATGGTGATTATAAACAATTTACAAATATGTTTAACCTAGATTATTCCTAGTTATGGGAACAGAGAGCTTTCTGAAACAGCCTTTCAGGAAAACGGTGAGATAGTTCTTCTGCAGTTCTAATATCTTGGTACATTTGAGATGGGCTGTATGAAGTGCTTGCTTGTAATGGGAAAGGAGACTTGAAACATTCACTGTGTTCCAGACTTCAGATGCCCCTGAGAGAATAGAAAATAGGGAAGTAATAATCAGGCCAGATGCATGAAAGTGAAAAGTTTTGAAGCAATTATTTAAGGTAGCACTTAGGGTGCTAAATGAGTCTAATGCTTCAGTCTGGTTTTAGAAGAGGGCTGCACACATTGGGTGGAAAAAAAACATTTTGTGAAGAATTTCGTTTTACCCTGATTGTATCAGATCGGGTCTGCAAGTCATGGGGGAACACACAGTGCCGTCCATATGTTTCCCTGTCTTCATTTCCTTTGCAATATTGTCTAAACTGTCATAAAACTTGCTTTTTTGAAGTTGAAATGTCTTTTGCTTCTACATTAATCTTAATTAGTATAGATCTACTGCAATTCTTAAGTGGGGAAATAAATGCATGAACAGCATTAAAATATAAGATAAAAATGATATAATGTAAGGTCAAACATATATTTTTTTAAAAATTACTAAGGAGCTCAACTTTATAGAAAACTCACAGTACTTCCTGACTGGTTCCAGTGTGAGATTATCCGTGAATAAAAAAATTGATAATCTGTCTAACTCGCTCTTGTTAATCAATTTTTCTCTTTTTAAAATGTACTTACTGTTCCAGTGAGGCTTTTAGGTTAGAAATTCCATTTCATAGCATTCTAACTTGGAAAACTGTAGTAGGAGGATTTATTAGTGGGACAGTCTTTAGCACTGAAGTTTGTCGTGTGTGCTGCCTTGTGCTCTTTAGTGACTTTACCAATGCACTTTAATAATAATAATAATAATACTTTTTCTGGTTGGCAGGCTGGTACAGTGAAAAACTAAGAAGATTTACATGTCAACCTTTGTTGGTACAAAATTGTCATGATTATAATTTTTTGCATTATGCTGGCATCTAATATTTCCTGTGATCACAGTTCTATGATGTGTTTTAATGAACATGAAAACAAAAATGTCCATGCACCAAATATTTTACACCAAAAAAGAGAAGACAGAAAAAAAGTGGAAACTATCCTGACTGTAAGAAAAGAATTTGGGGTATGATGTGTCGGAATCCTTCAGGAGCTATAAGCAGCAGGAAGAACTTGTGTGTTAGTTCAGTGCTTTAACTTCAATAACTGTTGTGTTATTGTTGGATGGTGAGATTTGAAAAGCAGCCATTTAATTTGCTATTTTTTAACCAAGGTTTTGTGTTCCTGTTACTATTTGTGGTCGTTTCTGTAATGTGTCTAATTGCATGGTTGGAGTTACAGCGTGCTCAGCACTTGGGTCTTGCTGCCAAACCATGTGTTGGTCTGGTCAGCTTCAGCAGGTCACTGGAGCTTTGATCTGACTTCATGTGTAAAATCTCAGCAATGTTTGTCTACCTTTGTGAACTAATTGAAGAGCTTATTGGTGAAAAGCACTCATTAGGAGAGAAGTGGGCCATGTTATGGTTACTTTTCAGAAATAATTGTACAGTGGTAATTATAGGGTAGAAGANTTTTTTTTTTTTTTTGAAGGAGTAAAACCAGAAGTCAGCTTCTAGTTTTTAGCATCACACAAGAGGCTGGCTAACTTGCTCTTTACAGCTTTGTATAGTTCCACTGTCAGGATTAAAGGCTCTGAAATGTCTCCCTCCAGTCCAACTGCACCATCTTGGATCACGTGGCGTAATTGCAGCTTCACAGACTGTTTGGGTCAGGGCTGTCTCTGCTGAAAATCAGTGGGAGGAATAAGTTGCTGTCAGACATCAAGTCAGAGCATCTCTGAATGCTTGAAAGGCTGCCATGTCCCTTAGTGCTCAATGTGAATTAAAACATGTAACTGCACTGAGGACAGAAACCTGTCAGAGGTACAGCCAAGGAAGTCTAAATGTCTTAGAACTTGAAGCATGTGTTTTCTTTTCTCCCTCTATTGTCATTCTGTTACTGAGACAGAAAATATGGCAGCTGAAAAAGTAAACACTTTTCTTCCTCTCATCTTGCAGGCCGAAACATCAACAACAGAATAGTTTTTCCTTGTTTCCTTCCACCAAGGGCTGGAATTTCAGAGGGGTAAGTTTCATGTTGTTTTGTTCAGGGTAAAACATTCCCTTCTGCTGCATTCTGTTGCAGTCTAACATTGTAGTTAAACCATGATCTGTTAGGACTAAAATCACGGCAAAACAATTAAATTGGAACTTTTAATTTCGTACCTTCCTAAAAGGCCTTCTAAAAATGCCAGCTTTATTTTTTAAAAATGTGATTGGTTGTATTATTATGAGAGATGCAGAACATAATCATACTGTACATTAACCTACTTTAAAAAAATAGGATATTTTCGTATCTGAAAATAAATAATGGAAACTGGACTGGTATTATGCTAATACAGATATTTGTAAAGTTATTGCAAGTTCGTGTATGTGAACTTTGCAGAAGTACAGTTAAAACCATAATAAAAATTACATGGGTCTCTTACAAGGCAGAAGGGAATAGGTTTTATTTCTGTTTGCTTGGCTGAGTAAGGAAATATAGAAGCTTGTGTGTTCCCACAGAAATTGACTGAAAAGATACATGAAAAAGCAATGCAAGTGACACTGAGAATCTTAATATTTGCTGGTGATATCAGGAGCTTTTATTCTTCAGGTTTCAGAGGTAGTTTCTTAGTAGGTTAATTTGTTCCAAGAGTCAGCCATGTTATCCCCTCTCTGTCCCCTATGGCCTGTGAACTCTTCTACCATTTGGTGTAAACTTGGTGTAAAACTTGGTGATGGTGGTGTTGCAGAAACAATGGTGTGTTTGCCATGTGTGTAAGTCCTGGAGCCTGGGATACAGTCGAGGAGAAGTTACTCCATGTTGTATCTAAGTCATACTAATCTTTTGGTTAAAGGAAGGGCTTTTCTGCCCTGCAAACTTCTTTTGGTATAATGAATGCTAAATTTCCATTACCTGTAATGTGGACTGATTTGTACTTGGGAGACCATATAAATTTGTTTTCTCTGAGCTTCTTTCAACAAAATAGTTAAGCTGACTGACATTACTTAAATGCTTTGCTGAAAGAGTAAATGCAATGACAGATTTACTGATCTGTGTAGTTCATAATATGGTAAACTTCATTAAAACAAAAAATATTTTTTACTGACTTTTGCATTCTAATTCGATGTTTTAAATAGAATGTCCACTATTGTTTACTGTGAGTTTTTTATTGTCACTATTTCTTGTGTTACACCAGGGGTGAATTTGTCAATGATACCGAGAAAATAGTTCCCTCACAACAGCATTGTCAAGAGTGTAGGCAAAATACCAACAGCCTCTAAGCTGTAGATTAATTATACATTTCAGAGCCAGTTTAAAAATAAAATTGACTCTAGTGTTTCCCCCAGAAAAGTAATTGAGGAAGAAGGTGTGTAAGAAAATAGTAGGAAGAGTATTGTAGGTATGAGTTGTAGCTGAAGAAATGATCCCAAGTTCAGAGCAGTAGCTCACTGAAGTAGAGACACAGGGCTGGTTTCACAGTGGCAGTATGAGGTCTGTGATCCTGTGTGGTGTAGGTGGAGTGTGCTGTACACAGAGAACAGAAAATTGTGGAGTAAAATCCTTCAGAATCAAGAACCTGAAAGGACATAGGAATAGTAATATTAGAGAAAACAGGCAGCAAGTTAATGGATCTTGAAACTGCTTCCTTCATATGTGGAAATAAAGATCTGTGGCAGGTGGCAGCCACCTTATTTTTAAGGAAACTTATGAGATGGTAACACAGGTGTCAAGTTCTATAGCTGTAATATTTCATACAGTGCATAGTAGGCCATTGCAGTTAATTGTTTGAAATAAATTGCTGCATCAAGGGAAGAACCTGTTAGAGTTGTTCACTTGATGCATTTGGATGATGAAGCCAAGGTAGCTGAGCACTGGAAAACAGAGAGCTTAAGTGTCTGTTGATGTTTGCATTGTGTGAGCATTAACTTTGTTTTGATGGATGGAAAAATTGTGTTATGAAAAGCCCAATGAGCAGACTTGAAGTCACACAGGTTTTCATAGAGATGGTGAAAGATAATAGGTTGGCTTTGGCGTCTTTTCTCAAACAGGACTAAAACATTACTGGCTAAAAGAACTAGGTTAATGTTGACAGTGGAGCAGAGCCACAGCTGAATATAACAAACACAACTCTAGAGCTGACTTATTCATGGCTATGTTTTTTTTTAACTTCTATTTCTATTATTACAGACTGTAATGCAGGATCATTTCAACAGTCACAAAAAATAATAAAGTGATTAGCACAGAATTGCACCATTGTATTCATTTCCCTGTCCTCACTTTGGAGTCAGTTCACTCAGTTTAAATGTCTCTGTATCATGCTGATAAAGGGACACGTTAAAGAAACCTGGAACATACTCCAACGTAAACCTCAGAGTAAGATAAGGAAGGCCTGGATGCTACACATTTACCGAAGAAACTCCTCTGCACTTCTCTTTTCCTTACTTAAATTTATCACAAGCAGCTGATTTCCATCTTGAGCAGCTCTTTTGAGCCTCATGGTTAGAGGTCACATTTAACTCTCTCAATGCGGATTTTCATGTCAGAATGATATCATGTTTCTGTCATTTTTAGCTGGAGGTAGCAGTGACTTCCAGAATTTTGGGCAGTGTTAAGATGTCAGTGGGGAGAAAGGAGCTTATCAATTTTTTTTAACTGAATAAATCGAACTTGGTTGAGATAAAAATTTAGAATTAAAGTTACTGAACAGTGAAATCTTTTTGCTATAAGCTCCTCCTGCCTACACAGAAAGCATCAGGTTAATTTGGGGTTTGAAGAGATTTTTATAGTCAAGTGTCCAGCAAATAGACTGTTACAGAGGGAAAGTATTTATAGTGAGAACTATCATTCCAGAGGAAGAAACACAGAACTGTGGAGATAAGAATATCCCACACTGGAGGAAAGACCAGAACATAGGAGATGAGATGTTAGATGTGGTACTTAAAATAGAAAAGAAGTGAAGGAAAGGAATATAAAACAGAGGATATAGAAAAGGAATGAAAGGAAAATCCTATCCTGGGTATAGGATTTGAGAAGGAAAGAGGAGGAATCTGCAACTTGGAAAAAGGGGAGAGTCACGGTGGAGAAAGCAAAGAGCTGTGAAAGAATTGTGAGAGAGAGTGGAAATGGATAAAATATAGAAATGGAGGAAAGCTAGTGAGTGTAAAAGCAGAGAGATGGAAGTACAAAGTGAAGGCAGAAATCTATAGAACGCTGCAGATTTATCAGTTCAGCCTTTGCAGATGCTGACCCTGAGATGGTAAGATGATGTGGGTGGAGAGCAAGCTGTGGATGGGACTTGGTAAGGAGAAGAAGCACAAATATCTGAAGAGATGGAACAGTTCAGAGGCAGGTCAATAATGAATATAAAGAAAACACCAGCACAGAGTTTGGCACAGAAATTAGTATTAATTCTATTTTTGCTTTCTCTTCTGATTACCATTAACTCTCACTGTTCTCATCTCCATGCCACCTTCCCTTAAAACTTGATGCAGGAAAGTGGCTTTCCTCTATTTGGTGCTTATAAGTAAGGGAGAGCAGGTCAATATGCTGCTCTGGGTGTCTGTGGAAATAATGTGTTATGTTGCTGTGTAGAGTGGGAAACAGCTTCACTTCACAAAGCATTCCATCAAGTGAGGATTACATTTGTACAGTCATCCACACACAATTAGAAGATGTCAGGATTAAAGCTTCTGTGGTTTTTTGGTAGTTATGATACAGCCTTGAGTTATATGCTTGTATGCTATTTTTCACCATACTACAAGCAGTCTGTTCTATAAATAAGGAAGTTCTGAATTCGAGAAGAAAAACAATCTCTCTTGAGAGTTTGAGATTTCAGCTGCTTTATGTCTCCTTTCCTACTTCCCTAAAAGCACCCACTTTGCTTATGCTAAGAGGATAAACTTCTAGACTTAGATATGCAAATGGTACTCTTCAAATGATTGTTTTTCTAAAAAAAACCATAAATTTTGGTACATTTGCAGAACTAGTGGTACATAGTGTCACTATGATGACATTTGAGGTGACTGTGAAGAAACTGCCAGTCAATCAAAAGAAAAGCAGTTACCTGGTTAGTGAAGAATATTGGGCTGTAGGCAGAACTGAAGAGGATGCTGGTTTTGTCTGCACTTGTCTCTGATATGCCTCTCCACTGCTCCATCGAGACAGCATCAATTTCTGCTTTAAGCAAACACCTGAACCACTATGTTGGTTTCTTTATTTCCTCCCTGCCAGCCATAAAAATTTGGCTGAAGATCTTCAGTGCTAAAAATAAATAGTTAAATCTAAACCAACATTTTATACTTGAAATAATTTGAGGCATGTGTTTGATGTGCAGTTGCCTGAAGATTGAAGATGATTTATTGCAATGAGGCTTCTTCCTATTTCATCTGTTCCTGTTTCCTTTCTAGTTTTGCAAAAGCATCAAACTGAACTGCAGATACAGTCACCTATCAGGAAGGCTGATCTAATTTATGAGAAACCTGGCATAAAAAAGTGTTAAATGTGCTGAAAGTCAATTTTAGACATGTAAGTGGTTTCTGTACTAGTTTTACTGCACACATGTTTGTGGGGGAAATAGTGTCTGTCATGCCAAATGAGAAGAATTCCACACTTTTCAGACAGTATTTGGAAAACAGTTTTTTTTTTTTGCAGCTGGCACACTCCAGTTACCCCCTTCAGGTTGCACGAATCTCAACAAGATAAAAAATTTCTAAGAGAGAAAAGATTTTTTTATCCTGGCTTTAAACTGATGATTAATTGAATAAATTGCATAATTATTTACTACCATAGAAAGCATCTTTGTTACCTCTCCTGTATTCTGCCTGGTTTTACTTAATTTCTGTATCCACTACTAGTTGTTTGCCTAAGCAATGATGTTACCTGTAACAGAAACTCACTAAAAGTGTTATCACACAGGCCTTTTTTCATAATTGTTGAAATGAAGTTATGCACTTCTGCCTCTAGATCAAATGTGCTTAAATACTATAATATCTTGTATGTCCAGTATTATTTTAAAACACAAGTTATCATGTGCATTAAAAAGCCTGTGTGATTTTCTGTTAGTTCAATATACTCCTGTGCACAATTTAAACAGCTTCCTTGGAGGAGGATGGTTACTTTGTCATTGACAGCATGTTTTTATGAGTGATTACTTTGTGTATTCACAGCATAGCTGGTAGTGGAGTAATTGTACCTGTTGTGACTTAGCAGTCAGGAATCAGTTCCTTCCTGTGCCATAGAGAGGCACTGAACAGGGGAGTCCAGCTGGGGTCCCTGCTCCCCATGGCTGCTCTGGTGCTGCTGCTGCTCCCTTTGCCTCTGCAGAGAGTCTTGTGTCTTCTAACCTGCAGCAGGTTAAAGAGAGGTGGATGCTTAATCCCTGAGCCATCTCCTCCCCCTATGTCTTTGCACAGAAGAATTCCATATTCCTTTTCTACTTTCCAAAAGATGATGAATTCCTGTGTGCCACTCGCTCCTTTTAGATCTCTTCCTCTGTCTTCTTACAGTAGGTTCAAGCTCTTCTATTTCAGAGTTTAATTATCTCAGCCCTTCTCTTTTTTTGCCTGGCTCTGCTCAGACTTGCCTTTAGTCTGCATCTGTGGAGGAGCTGTTGTGCTGCTGTCCAGCACTGACCTTTCCTAGGCCTGAGTGGCCCTGATACCTGACACCAGAAATAGTAAGAAACAATTTTCTAAGTCTGTTCTTTTAGCTCTTTCTTGGGAGCACTGCAGGAGCAGGAAAACTTTACTCCACACCATTGATAGCAGCAATGTAAGGAGCATTACAAATATCCTTCCATGATACACAATTTCTGGTTCAGAAGACAGGCATTTATAAACGGTAGCAAATACTCACCCTGGAGCTGGATTTTTGTTTCTAAAAAAGTTGGGTTTGATGTCTCCCTGCTTAATCTAAGGGCGGAGTTTTAAATGGTTTAGCTTGTTATTGGTTTTGGTTTTGAACATTCGAACTGTTGTTGATTAGTTTCAAGACTAATTTCTCTTGGAACAGCAAGGTTTATATTGGCAAACAAACAGAGATGCTATCAGAAATTCATTGTGTGGCATTTGCGTAACTGGATAGCCGTCAATTCCATCTGCAGTTTCAAAACACATCAGAATTGTCAAAGTCTTAATATATACACTGAATTCAAAAACCAGTTCAGAGTGACCAGTTAGACAGTTTTGAAGAATTAGAAAATGTATTATTCCAGAACCATGTGCTGAGTCAGCATGGTTTAATCACCATGATTTCTACCCCCAGTGTGTGATGCAAGATTAGCCATGTCACACTAAAAATGTCTTATTTGAAATTCCAGCAAAACATGGTCTGTAGATATGTTGGTTCTTAGGCCTCTGATAAATGGCCATATCTCTTTGTAGGATCAGTGGGTACTGTCAGTTACAAGGTCCTCTGCATACAGTAGTGTGGCAAGAATCATGAATGTGCTGGAGGAACAGCTGTGAGTTGTTTATAAATTAGTTACAAAGGAGAATGATGCTGGCTGGCCTTTAGACTGCAACATGCCAGTAGCTGGGGACTCAGGTAGACAAACCTGTGCATGTTTTATGAGCTATTACTGCTCATTCTACCTAGAGAGTGCTGTACTGCTTAGGAGTTTGCACTGACTTCATTAACTCAATTCAGTAGCTGTTTTATTAAACTTTCATGGCTTTTACATCTGCAGTCATCTGTGAGTTAAGTACATAGCCATTAAACTGTCTGCCTAGTTTACAGAGGTGCTTCCAAGTTAATTACATGGTAGTTATAGAAAATACACTTTAGATTCTATGTTTCTTGGGGCAAGAATATTGAGGCCCTTTTAGAGGATTTGACTGAGGCATTCCTGAAAAGATCTTCAGAGACTTTGACATCTGCAAGACTTTTCCCTCATGACTTTTGTTGTAAAGGGTAGGTATTCTGCTTACTAAAGCTCAAATATTGAATTTTTCTGATACTGAAAATAGTGTGATATCTCCCATTTGGGAAGGGTTTTGTATGATATCATTTTGTCTTTTAAAAGAATGCATTTTTAAAAAAAAACAACTTCGTACAGTCATTCTGTTACTGTTGTAGGGTTGTATTTTATGGATCTTTGTAAGTGCTTTGTAACAAGTTTATTTTTGCTCCGGGTGTGGTTTTATATTTATAGTAGAAATATTCTGTGTATGCTATAACCCTCCATGCCAGCTATTTTGCACATACAAACAATACTAAGCTAAAAGCAGCATGTGATAAAGCAGATAGGTCCGGTTGTGATTCTCTTAGGCTAAGTTGGATGTTCTGTTATAGAGCAGATTTCCTGTCTTTAATCATAGGCTGGGTGTTACCGTGTACTCCTGCTGTCATTTACTGTTCTTTTCTTTGTTTGGCAGCAGATCAACTTGACCCCTGTTCAGTTTAACTCAAACCAAACTCTGCCCATTTCTTTGTCTTTGTTTCCCCATACTCCACCACTGGCTGCTCTTTGAGAACATGTGATGTGAAATTACTATTTCCTATGACTTTGCTTCAGAAACCTGTAAAGGTTTAACAGAGTGATGCTCTTGTCCAGCTGAATTTGGTGCCCCTCAGTCTGAGAAACCAACCTTTTAGAAGCAATTTTGAACTATGCATTGGTATTTTATTGATGCTGTTTCATATCAGCAATTTTATTTTCAAATGTCTAGTGAATATGAAGGGCTGCACACATGGGCTTGAACTGCTGTTGTGTTTGGTTTTACTAGTTGTGATGCTTGCAGGAGAGCTTGGTGTTATCACAACCTGTTACAAAGATACATTAATAATGTGACTTTACATTTTCTCCAAATTCTTGTGATGATCTGTTGTCTAATTTCCTAGTGCTAATACTGTAAAAACTCACTGATCACTCTAAGTTGAATGTAAAAGTTTTCAGTTTGGTAGTGCTTAGGTATTATTATTTAAAACTGTGGCTGAAATGTTAAGTAAAAAGTAAATACATGGACTACACATTTGGAAAAGGTTTCAAAAGCATATCCAGAGACAGTTGGGAAATCCTCCATACTGGAGGTTTTATTCTAACATCTTCCTCTCCATTTCCAGTCCCTCTGCAGTCCCACAGGTTCTAATTTAGTTTGTAAAGCTGTACGTGTGACAGAAAGCTAAACAAAATCCTTTTAAGGACCAGGAGAGAAGGAAAACCTCCTGAACAGTTCTGAACTTCTGAAACAGCTTATAAACATTCCAGAAGCTGATGGGAAAAGAAAAGAAAGTTTGAGTTCTTGATTGGAAGAAGCATTTTGAGTGGGTTTGTTGGTTTCTCCACGAGGACTCCCATTCATTCCAAACACAGAGGTGCTTTCAACGCCAGATTTGCTCAAACATCTCAATTGTAGAATGAATCCTAATTATTTCTAAACATAAGAGCAAGATTCTTCTTGAAAGTTAATGCTGTGGTTAGAATGTACACAGCAATTAAAAATTATGGCCATCTTTTAAAATCTGACAGAAATGCTTAATAAGAGCAATAGGATGGTGTCTTCTATTTATTGGAGCCTGGAAACAAATTTTGTTATTGCAGTAGCAACCAGAAAATAAGGTCTCCATTTTGCTGGATATTACATAAACGTAGTAATAAACTATTCTTCTTCTAAAGAATTTACAGTCTATGCATATGTAAGAACATACTGTAACATTTCTTTAATAATATTTAATTAAATTTTTACAGTAAATTCAGATCTGTTGAAGCTCTTAAATTTCATTCATGATGACAGATCTTTGTAATTCTTGGATTCTGTTATGTGTTTTGAAATGGGATATCCTATTCTAATGGAAGATGAATATAATATGTATATATGCAGTCTATATATTCAGTGTATATAATATGACCCCAACATGATTTGGTGTAATTTTCTTAGGATATATAAAATGCACACTTAAAAAGATTTATTACATTTGTTTTGATGCAAAAATTGTACCCTGGTGATGTCTGTCTTTATAGATTGTGGTTATGTATAAATATATGTGGCATATACAGGCAGAGGGCCAGACTGCTTTAAATGTTATTTATTAGACTGATGAGAGAAAGCCTGACACGAAACTGAAATCTGTGGTATCTGCCTTTAGGCTTCTTAAATTCTGATGGCTACTGAGGCAGGTGGTTATAGGTGGCCTGAGGAGTAGTGAGTGCAAATATAAAGAAGCACAGCAAGTTAAAGTCTTTACATGTTGTGGTCTCCAAGAAGTGGAATATGGAAATCCAAATGTTACCAGGAAATCTGATTGAAAAATGCCTGCCTACCTAACTTCATCTTTAGTGCAATTAAAGAGCTATGGATATCATAACACTTGAAAAATTGCACTCCTATATTTGATACTGGGTAGGTGTTACCAAATTCTGATAGCAGAGGATTAGGGCTTCCTGTATGGGGTAAAAGATTATTTAAGAAATATCTTTAAGTTAATAGAGAGAGAGTAAAGAATATCTGTAAAATATTGCAGGCTTATATATAGAATTCATATGTATTTCCTTGGAAAAATACACTATGTTCTGCTGGAAGGGTCTGAAAAGAAGATGACTAGGTTGGGTTTTACCTCACATTTGGGCAGAGAAGACAGGCCAATAGCATTCAGCAAGAGTGATGTACTTGAGTTATTTTTTAAGTCTTGGCCTAAAGTATCTGTTTTCTGAAAGGTCTTTCAGTCAGTATTTTCTGTCTGCAGAGATATCGTGGTTCCTCTTCTCTACGGAACTGGTTGCTCGCTGTATCAGTTTCACCTTTTATCTTCTTCCTCCAAGCTCCGCAGAAATTTTTTATTCCGAAGAAAGATTGCACCAGCTCACTAAGAAGTTTTCTTTAAAGATGAAGCTTGAATTGCTGTTACCCTGCTACCCAAATTTAAATTTATCTTGACATTCTTACCCAGTGCAAGAATGCAGAATTGTGCTAATGGCAAAACCAGCTCTGTGTTTGTAGATCTGAGCAAAGATGGAACAGGACAGGGGTAGATCGAGAGAGAAGTGTAATTCTTTCTGCAGTTATATTGAACTACTAAGGATAAAATCAAAGTCTGCTCTTGTCTTTTCATGCAAAATTGGGGTGCTCTGCCATGCTTATCTTTGCTCCCTTATTTTGGGCCGATTCTAAAACACTCTGTACTTCATTTTTACCGTTATGCCTCTCTTAATTGAAGAACTCCTCCTACACACACCCCATAACTTCTCAAATACAAAAAAATAAATCTGTAAAATAAGTATTTAAGAGTTCTGCCCAGTATCTACCGGCTGTTCTGTTTGCTGAGACATCTACATTTGGAAATAGCTGTCTGCCCTTGAGTTTAACACCCATTGCTGCTGTTTAAGGATTGTACGGGTGAGAGGCTGTTTCAGTTGCTGAGGCTCAAAGTTCCCAAACACCTACCTGTTATTTTAGAAACCTATTAGTAATATCTTTACCTTCCCCATACTGGCTGTTTGTAAAACACTTTTGTCTGTTTAACATGTTATTTTGAAGCAGCATGTGAAAG
Organism: Notiomystis cincta; assembly: GCA_013398075.1. Classification (NCBI taxonomy): domain Eukaryota; kingdom Metazoa; phylum Chordata; class Aves; order Passeriformes; family Notiomystidae; genus Notiomystis; species Notiomystis cincta. The sequence goes on along the minus strand of VZRX01016038.1, from coordinate 52,589 downwards.
AAAAACCATGACAGAGATAGAACCGACAGTACAGATCCCTCAGCTTCTGACACTTGCAGTGCACTGCATGACAGGAAGCAAGAGCAAACTGTGTGGCTGCATGGGGAGGGGTTCCTGCTGAAAAGTGAAGGACAGACACAGGGACTTCTTTGCAGCAAAGACTTTTCACTGTCACGCGGAAAATTAAGAAACCTCCTAAAATCTGAGTACGATGCAAAATAACTCATGGTGTGGTGCTGCTTATTTGTGCATCATCGGGTAAGCATGAATTGGGCTCATGTAACTTTTTATTGTTTGTGTGTCTAAGTTAGAATTGCACAGAAACTCCTCCTGAGCATGCTAGGATTTAAAACTGGGTATTGGTTAGACCAAAATGTTGCTTGGCAGGAATGTTTCCTTATGTAAAGAAAGAAATTTGCTAAAGGTTGCAGTCATAGACTTTGCTGTTCCCAGTGGGATGGAGGACAGCTTATTTTTCTCTCTGTATTGGTCATTTGATATTGCAGGGTGATGGGTTTAGGTTGTTGCTTCTGCTTATCTGTCATACCCATGTAAACATTTCTGCCTCCACCTCCTAGCCTGAAAATGTGAATTTTGGCTGATGCTAGGGCTTAAAGGGGAATGTTTGCACCAATATGCATTATTGTCTCCATTATCAAAGTGAAAGCTGTAAACACATCCTGCTTACAGTGTATTTACACTGCAGAATGATTCTGCTCTGCAGCATCTGCATGTGATAATCACCTGGAAAACTGGGTGCTGTTATGGATACTGTACTTTGGAGGGATGTGCACAGAAAAGTAACAAGGTTGATAATAACTGTAGAAAATAGAGCCTTTGAGGGAGATTTGAAAGATTTAGTGCATCTTGTGTATAGAAAACCAAGACTTGATATAAGATATGACTAGGTTTATCTCCGAGTGTGTGTGAACAATTCCAAAGTGGGCACTTGTTCTTTGTGTTTTCCAAGTGTAGCACAGGAATAAATGGGCTTTTTTCATAGCAAGGGAGATTCAGGTTAGATACTTTGAGGATAAATCCTTCCTGATCGTCATATTCATCAGGAGTAGAACAAAGTATAGAATTAAAATCTGTCATTTCAAACTGCTGTATAAAATCTTTCCAACCTGTTTTACGTGTTGCAGTGGTTAGTACGTAGTACTGCATGGTTCTTACTGAGTTTTGATTTTGGACTGTTAATATGTGAATAAGAGTAGCCCATTAGGGACACCAGTGAACAGATGTGATCTCAGATATTGTAGCTCCAGCATCCTTTCTTGAAAAACTAGAGAACATCCTCTCATTTAGGAAAAATGATTTCAAAATATTTGTGTATATGTTGGCTAAAACTGTACTTTGAAGTTCTTAGAAATATGTTATTAAGGGGAGGGTGGTGGTGGTGGATCAGGGATATGGGGACCTTATGGCTCCACAACACCTGACAAGAAGGTGTAGCCAGGTGGGGGGGTCAGTCTCTTCTCCCAGGTAACAAATGACAGTATAAGAGGAAGCAGCCTCAAATTGTACCTGGGAAGGTTTAGATTAGATATTAAGGACAATATCTTTGGTAGAAGCACTGTCAAGCCCTGGAAAGGGCTGCCGAGGTCAGTGGTGGAATCACCACCCCTGGAAAAGTTTAAAGGCTGTGGCACTGGGGGACAGGAGTTAGTGGTACCTTGGCAGTGCTGGGTTAATGGTTGGACTTGGTGATCTTAGAGGGATTTTCCAGCCTAAGAGATTCTGCGACTCTGTGTTCCTGTGTGCCCTGCAAGAGCACAAAACCTTTAAGGATAGAGCATTAAAACACCCCAACTTTGATTATTCTCACTTTTACAACCAATTCCATGCTAAACTCCTTCAGCACAAATACACAAGGCCAGGAGCTGCAAAGTCATCACCTCAGCTTGCCAAAGACTAAAGAATCCAGGGATCATTGCTGACTGATTATATTACTTGGAGACATAAAGAACTGGATCTAACAGATCCCAGCTGAAAAGCATTTGAGAAAAGAACAGAAGGTGAATCTAAATACTGTATGAACTCTTTTATATTGCATCTTATTTTTTATTTATCTACTAGGTGAGGTTAGAATCATGAGATATTGATTGTGTTAATTAGAAGCATAATTTGTGTAGGAGTGTTCAAATTCTGGCTGAGAAACAATTCTCATGCAACAAAAAACTCCTATGGAAAAGAAATAAATTGTAAAGTTTGCAAAAGTTTCAGTGTCTTTAACTGTTCTAGATTCCAGTTACTGGTCCTCTCCCCCATCTTCCAAAAAGGGGAAGGAAGAAGGTTAAATAAAGACAGAGTAAATACAAGTCCTCAAACAAAGCTGTGCTAATCCTTGTCCTTACAGCATCCCGTGCATGCACACCCATTTCCTGTTGTTAATGTTAAACACATTGAATATAACTTTCATTTCATTGTTCACTTCAGTGTTCCTTTTACATTACATTGACCGGAAAATCTCCAATCCATCACAACAAGCGGTGCAGAAGCAGAGCCTGCTGGCTGTGGCCAGGGGAGGCTGGCAAGGAGCTGCCATTTCGGCCAGCAGAGATGTGATGACTCCTGGAAGTGCTTAAAAAGTGTGAAAGTCATCAGTGGCAGGGACGACTGACCTCCACTGCAGTTTTTGCTCAGCTGTAACAGAGCAGAGTCTGTTTCTTCATTTGTTTGTTTTCTTTGGAATATCAGGAACAAGCAAGTTCTGTTCCTAGCACCAGTGTCCAGGGCTCCTGCCAGCTGAATGTGTGCAGGGTGGGAAGCTGGACTGTCCACACGGTGTCCCAGGCTCAGTGCAGACTCTGCATTGGGGTCATCTCTGGCCACTTCTCCTTAAAAGCAATAATGTTAAGAATTTTGTGTCACTTCTGAGAAAGTGAAACCTGGAATGTGTCTGGTATTCCAAACAGTAGAGGGCAGTGGAAATGTACATAGAAACTACTTTTATTATAACACTAAAGAATTTTTGGTTCCAAGTTCCTTTTGCCAGTATAACACAAACAACTGTAATACTGAAATTCAGGGTGGCAGATTATGGACTTTGAAAAAAACTTCGTGTTAGAATTCACTATTCTGAGATTATGGTCTCCAAAGGCATATATGATACATCATTCAGCTAAAAAAAGCATCATGCTCTGGGAAAACTTATTTTAAGATGTTTTTGTGTCCCCATCCCTCAAACTCTCACGGAAGTGGGAGATGAACAGGGAAGCTCATGGTACTGGCGTGAAGGTGAGTGACAGGCTGTGGTAAAGGAAAAGAGGGCTGACATTTAAAGATGGTGGAAGATCCATCCATCTCTTTCTAAAAGGGCTTAAACTCTAGGGAATGAATTGTCACTTTTTTATGAAACTGCAATTGGTTGTCTTGGAACCAAGCCCCATATTCAAACAGGAAATGCAGATATTTCTTGCTGGGCACAGCAGACAAAGATGTTTGTGTGATTAATATGTCACATTCTCCTGCTATATAGACTTTCTGGAATTGTCTGCTTTATCAGCCAGGCTCAAGCACTTTGATTTTATTTGGATTTTTTTTTTTGTTATTTTTGCCTTTATTTCATTTTAGATGCTTGAATGCTAGTGCAGCAGGAATGTGATGTGATGGAAAGCAGGTAATCCCATGTGAGGCTTACTCTTTTTTTCAATATCAGTATCATTCTGCTTTGTAGCTGGGCAATGCAACACCACTGCTGTCTCTCTTGGTTCTCTTCTGAACACTTGGGGTTAGAGCCCATCACCTGTGGCAGGAAGTGTTAAATTAGTGATTATTCAACTAACCTTAACAGAAGGTTATTAATCTCTTGCCTAGGAATTAAGCTGGATCCAAGGCATATTTCATTAACTGAGTAATAACACCAGGTAAGAAAAATGCTGAAGGTTTTAGACCTTCCTCTTGTATTAGGAAGACTAAACTGAAATATTTTAACTTTTCTGTTTGCTTCCTGTGGCATCTGTTAAACTTTTGGAAACATTTTAAATTAGCCAGCAGAATTGAAAGAGTGAAACAGTCCAGTTCCTAGTTTTTTCTTTCGACCTACCTCCTGTTTTGCATTCCTATTAACATCTCTTTTGTACTGTTTGTGCCTTATCATTGGACTCTGTCCTGACTGAATCCTCCATACTCTGTGGTGTAACTAACTGGGAGCTTGATAGCTTTGAGATCATTTTAATGGGATTTGAAATGGAAACAGTGAAGTCTTGAAACAGGTCTTATAACACAGGAGCAACAGCAGATGGAATTTTTGGAGTCATTAAAGGAATAAATATGGTTTTAGCAAGTGGTACTTTTCAGGGATTTTTAAAGAGAGATCGATGTGTTGGTTGGATGGGTGTGGATGCACTGACAAACTACAAAGAAAAAAGAATGAGAACTGTAGTGTCTGAATATTACTTTGAATTTATCAGCTTCTGTACATGTTAGAGACTTAAGAATTAGAAGGATTCTTAGAAGTGCACATCTATATTTGAGTATGTGGCTGTTGCTGATAAAAAGTATTTACACATCAACAGAATTTATAAGCTAAGTGGATTAAAAAAAAGTTGTATAAAACCAGTGTGACTAGAAGGTCACATTGAAATCTGGATTACTGTTGTGATTTGATATCTTTCTCTAAAGAAATGTTATGCTCCTGCTTTATTCCAAGCTGCTTCAGCACCAACTGTGATTCCTAGGGCACAAGGCCATCATCAGGTTTGGGTGGGAAGGTTCCTTATAGATGTAGAAGTGTTCTCAGCTGGCTCAGGAGGTACTGATTGCTTTCTAAAATTAAAAGGAAAAAAATTCATGTAATAATGCTGCTTTTAATGCAGACATAATCCACCCTTTGGAGTGTGGTTTAAACCTGGCCTGTGATGTTTGCCTTTTTATTAAGTATTTTATCAGTTTTCTCCCCTTCTTCCACATTAATCCCTTTTTATTTTATTTTTGCTCTACCTGATCTCTTCAAATTGTTTTTCTTTGGGTAGTTTTGTTTTTTAACTTAGTCTGATATAGATATTGTCCCTGATAAAAGTGTACCATAAACTAGAAAGGAGCATAAAGCCCAAAGCAATGAATCCCTTTCTGCCTTTTTTTCAACAGTAAAAATGATACAAAACTTGGTTAACTAAATGGTTTTCCCTTTTCTGTATTATTGCAAATTACAAATATGTGTGTGTGTATATATATATATACACACACACTTGTTATATGCATATGTATATATTATATATATATTAGCAGTATTGAAGTGTGTTCAAGTGTATGTTCTGGAAAGACTGATTTAAAAAATATTTTCATATGAAAATAATCTGAAATACAGACTAATTAAATGGTTTCTAATTTTTCTTTGTTTTGGACTTTTTGTTTTGGGAGAATGGGAAAAGTCTATTTCATTAGAATATGAAAAAAACCTAAAAGTTGTTTAGTGTTTGGTTTTGAAAGAAAGAGTCTGTCTGTGACTAAGAAAGTCTAAGGGTTCGATATGCCTATGCAAATACATTATCTTGAACTGTTATTTATTTTGATACCAGTCTGTATGCAGACACATTTCTAAGCATTTAGAATAGATAGATGATTTAACAAAAGTCAGTGACTCTTCTGAAAAGCATTTCCTTCCCCATCACAGGATGGATTTTGTCAAGCACTTTTGTGCATCTTTGCATTTCATCTCCCAGGTGGTAAAGTATAAATCTGTGGTATTGATAATTAAAACCCTGTGATGGAGACAGTGTTAATCCAGCCTTCCTTGTAACAATGTCTTATTGCTCTAATTCCTTTAATGAAATCACTACTTTAATATGTAATTGGATATCTTACCTTCTTATCTCCTGTGATGTTATTATGGAAATCAACTCTTTCCTGCTGTGTTAAGGCCAGGAAGTGTCCTGTCTCTGTAACTGTGGATAGAGGCACAGCCTTTTGGGCAACAGTATCACAAACATTAGGATTCAATATTATGATACAAGAAGTTTTTCAGCCTAGAGATACGTGTTCAGATGCAAGTAATGCACCTGTGTGGTCAGTCAGAAAACACAGATACATTTCTGATCAGGATATGTACTTGCTACTATTTTCACACAGATATGTACCCATTTTTTAAAGTCTCCAAATACTGTGCAACAAAAAAGAGTTATTGAAGTGTTCCAAGCTTTCCTGTTTTCCCAGCAAGGCAAACAGCATCATAAAGTTTTTCAATTTTGTTTGGTTCACGTAGATACAAATTCTAATAAAGAGATGCTCTGTGGTGAGATGGCATTTGTCCATTGCCCATAGCCCAGTGTGGAGTTACCAGAGTGTTCTGTGTTCAGTGTGTCACACGTTGTTGCAGTGGGACATTCTCATGTCAGAGTGTGCTGGGGATGCTGAGGGAGCGGGGCTGGAGTGGGGACAGAGCCTGCCTTGCTGTGGGATACTGCAGTGCTTCCTCACCCAGCCCTGCCCTGGGTCTGCCAGAGGCTGCTGCACTGGGCTGAGCTTCTGGGCTGCTCTGGTGAGAGGTTTATATTGCTTCATGTTCTGTGTGATTTAAAACATAAAATGGAGAGCAACAATTAAGGGGCGATTTTGTGGGATGTGACAGATTGAAGAGTCAGCTGCATTGTGCTTTGGCAGCTGAGACAGGACTTGTAACCCCTTTGGGGAAAAGAGCTTCACAAAGAGCAGGGATTAATTTAATGAGCACCTTATGCTCTCTGCACAATAGCCACTGCAATCTTTGCTTCTAATCCACTTATTATGGGCAAAGAAATTTATCTATAATCTGGTAGTTCAGTTATTGGATTTTTTTTTTTTTTGCCATGGAATTCTGCCTCCCCCTTATACAGTGGTAATAGCCCTTGAAACTCTCAGAAATATTAAAACATTAGTCTGGCCTGCAGTGGTTAATATTTAACAATTTCTGTATGAAATGACTGGTGTTGCATAACCACTGAGACTAACAGAGAACATAAGGAATATAATATTTGCAAGATTTCCAGATAACATTCAGTAGCTTTTATATTAAGTGTGTATTACTTTTCAGTAAGTAGAAGATCTAAAATAAAGTGAGGAATAATCCTTTGATTAGGACACTGAAGTATGAGGTAGAGCAAGAGATCTATTTTGTGGAGGCTGTCCCAGGCTTATTCAATATGCAGTTGCTTTTCCTGCACTTTACCTAACTTTTCATTGCTTTTGGTCTGTACATCACAGTTGATACTGATTTGTTTTTCAGGAGTGTATTGAGGTTTAGTTATATAACCAAAGAGATTGCCTCTAAATAAGATATGAGCATTTTAATTCCTGCTAACTCTATTTGGTGCTGTACTGGGGATCGGGGGGATACTACAGGTTTTTTATG
>VZRX01016038.1:0-45250 GCA_013398075.1 Notiomystis cincta | reverse complement strand
CCTTTTATCTGAACTTTGGGCATCCCATAAGGTATGAACTCTGTGTGGCATCTGTCTGGGGTTTTTGGTCTCTAAATGCTCATCTTTGACTTCTGTAGACTGGAAATTAAATCCCAGCTATAATTATGTGTGACTGCTTATCTCTGGCTGACAGTGGAAGACAACACAGCTGGATAAATAAGAACCATGTATTCTGTGACTTCTTTTGTTTCCTGAATCTTCCTGGTAGAAAACACAGAGCTCTGTTAACTGATATTTCATACTTATTTAAAGTTCATGAAGATTAATCTTGTGGTGAACATGTGAAATGACACGAGGGAGGACTTGCCATTTGCAAACCCAAAACCTGAATATGGAGCAGAATGCAATCACTGACATGGAGAGTGAAACCCTAGCATGCATGAATGTAATTCCTGCAGTACATCTCACCTTTTATCCTCACTATATTGACCCTCTGGGAGTAGGACTTGATTGCTGAAGGTAGCCTTTCAGCACAAAACATGAGTTTCTCTTCCTGACAGTCTCATTAGTTACAGAAGTTCATATCAAGTGCCAAAGTAGAGTTTCCAACATGGAATAATTACTTATGCATTTAGTTGGAACTAAGTTTCTTAATTGTAGTGAACCTATCTGAGCAGAAAAAGGAACAGCATTTAATTCACTGTGTGCTAATAGGTGGCTTTTCAACTTGTGGAAAGAGAGTTTATATTCACATATATAGTGATTATAATGAAGATGAGAGAAAATTAACTATATGTGCACATGTATTTATGTGTATGACATCATAATGTATTCTTGTTTCAAGATCAAGCCAATGGTAGTTGATACTGTTCATGAAAACTGAGCTTTCTTTTCATTTTGCTTTACAGAAAAAACGGAAACAAAGTGCTCAAGATGAAGATACAATCAGTATCTGCAGCCTGGATACAAGTGTGAGTAATTTAATTTTCTTTTTTGTCCTCCCTCTCCACCCTCTAAAACTAAAATATGGCTTTTAGGAGTATTCTGAAATAAGCCTGTTACATCTTCTCAGCTGTATTTTTTTCATACATAGCATGAATAACTTGTTCTGCTTGTCATGAAAAAAATGTTTGTTATATTACTGCAGTCATTTTCTGTATTATACCTTTAAAAGAAAAATGAAGTCATAATGACAGTTTATTGTAAAGCATTGAATCTCTTATTAGTAAATGATTATCATGATAAAAGGGCTTTGTGAATGCAGGATTTAAATACAGACCTTTTATACTGTTGAATGGGTGTATGAGAAATTCCATTTCAGTTGTCAGTGGTGGTTAATGCAAGCTATAAGAACCAAACTCATTCTGTTGATTATGGTGGATGCTGAATCAAAGTATTAATGAGGGTAATTATGCAGTAAACTGCAATGTATGTATTGTTTTTCCTGTAAACTTGTGATATAAAGGTACACTTGAAGTTATTGTTTCAAATCCATGGAACTAAAATAGAGGTAGGAAAATTTGTCATTCCTTCTGTTCAGTGTTTTCATCAATATTTGCAGTGTTATATTTACAGTCAGTTTTCCTTTTCTGTAGATCTCTCACGTAGGACAGACAGAAAAAGTAATGGAAAAATAGAGAATAAACACTGCTTGTTTTAACAGTTTTATTTATTAGTAGGTGTCAAACCTCGTGCTGTGGTTTCTTTAATGATGAGATGTTAATTTTGGTTTGAAGTATGCCTGTTCTTTGAAGAATTAATTACATTTAAGGGCTCACCTGCCTCGATGGTTGCAGAAAAATGCAAGCTCTTGCAGGCACTTCAAGTGAGCTGGGTAAAATCCAGCACTGTTCTGGAAATCATAAACCCACAGTAGCCTGACCTTATCTGTGAGTTAATACTTTAATGTTAGTTAATCTCATCAAACCTTACATTGGGCACAACTTAAAAGGAATTGTTATTCCTCTAAAGGAGTTTTAAAGGAATTATTCTTCAGGGATAATTGGAAATTGTTGATTATTTATTATTATTTTGGACAAACTGATAATTTTTTAGATGCTTAACTCTGATCTGGGGCAGAAAATGCTGGGTTTAACTATTTTTATGTTTCTGGGAAAAGTGTGTATTTTATGTGTCTGTGATTAAGACAATTAGGTAAAATTCCCTTGTGTAGAATCTGTTATACTGCCATAGCAATACTTGGATGACGATAGCTTCTCCTTTGGCTAATAGCTAAGGATTTAAATACTGCTTGAAGGGGACAGTTTCTGCTAATAGAAGAACTCCTGGAGAAGGGTGATCTAATGTGATTTTTACCTCTGAGCTTGCCCCATGGAAATACAGACAGACCACCGAGCAAAGTGAGGTTTGTGGTTTACTGATGAGCAATAGATACAGCAATAATAATAGCAGTGTCCTTCATTTGCAGTTATTAAATACCACTTAAAATTTATAAAATATTATTTTCTTGGTACTGCTTTTCTGTGTAACCATTATTACTATCAAGACAAACATAAGTCGGAGAAGAGATGAAGTAATTCATTAAATGTTGATCTATAAGACAATGACTAATAAAACTATTGAATTTGGATTTTCATTAAAAGATTCGTAAATCCCTACTTTAGAGGGATCTTGTCAATAAAATGTGTGAAGGGCTGTTAAGAGAACTATTCCCATTGTCATCAATGCAGAACTCCACTGTTTAAATTTAAATGCGTGCTGGTGTCTGTATTAGAAAATAGGGGTGGGAAATGCATGGGTGAAGAAGTTTGAATTTTTCCTTACAGTGCTTCAGAATCACTTAGATCAACAGGGTCGGGAATATCCCTTGAAGATATAAAGAGTATGCATTGTGTCTTGAAGAATGATCAGTTTATTTAAATGTACTATTTATATAGATATTAGTTGATTTATCTTTTTTTGCTTGAGGTAACTTCAAGCCTGTCATGCCTTTTTTCTTTTATCAGGAAGTGCTGTGATTGATTTATGCTGTACAGACTGTATTGTCCCTTGTGTCTTTGAAATTTACTTTGCCCTGAACTCTTCTACATTTCTGTACTTCAGGATCTTGTTCAGCATGTGATACACTCTGTGCCCTCACCACTGACAGGCCTTGCTGCTAAGGCCAGTTTGCCTCTGGCTGTGTCAGGAGACTTAAACTGTCATGGTGCCTGACTTGGAGAGGGAAGGTGCCTTTGGTTAAGGAAATGAGCCTGGCATGGGAATTCAGAACAGCACCCTCACGTTTTTTAGCTTCAGGTGATGGTTTAACCATCAAAACTCGGTGTTGTTGACATTAAAACAAGTTGGGCAGGAAGAGTTCACTTTTTCTCATGACTTGTGTTCCCGCCCATTAGATTCTCATCCCCCAAGTAAAGGAGGATTATCGCCTTTGTGAGCCTCCTGGACACAACAAATAAACTTTTGTTTTTCCTTTTACATCATATTTTTCTTATGATTAATGATAAAGACAGTGCTGAGGATGCAACTAGACTGAATACTTGTCTCATGTGATTAGAAAATATTGGAAGGTCTTCTAATTGCACTGTGGAATGTTGTGACACAAAAGGGATGGTTGGAATCCTGCAGTCCATGGATGAATACTTACCTGTAGAGGCATTTTGTTCTCTGTGTGTGCTTAAATGCTATTTATATTGAATAGAGATGTGTCTTTTTGTGTCTTGGATTTTGATTTTAGAGAGTCATAGCTGACATTATAGGTAATTCAAGATTTCTGTTACAAGGCAGAGAGCTGGCTGTCTTTTATTCTCATGTTTGTGATGACAAAAATCAAAAATAAGGAAAATGTCAAAAATAATCAGCTCATACCTCACAGAAACCAGCTGTGGTGGTGTTATGCAAGGTCACTTTTCCTTTATCTGTTCTGCACTCCTCACATACAGAGTAACTTATTCCCAAAAATGGAGAGGAGGCTGTATAGAGGGGTGAGGAGAAGTGTCTGGAATAATTAAAAGTTTGGACCAATTTCTGTTTAAAAAAACAGTCAAATATACTGAAACTTACATAAACTGAAATCAAATATCCTGGGAGCAAATTGGCACATGATTAGTTCCATGAGAAATGGTCTGTGTAAGGTTATTCCTTCTCTTGGGACCAAGGGCACAAAGTAAAGCTGTTTGTAGGTTCCTACCCAAACAAAAGCAATGCCATTTCACCTACCACACAGTGGCACAGTTCTGGCACAGGGTGTTGTGGATACCAGCGGTTTTACAGGAATTTAAAAAACAAATAAGGTAAATTCATGGAAGAAAAAACCATCAAGAGTTATTAGACTGAGTGAAGCCATCCATCTGAGGAAGCCTTTGAAGCCGCATATTTCTGAGCCTGGGAGAGCAAACTATGTGTCTGTCACCAAGTGTTTACTCTGCTTTCACACACTTCCCTGGACAGCTTTTTTTCACTATTGCTAGAGAAATGGTGCTAGCCTGAGATCCATCCTTAGCCTGTCATGGCCTTTCTCAGCAGACTTTGATTAGCTCAATGCAATACTTTCTTTTCTTCCAAGCAATGACAGTTTTGATATTACTTAATGAGGGCTATGTGCTTAATTGGAGTGTTTGGATTATAGCATGATGTAAATAATAAAATCTTCAGGTTCCTTTGTCTGGCAACTCTCTTATGCCCTTGAAGAGATGTGCCAAATTGTTTACATGTATCTCTTCAATGAATGCATTTATTTTCCAGGGCTAAGAAGATGAAAATTTGAATGTGTATGTTGCCTATTATGAATTTAGATTTTCACTGGGATAATGATAGATCATTAAATTTTTACAGATAATACATCTCTCAAGCTGTGTAATAAAATTGGTTATTTTTAATTAAATATTGTATGTATTTAAGAAATCAGTATATTAGGCTCTCCTGTGCACACACTATCTGGTTTGCATGATGAGGTGAATGACTCCTGGTCTGGTCCGTTCTCCAGCTCCCTGAGCTGATGATGTAGAAAGCTTGTGGTGCATTCACTCTGCACAGGTTCACAGGCATCAAGCACCTCAGGGATGTACCTCGTTTTTCTGCTTGGCAGTGGAAAGATCTGGCCATCTTTATTGCCTAAGGACTCCAGTTTCTGTAAATGTATATAGTGGCCACCTCTGTCCAGGAGGGTGGGTGGTGGCAAAGAAAGAGGCTATTAACTATTTAATGACTTTGATTGCTTCATACCTCGGAAAGCAACATCCATATTCGTCTCCTTACATATGGGTTGCCAATTACATCATCATGCGTCTACAATCCTTTTACAAAAATAGATTTAAATTTTTTTTCTATGACTGACCTATGGAAAAGTCATACCTGACATCTCTCAAAAGACATACCTGTCTTTTCCAAGGGAATCAGTCATATTGATAGAATTCTTTTCACAGGAAATACTGCTTGGAGCTTTGCTGACTCAAGGCAAGGACAGGTAACCCAAGCACATTAAATGATCTTTGTATTTGTTTAGTGGTCTGGACTGGCGTTGATGCTTCAGGAGTTGATAAACTGGCTTAGTAAACTGGTTGGACTTGGCTCCTTTTATTGCCAGCTTAAAGACATGGATTTGCAAATCTCCTCAATGTCAAATAGTTTCTGATAACTTGTGACAGATGTGGCCAGCAGACTGTGAGGCTGAGTGCATGAACATATGAGGCCACTGGGGTCGGAAGTTTGTATTTAAAGGGAATTGTGCACAATATCTGCAATGGCTTTGTTGATGTTGGCCTCCACTGGGAGGCTTAACTCAGTGGACTTCAGTCTATCCAGTTAACTCAGCCAGTGGTGTTTCATGCTTGTGCTCTTAAATGGTGATAGCTTCTCAATCTGCCTATGCATATTGATTTACAGACATTATGTAATTAACATGGCTTACACAAAGTTCAGATTTTATTGGTATCCCTTTACAGGCTGGGGAATTAGGGCAGGTACACTGAGCTTGGAAGATCATAGAGGACAAAGTACTTTTTTGTATTTGAAACATCCCTATGTGCTCTGTTCTGTATTCCTCCTGTTGCAGACAGTCTCTCCTTAGTTAAATTCTGAGCAGCTTCTGGATTATTTCTGTCTGTTCTTTTGCTCCTCGTTGCTGCTGTGACTTTTGTTCTTTCCTCATAACCCAGCTTTGAAATGTGGTTCTTCATTCAGTGCAACCTTCTCTTGAGCCTGGGGCAGCACTGGAGGTTTGTGCTCCATACTCAGGCAGGCAGCTGGTTCTTTAGCTGTATTCTTGGGGTGACTTTATGACACTGTTTCCCCTCTCGTCTGCTTTATGCCAGACATGGGCCCTGTAACTTTAATCTAGGTCCGGGAGAGGGGGCGGAAGCCGAGAGAATTCTTGCGGAGGTCTGTGTTCAAACACAGAGACTCAGCCGCTCTCTCTCTCTTGGTTTTTTCTCAGCTGAGAGAGTGCAAGTTGAATTCTTTTGCTTTTAGCTAGCTTCTTTTGTGTTAGCTGAGGCAAGAAGCTTTTCCTGGGAGTGTAGCTTCTTCTTCTGAAACTGTTCAGCTTTGCTCGGGTCCGAACACCAGACCAACACCGGGAGCCAGTGGGGAGGCCCCGGGACTCAGCATCCCGGCTCCAGACCCCGGGAGAAGCTGAGCAGGACACTAAAATCCACCAGCTTTCTCAGCAGCAAGAAGGTTTTAATAGCTCACATTATGCATTCTTTTCCCCGTGCCTGCATGCACTCTGTGCATTAAATAAAGTTATTTTCAGTTTCCTCGAGGAATTCCTTTCAGTGAGGGGAGTGGATGCTGAGACCTGCCTTCCTCAGAGGAGACGTTAATTTCAGGATGTTTCCTCCCAACTTGTCTCAAACTGAGACAATTCCATAGTTATTAAATGTAGTTAATACATCACACTGAGCAAAGTGGTGGTGAACACTATTATCAGGAGATTACAGCACAGAGCACTCATCAAGGTGCTCAATAGCAATGCATTTTTGATGGCCATTGTAAGAGCGTAACTGCAAAGTAGTTGTGATCTTGCAAAATGATACCGTGTGCCTCGTATGTCTGAACTCTGTAAAATAAGAAGTAACTCAAGAGATATCCAGAACAAAAAGCTGATAGAACTCAATACAAAACCTGGACTTTTCAGAATAAAATTATACTTGAGCAAAATTCCATCCAGAAAAAGAATCAGGGCAATGGTGTGCAGTTCTCCTCTGCAACTGGTTGTATGCAGATTTGTTGTAAACTCATGGAAGTTGCTGTTGTTGTTGTATTGAGAAGGAACATACAACAAATACATGATGAACTAGACGTGTAAAACAGTTTCATAAAGAAGGTAAAATTTCAAAAGAGCTTTTAATTTTTGTTATGTAGAACAGTTATCATTACTGAAAATTAAGCTCTGCCAATTCATCACTTACTATTGAGTGAACTGGATATGTCTTAGTGCTCATCTGTCTACTTGCAAGTTAAAAAAAATGTCCCAGTATAAAATACAAACAAAAAGGTACCCAGACTTAAGCTACATTTGCATCCACTAGACCAGAGTTCATTAATTTTGATTGCTTTTAGTGCAAAGTGATAATTTATTATGTATTTAATAGTCAATATAGCAGAAACATTATTTGACCTAATTAAACTTAATTACAAACTCAATTATGTTTGATTGCTAAGGTATGGCAAGCTAGCTTTGTAAACTTAGAGCAGATTACTTCTACATCAGCTTATCAGAGTCAAGATAATTAAAATATATATTGTATCTGGGTCTTTTATTTCTATAAACTGGTCTGTTGCATGTTCATAGTATAAAAGGTCTTCAGCTTGCCCAGTAAGATGTACACAATATGTCTGAATTATTCATGACCTTTGAATATTGCTGTGGTGCTGGGTGGTCAGTGCTCATCTGGATTCAGACTTCATTACATAGTGACTGTTCTTAATCCATTATTAATCCCTCATAGGATTGTCATAGACTGCACCCTGTCTGCTGCTGGTATTATTTGGAGTAATATTCCATATCTTAAGGGTCTGTTTTGTTATTCTCTTGCTGTTTCTCATTAGATAAGGCCTACAAATGCTCTATTGGAAAGACGTGTAAATTGCTGGTCAGGCTGCATTTTTCTCCCCCTCTGCATTCTAGTATGATTTCAGAGTTCCTGTGTAGTTATACAATTACTCTTTATTTATGTGAACAACTTCTCAGAATTTGGCTAATTGTTCCAGTAAATCTCATTAATTATTTTGGTGAAGACAGCAAATGTGTGATGAACTGCGACATCTTCAGTGCAAATCTGCCTGTACAAATATGCCAAACCTTTGGAAACACACACCAATCAATCTTGAAACATACTTGGGAACTGAGTAAGAAAATACTCTCTTGTATGTATTCATCCGGTTTCTAGAAATTAAAGCTGGTTTATATGTACCTTAAATGAAGTATGATCATTAAAACTAACTTCTTTAATGCTTTAACTCAAACTTTAACAGTATCTTACTGTGACTTGCTGGCATCTGTTTGTCTGCTCCTATTTAAATTCATGTGCAAGGCATTATTTGATACAATATCATCAGTTTGTTGTATGTGCTGTTTCCCTTGCTTCGAGATTATTTATACAACTCTTGACATTCTGCAGTCTCTGAGGAGGAAGTAAAGCCACAAAATGGTTTTGTTTGGGGAACTTGTTGGTTCCTAGAAAATGATTTTTCTTCACATTTTTTTTCCTGATGAGGCATGCTCAGTGTTTCTCTTCTGAGACTGAAATATGCATAACTTTGGAGCAAGAAAGATGTGATAAAATCCTAAATCCTATGGTTTTCAGACACTGCAAAGCTATCCTTATACTTTTGCCATGGGGTTTAATTGTTGATCAATTCGTAGAGTATGATAAAGTCCTGGGAACTGTGGAAGATTTCTGATGCAAATCTGGAAACAGGTTATACCAATTCTTAGACTAGGTGTGTTTTGGTGAGATGCCAATTTTTTCTTCCCTTGGCTGTACTGACAAAAGAAAAGAAAAGGAGCTAAGGTTTTGCCTCCAAATCAGAAAGGTTTCATCAAAAACATCCACTTAGTCTGTGGACTTAGTTCCCAATAGTGGCAAATTACCTCAGTGAGAAATACATGAGAAAAAAGATATAAATATGAAGATTTTGTTTTTCTTATGGTATTTGCATGTAACACTGTTTATATTTCTGATTCAGTCAAAAGTAGTACACTTAAGTCCATTGTCACGGTTTGAGAGACAGAAGTCTGCCAAGAAAGGCAGGAGCCTCCCTTGGGATGGAAAATGTAAACCCCTTCCCTCTGAATAATTAGTATTTTGAAATTAAGGGGTTCTCAGGCAAAGATAGGGGAATAGGAATAACAGTTCTTTACTAATATATATATAAAACAACCAACCAACAACTCTGGCAGTAACAACAGACAGAACCAAAGCCACTGACAGCCTTCTCTCCCTGCAGGCACTGCCCCCTCGCTGCAGGATGCCCCTGTACATCATAGCATTCGGACAAGCCTTGGGAGGGCATTGTCCCATCCATCTCCTGGTGGCTGAATTAAATGATAATGAAATTATTCATTACAGATAGTTTTGCATGGTCGTTTTCAGAAGCCTCTACCACTGCTGCAGGCAATCCAACCCAGAATTTCTCTGTCTATTGTTAACAAGGTTTCCTAGTCACAAACCAGATAAGGCACTGCCTTACACCACATATGAGCATTCAGCTCAGTATAAAATCCCCTAAACAGGTATGGGCAGAGGATCCTATACTGTACTTCTTACTGTAGCCAGGACCTACAGATAACCAGTTCTTTCAGATGATGCCTTTTCCTTAGGCAGGTCAGAGGAGGTATTTTTGTTTCTGCTAATGTGAAGTTAAAGTAATTTTATCAATACATTGAGGTGATTTTCATTAAATAATTGGTAATGTCTGTCTCTATCTTTTGAAGAAACTTCTTATACTAGGATTTGTATTTTTTAAAACAGGCTGCATCTTAGCAGGAAAATCATTATCAACTTCTTCAGCAAGAGCTTAGCAACAAGAAAAACAAGGACAAGCTTAATGTTGAAAATTTTCTTGTAGGTACTTCCTAATTTTAGCTGGTGAAAGTAGTTTTTTTTTTTTTTAAAGGGTAAGAAGTTTCACTCAGATATTTGCGGTTACATGGTCTATTTGGTTTGTTTTTATTCCATCATGAGTGTTAAGTTTTCTGTGTACCCTTCAGTGGATCATCGGACTTCTCGCTTGATCAGATCCTTGTCTGAAAAATGCAAGTAATTATGTGTGTTTGTTTTCCTAACCTGCTTTGAGACCAAAAAGCAGAAATTCCTGGGGGAGTGTTCTGCATTGCCAGTGCTGTGACTGCAATTGGAAGGGTACAACCCGATGCAAGCTGTCAGCCAAGGCCACTCCAGTGCAGAACAGTGTAGGGAGACATAAACAGGTGAATCTTGTAACAGAGAAGTGTAACATGATTTGTCATAAAAGTTTCATACTATTCTCTGAGGTAATCTTAGAATACTGTGGTAATGCCACAATAATCCTAGAAAATTATCTCTGCATAGCAATAATATCTCAATTCATTTGGTAGCCTTTAGGTCCTCTTATCTCTTAGAGAAAAATTTTTTTTTTCTGTCATTCTGTTATCACTGTAAATCTGTAATCAGGACAGGTGAAGGGTGTCTGCTTACAGCTGCTGCCTCTGTAATGCACCTGCACCCTGTCCCCTTTCCATGGTATGGAAAGCAGCCAGGAGGGGAAAGCCCCCAGTAAATAGAAGCTTAACAAGTGTTTCTAAATGCTCTAAGAGTATTTTACAAAAAACCATAATACGTTATTTTTTACAAATGTATGTATGTGTTTGTCAATAGAATATTAGCATTCCACCTCTACTACTGATGAACAAAGTGGGAGAGAAAAGAGAGTTAAAATTGGCACAGTAATACTCTTGAGGGTTAAGATATACCCACTAATATACAGAAGGCTGAATAAGAGTATTTTGTAAAGTCATCCCACCTGGATGAGGACAGAACATCTCTAATGGTAACTTCTGAGATATTTACAGTTATTTGAACTTCTTCATTTACATGACTACAAAAGTTAGGCAGCAAAAAATGAAAAAAATTTGCTGTAAACGTGCAAGATTCATTCACATAAGTCTGCATTTGCAGGATAAAATGCAAATCTGCTGCTATATTAGAGGATTTTTCATTTATTTCCTCTATACTCTCTTCTGTTGTATCTGCTAAATCAGCCATTAGTTGGATTAAAAGGTCTGGTTTTTAATTGATCTGTTAATTCTAAATATTTATTATAATTTAGCTGATATTTTTTTACCACTGTTCTCAAATAAACCAATACTGAAAGGATTTGACTTTGTCTTGGGAAATGTTCAGACTTACATCTACTATTTTTGTACATAAAATATTATTTAAAACTGAATATATTTGCTTTGTACTTGTGGTAGAGGTTGTCCTTTGAGTTTTGTTTTCTTCTAAGAGCTTAATCCCTTCATGGAGGAGGGATTCACTTGATTTATCTCAGTAATCTGGCTTCTTTAGTGAACATTTGATAAAATTGGAAACCAAACCACAATCTTTTTAAATCTCTCCTTCCTGGAATGCAGGCAGTTTAGCTGCCAGAGATATTCCTTTGCATTACTTAGAATTTTATGCCAGGTTTTTTTAAAGATGCTTAGGTAGTGATGAATGCATTAATCTGCATAGAATTGTCAAAGATGCTGAAGTATTTAATTTCCAAACTTGACTGTAGGTAAGTTAATGCATTTAAGTATCTGTTGCTGTGTGCTTAATGGTTCTACTCAATTTTAACTCACTGTGAGAACATAACTGAGTTTTGATTTGATTTTCTAAAAATGTAATTCGGAAGACAGCAACAGTCCACTAGTCTGGCTTTTCTTTAGCATGTTTAATTTAATGATTAAAAACACTTAATGAGTTTTTGTGTATTTCCTCTTAAAATATGGGCATACATACTGGAGGTTCCTTCAAGGGGATCCGAGGTATCATCCTCCCTTCTGTGATACCTGGCAGCTTGGTCACAGGAGACTGAGGCTACCTTTACTTTAGTGGAGCCCCCTTGGTCAGATAATTTGAGATTTTCCCCTTCCAAATTACCTTACTGTACTGAATCATGTTTGTAAAGAAATGTTAATTTGTCATCCTTATGTTCAGAACAAACTTGACCTTAATATATGCAAGGCACTTACCTGGCGAGGCATCGTACAGCCCAAGTGACTTATCTACTTGATAAAGTAAAACTGAGCATTATGGTGTTGTTGTGAATATTAAGTTTATCCTATATCAGCTGCCTATTACTGAGATAAATGTCCAATTTATGATGGTTTAGTTTTACAATTCTGTGAATAAACAACTGATTATTAAAGCTTTAAATAATTCATATTAGATAACATAAGAATGTGTTCCTGCTGGTGTAGCTGGTGGCTGTGTAGGGACCCTGGTAATTACAGAGTGTCCAGAGCACTGCTAGAATTACAATTCACTTGCTTAAGGCCAAAGTTCTAGTTCTGTGGTTTTGCTTTTCAGTGTTCAGGGTGAGTTCTTCAATGAAGTGTAAAAACTGGCTATGTGATATTTGGCCTTTAATGAATCCTCTGTCTTTCAAGAGATCTCACTGGCTTTGTTGTAGCTTTGAATTCTGAGACATGCAATGAAAAGGTAGGATAGTTGAGGCTTAAATAGATAAGCTTGGTCAAGATCTTCTGTGTTTTTGTCATAGCAGTTACTCTTCTGCAGAGGTTAGTGAAGACATTTCGAAGTAAATGAAACTAATTGTACACTTCCAGAACTTCAATAATGAACAAAACAAATATAAGCCCTAGCTAGAAGGGGAGAAGCTGGCAGTAAATTTCTTCTTCCTGTGAAATTAATGGAATTTCTTCCAGAAACTATTGATTTCATCTAAGGAAGTAGGAACACATGTTGTGTGAAAATATTAACCAAGACAAGTTGTGTGTTTGAGTAGGCATATGGTCTTATTTATTGCTTATAGATATCCTTGTATCAGATCTTTCATCTTCTAAATCTGGTATATTTTGTCTAATTTATACCTATTGTTGGATCCAGACATGGTCAGGGATGTGTATGTGATGGGACATGAACAGGATGAGACTTTGGAAGGGGCAAACTGTGTGCACTGGGTTTGTCATGAGAGCAAAAGCGTTCTTGGAGAGTCTACACAAGTGTTTGTTATACTATTTACTAATTAACCATTAATTAAAGTTCTGAAAGTATTTATAGGTAGTACAGAGGAGTTGGATGAAGTGTTTCTTACCTCTTTTATGAAAGCTCTGTAGTTGCTTCTTAATTAAAACAAATGAGTCAACTTTGTGGCATAAAGCTGAGTTGTCAGAGCATTGTTGTACTGGAATATGTTGTCTACATTATGTTATTTATTGTATGCATTGTGTTATTTCTGGGAGATTTCTTGTTTCATATTCTGGTGTTTCTTGCTTACAGCATGTTCATTGTGCTTCTTTTGTGGCTTTTTTCTTTTGTACCATCACTTAGAATAGCACAGTGGCTTCCTACACAGTGTATGAAATGTGCTCTGAATTAAGCAGGTTGAATCTTTTGATGTTTGAAGACATCTTTGCTTTTAGACCAGAACATCTTGTCAGAATAAGCAGCTTTTTATGCTCTTTTCTGCTCACATGAAGTTTTTAACACTTAGGATAATGATAATGAACTTGCTGCCCATATCTATGTGGGATTGGCCAAGGAAGTGAC
The DNA here is from genome assembly GCA_013398075.1 of Notiomystis cincta. Lineage (NCBI taxonomy): Eukaryota > Metazoa > Chordata > Aves > Passeriformes > Notiomystidae > Notiomystis > Notiomystis cincta. The sequence goes on along the minus strand of VZRX01016038.1, from coordinate 31,571 downwards.
ATGGAGGCTGGGTTTAACACTGTCTGAAGTTAAGTCTGTTTGTGGTTACAGAACATATTTCTCATTAAATTCATGTGTCACCTATTCTCTGGATTGGTCTTGTTGCTTCTAAAATGCTGATGAGCTTATTTTTCCTTGGTGGTACTAAGAAAATTTATTCATCAAACCTAAAGGACTATGGAAATGTTACTGAAATGGAAACTACTATTCTTATATTAATTTATGATGTAATCGGAATTGAGTCTGGTTGCAGAATTTCAGGACCTGCTGTGGTTGAGACAGTCTTTTGATGCAGGATGCATAGCTGTAGAATAAACAAAATAAAAGCAGTGCCGGGAAGTACTTCAGTACAAATCTGTTAAAATCAGCTTGCTGCATGAAGTCAATGCAATGGTCTTCTGTCATTTAGTAAGAAGGAAAAAAAAACCCCAAACCCCAAAATGATAAGAGCCCTTAGAGCACAGCTAAGTGTACTGATCTCTGCCAGAATACTCTATAGCCAGCACCTGAATCAAATTCTCATTTGAACTATTCTGCACACAGGCTTTAAAAATATCATTTACAGAAATTCCAAAATACACTACCTAGTCAGAGACAGCAAATATTCCTTAGACATCTAATATTCCATTTGTTGCCATTGTCATTCATCGTTCATCTACCTTGGTTTTTTTAAATTCAGTGATTTTTCTAAATGGTATCTTGGGTCATGGATAGGATCAGATGCGTAACTGGCAACTTCTGCCTAACTCCTCAGGAAGTTAAGATAATTTGCCTCAGGAAAAATAATTTTCCCTGTGGCATCCTGGCAGGGAGATTTTTTTTCCTCTATGTCTGGGATTATGACATGATATGAATGAATGTTCCATTAAATGAGATGCCTTGTTTCCAAAGTAATTTCTTCAGCAGCAATAGTAGAGCTATATTCTGATTCTTACTGTTGTCATCTTTTAGTGACTTTTATTTACATTAGCAGAAAACATAAATAATGTCAACAAATTCATAATTTTTCATCCATTAGTTAAACAACAATGTATCTCTTGCTGGATATATTTTCTCACATTTGTCACTACTCAGTGCTCTTTAAATATAACTTCCTCTTTGTGGTGTTCACTTAAGTAGGCCAAAAAACCCTCTACAAGTGAGAGATACAGATTAGGACACCTTATAAAGTAATTCTTAACATTAAACAGACCACAGAGTTGTAAATATACAAGTGCTGGATGGATTTACTGGTAAAGCTCTCATGTTCTAGTTTCCTTCCAGTGACCTTAGTTTAAGAAGCAAAGAATTGGTGCATTCAGCAGCATTCAGTTTTTTTTCTTGTAACCTGACGTGTGAGGTCATTCCAAAAGGTAAAGCCATATGCAAGTGGGAAAGGGAGAGCTGATAAAACCTTCATGAAACAATTGCTATGGTATATGGTAATGAAGCTATGACAGATTTTATTTTGCCTTGCATCACTTTCCACTTCTTAGAAGTAACTCCAAAAAAATGAGTTGAAATTTCCTGTTGGGTAAAGAAAAAGGAAATGGAAGAAGGAACAATTTGTTAGTGGCAACATTAACGTCTTTTGCCTGTTAAAGCATCATCAGAAAAGCTAAAATGTTACAGCTCTTCCATGTTGAAACTTCTATATGGAAAAAGTAGGTCTTATCCTTGGGGATTACACCACTAATGAAGGAACCCTTTATTGTTCTCAGGTTATTTTCATTTCTTGGCATGGAAACAGTTTGAGCTAGCCAAGGTTGCACTTGTGAGTTTGGAATGGTATCACCTGAAAACTGCTTCAAAGGCTTCTTTCTCCTTAATAGAATTATTAATAACTACTTGAATTGATGCTTTTGTAGAGCAAAACTGAATTAACAGCAACTCTGTGAAGCTGCAAATGGGTGCAAGTTCCCCTTTGAGTGGCTGTCACTGGCACTGTTAGGTTCTGGTAGGGATTTATGTAATGTAGCTGTAAATTGTAGTTATGTAATGTGCTGATTTGTTTAGGTGCATCATTTGTGAAGGAATCAGCTGCTGCTTTGAAAATATTCTGTCAGGGCAGTGAAAGCAGAACCCAGTACCAAAAATATGCATAAGATCTGCTGTTACTTAACAACACAAATAAATGGAAGGAAATGCTCTGAAAATAACTGGGGATTTTTTTTCTTTTTTGTCTATACCGCTCCAAAGATTGTTCTTTAAAATGCAAAAGTTAAATATCTGGCCTCATCTGTAGGAAGATGGCTTGTGCTGAGCACTAAGAGCTGATAAAGAAGAAAGGTTACAGAAATGACATTCCTGTCATGAGTCCATGAATCCATGGAGTTGACACATTCCTGAGCCTGGCTTTCCAGCTGAATTAGTGGTTGAAATGCTGATACATTGTACTGAGAGGTTCCAGCTGAGACTACTTGGGACAGCCACATGAATCATATGGCTTTAAACAGAATATTTAAAATAATTCAGAGACAAAACAGAATAAAAATGGCAAAGGCTATTGTTTATTAGGTAGGATAACTATTCTCACTGTACCTGCTTGTTCAGGTAATAGCTTAGCAGCAGACTGAGACCCAGATGGTACCAGTGACTTCTTTGTTAATTGGCATTTGCCTTTCCTGTTTTACCTTTCCATGTTTTGTAGCAATAAAAGAGTATTAAAGCAGGCCAGCAGTGTTTCTGATACTGCTTGCCGTACTTAATTGTGTGCTGCGTTCAAGTGTGCGCTGGTTGCACTTCATTAATTAATTCCAGGCTGCCAATTACCGGAGGCAGCTGAAATACAAACCTTTTGTCCGTGCTGACACCTCCCCTCCCCCTGTCAGGTGTGACAGCTAAAGCCCTGCGTGACTCAGTTCAACAGGAAGAAGTAACACTTCAAGGTTTAATTAAGACAAGGTGTCTTTAAAGTTTCTTCCCCATCCCCCTCATCCTCCGGTTATTTCCTGATACATTTTTGGGGCCAACTTTAGCAAGTTTAGGAAGGAACAGGTTTGGAAAACAGATGCATGCTTCCTGAAAAGAACTATTAGAAATTTCCAGCCAGTTTCACAAACAAGACATAATTCTCACCCTATAAGAACTGAATACAGTAGGAAAGAAGCTGTGGTCTTAGGTATTGGAAATCATTCACATACGGAAAAATATTTAACAAAATGATTGTATAAGAATCTTAAAAACTATGATCAAAGTGTTATCTCTTTGAAAGGTTTCTTTAGTATTCTTGCCCCTTTTTTTCACTGGTGAATACTGGGGTTTTGGGGAGGTGGGTATTGAGTGTCATTCAATTCCATTGTTTTATTTTGTTCTTTTTTTCAATGTGAACTGTTCAGACACTGTGCAAGCATTGGTCACCTCACAAATACAGCTGCTAGTAGTTAGTAAAAAGGTCTGAAAAAGTGGTCCTGAGACTATGGATGGCAGACAACACGGTCTCAGAGATCACATTAATGATTCTTGTGGCCACATGAAAGAAAAAAATGATAAAAAATTCCTAATTACAAGCCTGAAGTTGTTGGAAAGCACACCACTTGCTTAATATTGTTGTCCATGATCCCTAAAATCTGGGGATTACCAGTACAAAATCTGTGTTGTTTTTCTTTGCAAAGAATGTTTGATACTTGAGCCACTTGCCTGCAAAATGTGTCTACAGAGATAACTGTACATGGGTATTTTTTGGTCAGAGGCAAAACTGGGTTTGTGCTGTATGCTTCTGTAAGGTTAGAGAGAGGATGAGAAACACTGGACAGTATTTCTGATGTCATTTTTCAGCCTGGTGTTTGGTGACATTTCCTACTGAGTTGGATAGGAAGACAGTGAAAGCTGCTCATCTAACACCAGAGAGAGAATCAGGGTTAAAGATTTCCCTCTTTTCTCTTTTTGCAAGGAGTGTTTCTCTTTGTAGTAATTTGTTAATTGGGTTTATCTCTGTTACTGTTATTTTTGAAAATTTGCAGTATCTCACTCAAAGCTGCTTTCTCATAATCTGGATACAAATGTAAAAATTGGCTAATGGGATTTTTGATTGCCTTGGACCTTGCAGAGGATGGGGGAATATTACAGTTCTGACAGAAATGTTGGATCAGGAGCTGATTGATTTAGAGATTTTTGCTGCTCAAATGCTGCAGATGTTGAGAAAGAACGTGAGGGCAGGCAATGATTGTACACCACAAACAAAGCAACTTTCCTTCCTCAAGCAATTGTATAGTGGGGAAGTAACATCTGAATCAAAACTCTATTGTAGATACACTGTAGGTATGTAAATGTATAACTCAGGACAAAAAAAAGAGGTGCTAGTGGGGTAGGTAGCAATTGTGAAACAAGTGCAAAGCATTAGACTACACCTTCCTTAAGATCTGTTGCCCAGTTATTGTGTCTTTCCCACATGTGCAAGTAAGATCAGACTGGTGATTTAGTTTCATAGAGATCAGGGAGCCTGCTCATGTTCAAAAAGATCTTGGTAACTTCTTATTTCAGCTGTTTGGCTTATTCATGTGATGTGGTTAATATATCCTGCAACAACAGGTTTTAATGTACATCTGCTGTTAGATAGCATGTGCTGAAACAAATGGCACTTCCTGAGCTAACAAAATAGATGGGTTCTTACTGTGGCAAAACTGCAATCATTTGATTAGATATCCTTTATTTCAATAAAAATACCAGATCTAGAGGAAGCAATTAGGAACAGAAGCAGGTAGTCTCTAAGTTTGTACAAAAACAAACTCACCAAATTCCAGAGAACACTATGTAGTAACATACCTGTGTTTCTCCTGCAGATATGAGGTGCATTCCAATCTTTATTGTACAGCTATGCTTTTAGGAAGCTGTCCTTTCAGCCTTTCAGTTTGGATTCATCAGTGCAATGGCTGGACATTTCATAGGACTTAACCCTTTTCCTTTGGGGGTTATCACTGCAACTCCCTGAGGTAGACTTGAATACCCAGTCTGCTCTCTTCCTGGGTCCTGGTTTTTTTTAGGGAGGAATGGAATAGTGAATTCAAGGGCACACTGAGAACACCTGTACCACGTGTGACAATGTGCTTGAAGTACAACACAAGGATTAACATTTTTCCTTCTGCTTTATTGCAACTTGTTCACATGCCAGCGATCTGCTCACCTTTTCTCCTACTTGCTACTTGGTTTATACTTTTCATTATTTAACTATCATATCCAGAATAAGATAAGTATACAGCCAGTGAAATGTTATCATGTTTCTAATGGATAATTATTAATCAAAATCAAAATAAAGGTTCTGTATCTCTTAGCCTGGAAAAACATGGGCTTTACTCCCATGGCACATTTTACTTCCCTTTTCCTCTTTCACCTTTTATAGTTGACAAAATATTTTTGCTTCAACCAAAATTAGCAATTCTTGATGATTGAAAGATTGTTTTCCTTCTTTAGTTCAGAAAATGGTTCTTTGTTAAAGTGCTTGCAAGTCTGTTTCCTTCAGCTAATTTAGTTACCAAGAAGTGTTATGTAGCCTTGTTCTCTTCTGTAGTGGTCTAGAACTTGTCCACAAACAGTTTGAGAGCTGAAGAGTGAAATAAGATTCCTTGAGAGGGATTTTTTTTTTTAAATTCAAGATCAATTTCATGTCTACTTAAACTACTGCTTGTGTGCAGGGTTGGAGGTCATGTTAAGTAAAAGGACTGTCTCTGGGAATTTCATGGTGGACAGTGTTATGTGTGGGTTGCTAGTGGGGTATTCATGGTACAGAGCATTCAACACTAAATATATTCTATCCATCAATTATGGAACCCATATTGCCATAAAATTCAGATACAAGAATTAATTTAATGTGACAATGCCTTGTCTTCTAAAATTCTTATGCTGTGTTCTTGAATGGCATCAAACTCATCTGAGAAGTAGGGCCTTCTATATGGCCTGTATCTCACTTTGTATATTATTTACCATTTTCCTGGGTAATCGCTTTGATTGTTCTGTGCTCCTCTTTGCATTGCTCTAATGACTTCTGTTGTGCCTCAAACAGAAACTACAAAGGCTTTTGAAAGGTTGCCATGCAGGTTGTTCACTCCTGTTCCTGTCTGGTCTAGAATAACAGACTTCATTCTCAACTTGAATTTTTAGTTTGTTTTTTTTTTTTTAATTTTTAATCTGTGTGCTTCTCTCCTGTACATCCCCATGTTATCAGAAGAATCCTTCCCAAAAGTTACAGGTTGGTCAGAACAAACTTGTCAGCTGTTAATGTTCTTGAGCTTTGAAAGCAGTGCCTTGCCTTTAAAGTATATGGCTTCTCTGTTCCCCCACTATATTCTCTGTCTAGCATGCATCCTTGGAACAAAATAATTTTAGGACTATGGTTGATATTTAAGTCTCCTCATGTTATTCTACAGTCATTTATATTAACACTCCACTATTTACTAGAGTAAGTGTTTTATTCAGAGTTCATGTCTTTGCAGGGATTTGAAGACACAGTATTTGATATCCATGTAATTTAACACCAATCCCAATTATATCATAAAGTCAGAATGTTTGCTAAAACATCTTGCTTTTGTGTTCAGTCAATTGCTATGTTTTCAAGATTATTAGATACAAGAAGTATGTTCTGATGCAATTTTGAGTTTTCTTAGCTTTTAAAGTAGTAAACAGTATTTTCTCTGTGATGGTTGGAATTACTTTCAGAGACATTTTTCCAGCTATTGACTCTTTCTACTGTCTTGGGAACTAAAGTAACTGTGATCATTAGTCACCTGTCCAAAATTCATAGTTGAACATGAAATGGAGCACTTGTGGTGGGTTGTGGTTGCAGATTTGATAATAAAGATCACATAAAAGCAGGATGAACTTGATCAGTGCCAGATAGCAGTTTGTGGTTAACAATTTGACCAGAGAAGAGATAGCCTTCAGAAATTACAGCTGGCTTTCTTACTCAGGAAAGTATTCAGGAAAACTGTTTCTTATTTATATTTCTGTGTCATTTAAAACTTGGTATAGTAACTTCTGTACCATGGGATGGAATTACATTGTATTTACACTTGGGAAGACAGTTATTTTGTAACTTTAAATAAAACCTTTTTTATTCCTGGCAATGATTTCACAATTCCCTAATCCTTGATAAAGGGATATGAACAAAGAAGTTCCTGTCCTAGTGCAAGTTGTTGTTGTCTGTTTGAAGATGTTATGTCCCATTTCAGCTGCCTTTTAAAGATTAGTCACATTGTGACTTCAGGCCCCATCATTTTTAAGGACACAGGTCTGCAGTGCAGCTGTACTGGGAGTAGAGTAGTTCTGTCACTTGTTGAAGCATTACCAGTTTTTTCAAGGACACTTCTTTTTGAAGTTATACCATGATTTTCCTCCTTGCTTTTAGTGGGAGAATGTAGATAACAGAAAGATGATTTAGTTTTTTGTGTCCATTTTTGTCTGATGTGTTTGTACACTAGGTCACAGCATACGGGAATTGAACAACTTTTCTAAAGATATTAATGGACCACTACAGTGGAATATTGTAATTTGTATAATCATTGTAATAATCTGGATTGTAAGGCATTGAGTGATCCAAGCAACTCTATTCAGGACCATTTGTGGAGCTTTTCTGCACAGGGTGGTCCGTCAGTATTGCAGTGTAAAAAAAAATCCTCTCAGGTTCAAGGCTGCTTTACTGTAGTGGAGATATCAGACTCTTGTTTCTGTTTGTAAAGCACTTGGTAGTCTCACTGTTTTGCTTGACTTTCACCACTTTTCCCCATGGTTGTCTTGTAATCTGTGTCAAACAATTTTTATTTACTTAACTTTGGGTCTAGAAACACTGATGGCATATCCTTGGCTATGGTCTAGAAAAGGGTACATGAATTGTAATTTTCATGCTTCTGTTTTAATTTCCTGAAATTGTTAGACTTTTCTAAGGCCCACTATCTCTAAACTTCTACTGTTGCATGGTGATCTTAACTTGCAAATTTTAAGTTTTTTGAATACTTTTTCCAATTAATGCATTGTGGTGGGCAGTGCTGGGTTAACAGCTGAATGTGATGATCTCAAAGGTCTTTTTCAACCTTAATTCTATGGCTCAGGAGAACGTGAAATCAGTCTCAAGATTTGTGTTCTATATTTTTATTCAAGAAGCACAGATGTTCTAATTTCAAGACAGTTAAATTGGCAAAAGTGACTGACTAGATGAGTAAGAGTGCACAGTTGTTATGGAAATTAATAGGTGGGTTTGTTTTTAAAAATAAATAAATAAGGCTTCTGATCCAAATCTCTCATCCAAAAAAATGAAATGATGACAGTATTCTTTGGATATGACTTCATGAAACAAGCTGAGCTAACAGTTTAGAGCTACTAGGAGGAGAAGGACCAGCCTTTTCCCTGTCCTGGCCTTATTTGTACCTGAGAGCTTTTTCAGTGAGTTCTGGTGCTTTTCTCATGCCACAGTCACTTGTTCTGCTCATGAAAACAGCAGACGAGAGATCTGGCAAAAGAAAGTATTTTTGGGTTTTTGGACTGCTGACTTACCTGTGTGAGGAGAGGAATGTTACACTTGTAATAAGGTGGCAAGGAAGGACTACACAGAGAGAGGGTACAGTGCCAGTGGAAGAGCAGGAAGAGAGGGGGGAAGAGGAATTTGGGTAGAGAGGGAAGTGAGGTTTATACTTTCACAAGTGACAAATTGTCAGTTCTCCTCAGCCATACTGTAAAATCCGATTCTTTGTTGTCACTTGAGTTTTGAGTACTGCATAGTAAACTGTGCCAAACTAAACACAAAGAAATGTATAACAAGGTTTGAAGTTTGTATAATTAGGAAAAGAGGTGAATAGGAAAAGACAACTCAAAAGACCCAAGTCTTACTCTTTTTTGCTAGTTTTATTTCTGACTTGAAGAAGGACCTCTGTAGCTGAAAGCTCTTTTGTTGTTTGTTTGGTTGGTTTTTTTAGGGTTTTGTTTTGCTTATTTGTGTTTGGGTTTGGGTTTTGATTTTTTTTCCTCCCCCAGTTATGTGATTTGTCTAATAAACCTTAGAAACCCCAAACTTTGCTTTACACATTGCACTTGGAGGTGATGGTTGGAAGAACAACCATCCTCTCCAAGAACAAATCAAGTGGCATTTTGCCAGTATTCTGAGATCAGTTATAGAGAGGGGAAATTCCTGTTGCTTCTGAATAGAACAGAATTTTCTTCTTGCTCTTATCTGGGTATACATATATATACAAAATATACATACAGCAAAAAATTTCAAAATACTATCCACTCTGAGGACTAATATTACAGAGTTACTCATGCAATATAAATGTTATTGTAATAAAATTTAATCAAAACAAAAAATAGACCACTACTATGATGTCTTGCTAAATATTTTGTATTAGGGTAATGATTTCTTATAAAGAAATTTGTTACTTAATTTTCCAGTCAGCATGAGTACTCTGGAGAGAAATTCCTGCTCCCTCACTGTCTGTAACTTAAACAAAATTATTTTTATTACATTTAATCTCATTTTAGCATCATACAAGTGTGTCCAGTAATTTCCTCTCCCTAGAATGCCTTTCAATGAAAAATTCAGGAAAGGATGGTCCACTTTGGGTGATCAATTCACCCTGTACAGACCTTGAGCAGCTGTTTAACACCCACGTGGATAATCGGTACTTCCTCCCCACCTCCTCCTTTCTGCTCTCCCCAGGGAAGTGTACTCAGACAAACTCAACCAACTGCTTTGTTTCTAAGTATGACTCCTGGAGGATCATTTTAGCCAACTTCACCACACCCTGTGATTCTCTCATCAGGGACCACCAAGTGGTGTTCGCTGCTGGGTGTGGTAGTGTGGTGGAGAAGTGTGAACCTTTCCCGGTGTCTCTGGGCCAGCCATCTTTAGCACTGAGCTGCAGACCAGTCACCAAAACAATTTTTGTATATGAATCGGAGGCAGATTTAAAAATGGGCTGTTGCTGTTATCCCTAGGGAAGCTCGTGAAAGGAGTGCTTCTGCATCAGTGCGAACGTGATTGTTACAGGGCATCCTTTGACTGTACACTATTTCTTGTGGTAGTCAAAAATCACACAAATTTAGCAAAATAAAAACAAATCAAAACAACTTGGCAGGTTGTTTGATGTGTTTCTCTCCCCATGCAGAATTGTTCTACTGGCAACATTTGTATGAAGAAACACTGAGTGCCTGTCTGAGTTTGAAAGGCTGCAGCCTGCCCTACAACTGGATGGGTGTTTATACAATAAACCATTTGTGATGGCTGGCATGAGAGTCATGGCTCACCATCACTTCAACATGAGTGTACTTCATGGTAGAGGTGGTATTCTACAATAGCCATCATTCATAGTGGAAGACAAGGGAGATCCTGCTACTGACTGATAAAAGTCAGGGCAATATTCAGGGCATCTTGGCTGCAAATCCCAAAGCACAGCCCATGATAACAGTGAGGAAATGTGACCTCCTCCTTCTCATGTTAGTCCACACATGGCACAAATAAGGATCATGTGAAAGGTCTTCAGATGGAGAATCTAGACAGAATAGAAATTTGGAGTTCAGTTTTGTGGTGTCAGATGTTCCACAGAGTTGTCACATATTTTATTGTTCTGCACTGCTCTTTCCATGATTAGGACTCTACCTTGAAAAATTATAGCTGTGGTTTCTGAGAGCACGTTTTTAATGGTAATCACTTGTTCTCTAATATTTTTATTGGAATTTCTCAGCACGAAAATGTTTAATCAAACAACCTCTTCCTAATATTTATTACCTAGTAAATTGTAACTCATTACCATGTGAACAATCTGTATTTGCAATGAGGAAATTGCAGTTTCTTGAACAGCTGGGTAACTGCCTGATAAATGCTCTTTTTTTAGCAGTTTATGTGATTTCTAGCTTCTCACTCAACACTCAGTGGTTCTCCATTCCATCTTCTGAGTAGATTCAAATTCTTAAAGTTTGATTAGAAAGACTGCTTTGAAAGTTCTCTTAAGATTGTTTGAATATGATTTTGGTGTTGGTTTTTAGTTTGTCTTTGTTTTTCTGAAAGAAAAGCTTCCTAATCATTATCCTGAAGAGAAATATTGGAGCATATTGGAGAGAGGCTTCAGAGATACTCAGTAGGTGCAAAATTGTGTGTATGTGCAGCATTATCCTGGCTGACTTTCACTGGTCATTTCAGAATGGTAGGAATAGTAGCTTTGCTTTGAGTATTCTTAGCAAAGAAAAAGACCTCTCCTAAGCAATGTCTTCTGGTTTATTTGTTTGTTTGTTTGTTGTGAAACCACATACATGGAATTGCAGAATGGTTTGATTTGGAAGGGACCTTAAAGCTGGCAGGCCTTTAAGGCAGGGACACCTTCCACCAGGCCAGGGTGGTGAGAGCCCCATCCAACGTGGCCTTGGACACTTCCAGGGATGGGGCATCCACTGCTTCTCTGGGAACCTGTGCCAGGGTCTCACCACCCTCACAGTGAAAAGTTTTTTTTCTAATATTTAATCTAAATCTGCCTTTTTCAGTTTAAATGAAAGGAAGAGTGCATATATTATATGAGAGATATTCCATGAAGTGCAAACTACTTAAGTTTTTTCCTCAAAATGTGTATGCAATATTTCTACTTAATTTAAGGCTTCTGTAAAGGTTTGAACCTGAACACATCTCAAAGGGCTTTGCTGTGCTGACAAATGCTTTGGCAAGAGTTACTTCTGTGTTATATTTTGGATTTGTGAGGAAGTGAACTGAAAGTGTGGGTTTGAAACCATGACCACAGAACAGCTCTGTCAGTGAACTTTGGTCCTCAACCAGGTCAGCACCTTTGAGTTGGGCTTTCCAGACTTACCAAATAACTTCCTTACTTTTCCCTGACAAGTAGGTAACTGTCTGACTAAATTCTCTGTTGGCCTAAATAAATTTTAAAAACCCTCCTACACCTCCTGCACTGAACTAAACACACAAAAAACGTGTTCCAGAAATGGCAAAACTGATGCACTGACCTGCTTTGCAATATAGTCACTACCATCATTTTATCTGAAATACTAGTTTATTTTTTGAAAGTTCCTTACAATTCAGATTTACAATTTTTATAGTGTTAGTGTAGACTTGTAGTCTAAGTATAACTTTTGGAAAGATTGGACTCACCGGCTCCACGCTTACAAACTTCCTTAGTGGAATCACTGAAACATTTGTTTCTCCAACTGTATAACTGGAGTTCTCTAGGGAGTCTTTCAGCCTCAGGTTTATGAACTGACGTTTGGCTTTGCCTGGGCCCACGTGCACATGCACAATGCAGTGACTATTGAGGGGCAGTCACTGTGCAATCTAAATTCATGTGGAAATGACATGTAAATCACACTAAGGTTGTAAGATCTTTCAGAAGGGACTCCAAGTGTTTGATACACAGTTCAGAAGGGATTCAATACCATGACTAAACTGTAATCATAATTCATTTTTTGTAAATGCACATAGCATTCTGCAGACATTCAGCTCTCTGAGAGTTGTTTGCAATTGTACCATTTATTATTCCTTCAGATAATAATATGCTTAAATAGTTCAGTGTCATTCATCAATGAACTTTGGGTCCAGATTTCATTTCTAAAAATGTATTTACACTTTTCTGGTGGAATAAACAAATATCCATTGAATCTAATAAATCCTAATTTCCATGACATTGAAGTCTATCTTGTAGGTACAAGATGCTCTGAAATTTATTAAGGCGAAGGTCCTGCCTATTAACAATCATATTCCTCTTAGAACTAATTTTTCTCATGTTTCTCAAGACTGCTGAAATGCAGTGGCCTGAATGATAACACAGTGGAGAAATGACAGAATCCCTTTCTTGGCATATTTTTTTGTGTATAAACCCAAGTTCATTATTTCAATCTCCAAACCAGTACACTCTTGTCCTGTGTGAAGTGCTGTTCATGCCATGAAGCCTGTTACAGGATTAGATTGCTTTGAGAACATGCCCTGAAGGTATTTTGTCTAAATGATTTAAGTGAAGCTGATTTTTGAAATGGTGTTAGCATACACCTTCATAAACAAACATACACAGATGGTATTTGGAATCAAGGCTTCTTGGGTTTGATTGTTACACAGCAGCTGCAGTGTTCACATGGAGGTTCTTGACCATTTTTTGCAATTTGTATGTAGTGGTATTTTGATGTGCTTGAAACGTGAGGAGAAACTGCCCAACATTGTCAGGTTGTGCTCAGAGTTGTGTCCCCTGAACATCACATGGAAGAAGACTTGCAGAAGTAAGTGTACGTTCATGTGACTGAAGTAACTGTTCATAGCTTCAGAAATCCTGAGCTAAGACTTGTATGTAGTCTTCAAATAAAATGCTACATTATTTCATATTTTTTTTGAATATGGAAAGAAACATGATGGTTGCAAGAATTGATCTAACCTAACACCAAATATCCAGTGGTGGTGAGCAGTAGATGCTTAGAGAAGAGTTCGAAACAGAAATAGCCTGTCATGGTGTTTGCCAAAATATTGCCCCAACAGTCAAGAACTTGTGTCTGAGAATGTTTCTTAGGAGCAGCATCTTGTGACAGATACTTCCACTGTGTATAATACAAAAGTTGTATATAATACGAAGAATTAGCTCATTTTTCCTTGCTCTAAATCTGCCACCATCTGGTTTAATCTGATGCACCATTTTTGCCCTGTAGTTGAATACAGTGAAGAATCATTCCATATTTGTTTCCTCTGTCACTTTTGGTTTGTAGGTCTTTATCACACCTGTTCTAATCTCTCTGGTTTTTGTATGTCCTGTCTGCTTAACCATTATCTGCATGAAAGCTGTTCTGTGCCTCTTCTCAACACTTGAGCTTTCAGTCAACCTTGTCCTGCCCTACTGTGAGGCAGATGAGGAGGCACAGATCACCCAAATGTTCAAATGTCACACTTTCTTCTAGAATCATTGCACATCTAGAAGTACTGATGCTTGTGATTTTGCAGGAATTTCAGGGTTGGGAAGCTAGTGGGGTTTTTTGTTTTAAGGACAGACTGCCATAAAATAGAGAAATGTGCATGACAGGCAGAGCATCTCTGGTTGTATTGCAGCTCTCCTGAAAAGGCCCAGGAAGGTAAGTGTGAGAGCTTATTATATGTTTGGGATATTGGTGAAGTCAAAGGAAAGTGTCCAGATGAGGACTAGAATTGCCATTTGACTAATCTTATTCTAAAGTCATCATTATCTGATTAACAGCCTTCAGAAAAATAGATGCTTTGTAAAGCCATATCCATCACATGATCTCCCTATAAAATCAGTTAATTTTTTCAAGGTCTGTGAACTTATTCTTGGTTGGGCTGCTTCTCTGTAGCTGAAAATATTCTTTCCTCCTCCCCCATCTAGCTTCCTACTCAATTTCCTTTTCCTTGTCTCCTGTATTATGGTCTCTGTCAGACTGATCCTTTGCTGCAAACAGGACCCCTAATGCTTCCTCTCTCTGTTTAGGAAATTTTCACTACCTTTGTTTTAAGGTAGCCATCAAACAGAATTTGCCTGACTGCACAGACATTGAAATGCCCTGTGAGACACCTTAGGCAGAGGTGTTTTTCCGCTTTCTGAGCTCGATACAATGAGAGGTGCTAGGAGGGAAGCAATTTGGCTGAACAATAGCAACAAAAGTGTAACTTTGAAAATACAAGAAACAAACTCCAATTTGCCAGACAGGGAAAAAGCAGCAATATGGGTAGAAAAAAAAAAAAAAAAAGGGGGCAAAAAAAGAAAAAGAAAAAAGCTGCTGGGCATGGAGTGAAAGCAATGCTCTGTGTTGTGGCACCATGACATGGGTGACACGATGCAGATCCCCGCTCTGATCAGCGGCAGCAGCACAGCGCACTGAGTGTAGGTGCCAGTGCCGTGTGCGGATCGGGAGTCCAGTCTGGATTTGGGGCTGTGCCGGTGGGGACCGCTCTTAGTCCTGCCCTCCTGTCGGACACTCGGCTGCCAGAAAAGCCGGCCGCTCTCGCAGTCATCCTGCGGGAAGCACACGGTTAATGTGTCCCTGTGTCCCTGTGTTCGTGCTGCGGGAGCGAGAAGGGGGAACGCGNCTCAGCCACAGCGGTGCCGGGGGCCGGGCGGGGCCGGCGCGGCCGCCGCCTCTCGCCCGCTGCTCGCACAGAGCCAGCGCTGACCCCCGAGAGCGCCGCTCCTGCAGCCACCATGGTGGCCAAGGATTATCCCTTCTACCTGTCCGCCAAGAGGGCAAATTTCGCCTTGGAAGCGCAGACGGTGAGCAGCCCAGCGAAAGAGACCGAGGTACTGCTGACACGGTTGCAACTTTATTTTTTTTTATGGTGTGACCTGGATTGCGTTGGGGAAAAGTAACGTGCTTTGAGAACAGGCGGCAGTGTATAGATACCCGTTTTGTTTAGGCATCCTTTACTGCCTTCTCTAGGTATTCAGTTTTCTTTTGGAATTAAGCAAGAAACAGAATATAGATTTTTGTCATCTGTCACTTTAGGAAAATTAATCTTTAAAATATCTGATCTAGATGTACCTGTTTAACATAAACAGCTTAAAGAGATTTAGTTGTATTTTATTCCAGGACTAGGCATTATTCACAAATTGTTAAACTTAGGTAGGAACTGGAAGGGAAATCAGTAAAATGGTGTCCTAAAGCATTAACTGTCTTTTCCTCATCACAATAAACAAAAATTTAATCCGATGTACAGTTAACTGAAACATCATCAGATTGACTACTTTATTTCTTAAAAAGCACGGAGGCCTTTCAAGTGACATTAAAAATCATATTCACTAAGTCAAATTCAGCAATGTTCATGAAAAACATATATTTGATACTTTAGGTTAATGCTGGTTTGTGTTTGGGAAAAAAACAATGACATTATGGATTCTGACTGCTCTGGTGGAAGAAAGAACATTTATCTGTGATAGTTTTTATTACTTAAATATATAGTTTCTTTATTAACCTTGTTTGCTGAGTAACTTGAAGACAACTTATTAAGCTGGGTTCATTTAATACATCTCCATCAAAGATTAATTACTTCCCCACTTGAATAGGTCTAAAGTAAAAGTAACATAAGCCCAGTGACCTTATTTAATCATGGTGCTTAAGCTAAGAACTAAGATGATGCTGCACTCTTGCTTTTCAGTGTACTTTTACATAGACAGTCTTAATTATTGAGGTTAAGGGAAGTGGAATTCTTTCCAGCTGTGTGTTTTTGAAAAGTAACAATCTGAGTGTGTGTGTGTGTAAGCCTCTATGGAAAACAAGCTATTAGGTACTAAATGTTTTTCTTAAGGGTACTCATTATATTAATGATAATATTAAAGAAATATGGTTTTAGTCTTTACTGCATGAAGGGATTTTTTGTGAATGAATAAAATTGTCAGATCTGAAGAGTTGGAGTGTTGCTCTGTTACAGTTAGGAATAGCAGCTTGATTATAGTCAAATTCCAAAGAAAAAGACACAATGAAAGCTGAGACTTTGAGGAAGTATCGAGTAATAGATGTGATCAATCAAAATTACAATGTGCAAACAGCTTGTGTTTTATACGAATAAGAAAATGCTCCCTTATGCTTTTGAGCTGTTTTCTGAGAGTAGGATGGGATTCCAGCATTCTGAAAAAAGAACTTTTAAACAGCCTGTTTATCTTATGAGGGTAAGACCACCCATCACTCCAAAAAATTGATTAAGAAAGCAGAAATAAACGCTGCTCTTTGGGAAAGGCATTATAAGGACTGGTGTATGCAGCCTGTTTATTTGAAGTCTGTAGCGGGGGGGAAATCCTAAGCTCTAACATTAAGCTGTTCTTTCAGCCTTTAGTGTTTACAAGGGGAATTAAAGCTGTTGGGCGCCTTCTACCACAGCTGCGTGTTACTGCAGCAGTGTTCCCGTGTCCGGGCTGGGCGTTTCTGCCTCGGCAAACGCGAATTTCATTCTAGTTATTAACATGTGAAGTTGGGTGATTTTTTAATAATTTAAATTGTGCATAAATGTTGGTATATTTGGATTAGAACAGATTTTCTGCTATGTAGATGTTTTGAGGAACAAGTAGGTGTCAGAAAAGAGAACTTGAGGTTTTCTGCTTCCAGCTCTTTCTTTAAGCTATGTCAGCTCCCTTAGCATAAACTCTGTAGAAAGTTGCACAGTTACAAAACAATGACAAATTAAATTTCCAAAACATATGTAAACATTAAAATCTGGATTCTGATAAAAACCTATTGTTCTAGTCCAAGTCTAGTTTAGTTCTTTTTAAGTGCAGTTTAAGGGCAGCAAAACACTGCAGTACCTGAGTTGATATGGCAAACACTTTACTTGGATCATTGCGTGCCCCACACAAAATCTTGTAGTATAATTTAGGTGTGAACAGTACAGAGGTGTTGGGCTCTTCCCAACTTTTTTATAATTCAAAAATAAAAACAATTAGTAAAACTTGAAACTTGCTTATTCTAAGGTATAAAAAGCCCCACACCTTTCCCGATGAGGAACACTATTTTCTGTGTTTCACTGGTTAAAGTGACTTCCTTCTAAAGCAAACACCCAGACTGGGTGGACAGCAGTTGAGAAAGAGCATTCACAGCCACAGATTGAGGCTTAAAGGTCTGGATGTGGAGTCATGGGAAGGCACTCCTGAATTCCTCAGAGTAAGGATGTTCTGTTCTGCCATACAGGATCTGACACAGTACCTGGATTTAGGCTCTGAAAACTACAATGGAGACATAGAATTCCTTTGCATCTCCAGCGTGTTGTAGGTGTGCTTACAGCTCTTACAGTGCACAATCTTAGACCTGGGAGTCAGGGCTGTTTGCAGCCTGTCTTTTGTTGTCTCCTGCCATCCTCCCAGCACCAGAGTGAGGAGCTCTGGGCTGCCTGGTGCTCAGGATGGTGTTTATTTGGTGTGGGGAGTGCAGGAAGGGGGAATGTGAAGGGGAACCCACTGGCCTCTAGGCCATGGCACATCATTAACAGGAGAACCAGGCATGGAGCCAGAGGGAGAGGGGCCAAAAGATTGAGATAAACTCCAAGTCATGAATTTTCTCTGATCTTCCTAAATGTTTGTATTTCATTCTAATGAATTATTAGGAAGCTGCAGTTTTGACATGTGCAGTGTAGCTGGAAACTTGTCAAATCCCTGCACTTGGAATTGCTGATCTGTTCTGCTTAATGGCAGTGTGAAACAAAAGCTTGTCTTTATTTTTCTGTTCAGTAAATCACTGTATACCTGCTGGTTAATTTGCAGTCCAGGTTAATATCCAGTCAGTTCCAGAATGGAAAAGGTATTTCTTAAGTTGCCTATACAAGCAGCTTCTAATGAGAGGAAATGCAGAACTCAATCAATTCTGCACTAGTTGTCTGGATTTTCAAAGATTTCTGTTCCTTGCGTTAATTCACCTCAGTGTGAGATTTTTCTGTTAATTTGCCTTCATTTCCTGACTCCTGATACAGGTAGTGATTTCTGTATATTGCAGACAAATGAATGATCAGTCAAGATTACTGGATGCAGCTTGTCCTTATACTGCTGACACTTGAGTGGTTCTGTCCTGCCTATGGCAAATGAAATCTGAGGTCCTAAAGGTGGTGACCAATGAAGGCAAGGGCAGCCTGTGTGCAGCCAGGAGCCAATCTTTGATTAACACATGGTGGGATAACACAATGCAAACTTCACTGTTGTCTTTGACCAAGAATATTTCACCACTTCCCTAAATGGCTCTTCATTGTGGCCCAGCTATGATTTCAGGTTCTCATCTTTGTAATGCTGTGCTTAAAACAAAATGTCCCTGGATTTTTCTTTGTTCGCTTGCTGGTTTTGAGGAGACTGACAGAGGAGGAATAACAAACCTCTTCCTGCTACCACCAGGGAGTGCAGGTGGTGCATGGGACCTTATGGATTTCAAGGAAAATTGTATCACCAATGATCAAGTTGCCTTTGTGTCAATTTACTAAAATTGCTTAATAAATTCTTCTTGAGATGCTGGCAGTTTTAGTAGTGGGATACCTGTCCCAGGTTTTAGTGTGGACTTGCAGATGATTTAGTTGCCTTTGTACAACACTGAACTATACTTAGAACTGCTTTGGAGTCACCTACTTTGTTTTTCTTGACCATACACATCAGTTCTAGAAGAAGCAATGTTCTATAATTTTCCAGTCAGAATATTTCTAAGATACTATGAAGCAAAGGCAAATTCTTTGCTGTTTCAGTATAAAAACCCAGTCTTTTTAGAGCCAAAATCAACTGAGAATGTTGTTCTGGTTTTAGACTTGCTTTGCTCCGAAGGTACAAAAAGCTCAAGATGCTTGGTTTAATTTATTTTTAGGTTGAAGTGTTTGCTGTGTTAAAGACTACTGTAACATAGGTTGTTTTTATTATTTCAGCCTTTTTTGTTTTGTTTTTTATCCTGCTGAAGGTTAAATACTCATAACATCCTGTGGGACAGAGCCTGAATGTGGCTTTTTTTTTTTTTAATTAAACTCCAAGTTTTGGGGGCATTTATTAGAGCTGTTTAATCTGAGGCCAATTTAACTAGTAGCAGAGTAATGAAAAATAATATCGTTGGGCTTCCTACCATGACAAATGTTGACTTACTCTTATAAAGTTGACTAAAAACTAATAACCTTTAAAATATGGAAACTTTAAAGCATATGGAAATATACATGAAATCTGAAACAGAGTGGTCCTGTTTGAGTTTACTGGCACTGCTTATGAATTAGGTTTGAAACAAAGGTTACTGTACTGTTTCAATTTATAGTGTCTTCTGTTTATTACACTATTAATACTCTTGAGACTAATTTAAGGTAAAACATCTTTCCCTAATGAATGCTCCCATAGCACAGAATGAATGTTTTGGATGTCTGTTTGTCCCGATTCACATCAAAAAAGGAAAAAAAGTAACCAGCATGTTTTTTATAAAATGTTAAGCAAGGTAGCTCCCCCAAATCCAGAATTACTGCTATAAATGTCTCAGAACCTGCTGAACTCCAGATTCTAACAGGCATTGGCAATTTCAGCCACTTTGTGTGTGGGTTGAGAGAAGGTCAGTTGGCCTTTGAAGGTTAAATGTCAACAGGATAAATTCTAATATTCTAAAATGCTAAGTTTCTGTACCAGTTTTCACATAGCACTTATTTTCTGGGCTTGGTAAAAACCTCTGTAAATTCCTTTTGTTGAGTTTGGTTTTAAATACAATCAGAAAAATCAACACAATATCCTGGTCACAGTAGTGCAGCAGACACAGGAATAATGGCCCCTCAGGGAAACATTTTCCTTTGTTTGTCAGATTCAGCACCAGTCCTCCGACATGGAGACTGTTGTTGAAGTTGCTGATAAGAGATGGGAGAGTCAGGTGGAAAAACAATCATAGCAGCAGTGAACATACATTTGCTCTTCCCTAAAAGGAAATCAGTGGCTAAAGGCCTTTAGGGGCACAGAGTGGAAGAATTTTTAAGTGAGGTACTGGAGCAAGTGAAGACTTTTTATATGGCACCTAGACTACTATTCAGCATATTTTATCCAGGTCATTTGTTCTGATGTTCTTGGGGCAATATGGAGGGAATATGGCCTCATCCTTTTTGGTTCCTTTCTTTCTGTTTGTTAGGAAGTAAAAAGCAGCCTTTTGCTAGAGTAATTTATCCACCGGTGTGATAATTAAGCTGTGGGTGGTCTTGAATGATAATGTATCGAAACTGATTGATACAGTTAAGTGGGTTTAACTCTCTCTGCTCTGAACTTCGGGAAAATTCCATTCTTTACATATAGTAAAAGGTGGTTTTTTTTTATTTTGCTGATGAAGAGCACCACAGTATTACTTTCTTCTCCTAAATAGCCTTCTAGAAGCTTTCATATCTGTGTAGTGTGTTCTTAGATACAATATAACCAATTATTAGGTTCCAGTTTCACTAATGAAGAAGCAGAAACAGCATGAACTTATCTGTCAGTGCATTGCAGCTAATGCAAGTGCCTAATTCTTCACAGGATCTTCTGCTTTAACACACTTCTGTGGCTGTTTGAATGCTCAGCTTGCCCTGGGAGCAGGTGCTGTGTGCTAAGACTCAGGCTTTTAAATGGTAATTTGTGTGCATCAGACCCAAAGTAATGAAACAAAAGTTATCTTTTTGCCAGGATGCTGTAATTTTGAAATGACTATATCACAGTTTAGAAAGCAAGACATCACTCAGTTTTACAAGGCAGAAATACTTAAATTTTACTGAGAAGGGAGATGGCAGCTGTTACTTTTCTCAGTGTGGCTTCCTAGGAATGCTGTAGTTGGAGCTGAATGCTGCATTTTCCTGCTGTCCCACAGCAGAAGGCTCATTTTCTGAGAGTTATACATTAAAAGATAGAGCTTTCCTTGGTTACTCAGTAGTCTAAACCATTGGGTTAGAATTTAATATATAGAAGATACTGGAGATACAATTGTACATATACATAGAGTAAATTAGAATGAAGAAGCAATTGGAAGGTGTGTCCTTCATGCCTAATTAGAGGCATGGCATCTTTGAAACTTCTTGTCTGACAGCTTCCCATCTTAAATTGGTGATAATCACTGATTATGCTATGGTGATTAGTCTTTCTTCCTACTAATTCTCCACAAAAGTATATTGTAAAATGTACTAAGAAGAGCGCAGTAGGTGTTGGAAATGTCCATTGTCTGGTTTTCAGAACTATCCGTATTTTGGACACGGATTTGCTTCTTTTATCAGTTTGTTCACAGTTTCAAGTTCTTTCTGAGGCTGCATGTATTCATGGTATTTCCAGCTTAATTTTTTTTTCTCTCTGAATTCAAATGTTACTGAAGTCATCTTGAGTTCAAGTACACAGCTCCCTCCAAAAGCCATCTGCTCATTGTTCTAGCCTAGTCAGGTATTAATTTTACTTCACTTGACTGTTCAGCCTTTGAAGTTCCTGCACTCATGTTTCCCTCAGCTTTATTTAGCCTTATATCAAATTTAAAGCCCTGTCAGATTAATGTTACTTGTTCCCATATACCAGCTCCACATTTTGGAAACTCTACCAAACTGTAGTCTGGATTTTTTTTTTTTTTTTTTGACTTACCATATTGCTTTGGCAAGCCTTCATAACTGTGAAACACAGTCTACCATGCAATAATTTCAAAACTCTGAAATAAGTTTTTTTTTAAAAAAATACCAATCATAATGGCTTTAAAAGGTCAGGCAACACATTGTAACTCCTGAATTTTTTGAGTCATAACTTGGCCCAGATCCCAGTCTGGACAGGTGATGCTTGTTGCAAATGGATCCAGCCTCTGAATCCTATCTCTTGATCCTCTCTATTTCTAAGTTCCCTGAGCTGTGAGGGGGGAGGCAGGAGGAGAGGAGGAGTGATGACTTTGGTAGCTCTGAGTCTTCTGAGCATACTCAGAGTACAAGCCTGGAGTCTGACATTCATTCTGCCAGTGCAGTGTGTCCTCACTGGAGCCTCCTCATGCCGGGCAGACACAGTTCAAGATTCATACCCCAAAGAATTTTATGGTTGTGGGACTTCTGGTTAACTGGAAAATTAGAGAGTTTTCAAAGGCAAATTAGTGAAATAATGAACGTATTGGACTAATGTGCAAATGCAGATTCTGGTCAGTATCTCTGGGTAAAGCAGAACAGTTCACACAGTCTCCTCTTTCCATTTGTTTTGTTGGCTGTGATGAACAGAGTCCTTGGTGAGAAAAACACCCACCTGTTCAGAACTTGCCCTTGACTATGAAATTTTTCCCTGTCCAGATCGTTGATGTCAGTAGTTTGTTCAGCTTCTCTGCAGTGCTGGTTTGGAGAGGTGACACAGCTTGAAAATGAAGGTGTTGATGAAAGGGGAGGCAGAGGCAGAATGGATGTAGACAGTACAGCAGAAATCCTGCAATCAAATGTGCAGCAGTTTCAGTATTACTGTCTGAAAGTTTCAGAATTGCTCTGGTAATGCTATATTTTCAGTGCACAATCAAAGCCTTATTTGTGCAAACTCCACTTTTCTACAGTAGTAAGGGTGACTTAGTGCCCATGGCTTTTGTTGTGAGACTTCTCTGAATAAAATGATACCTGGAACACTAAGATTTGATGAATTTTCACTTGCAGCTCAGTATCTTAACCTACCACACAGTTTCTAATGCAAGGTGAAAATCGTGTTGGGAGCATTCAGAAAAGCTTTTCTCATACTTAAGAACTTATGATTAGCAAGATTTTCTTTCAGAACTCAGTGGTAAAGGTTTAAAGTCTCAGGCTTCTGAAGTTATCTGAAGTAATGTTATTTGAGACAATTCTGTGATAATGCAAATTTCTTTCCAGAAAATTGAATTCTAAATTTGAACTGCATATTTAACTGTTCCGAATTCTGGTCAGAATTTTCCATGTGAAATCAGAACACGATAGATTGCATGAGGAATTCAAGGTGGCACAGAAAGGCAGGACTGCAGTTATCTGACCTGGCTTTGCCTGCTGAGAGAACAGCTGGCCTCTAGTGGCTCACAGTAAGAAGTTCCAGAAGATCTTAATGGTGTTTGATGGTGGCTGAAACTCTGTTTGGAGTTTATCTTTAAAATCAGTGTCTGCTTTCAGTGAGGTTTTGCATCATGAACATTTATTAAAAGCTATACTGCCTTAGCATTTTTCTCCTTGAAATAAACAGGGGCAATGTACACCAGAAGGGATACAGCATAAAGGAGGAGTAATAATTTCTATTAATCCTAATCCTCCTCTCCCTATCTCCTGGAAAGTCCATACAATGTTTGTTTGCAGGTTTTTCTTTTGGGCTGAGGGGCTGGTGCCTAAGTGCCCTGTGCTGCTGAGGCAGAGTCCTGGCAAAGCTGTGCTGCTGGCATGACCTGGCACTGCCTGCCCAGCCGGGGCTCCGTGTGCTTGCACTGCAGTGCAGCACAATTCCTGACCAGCTGGCCCTGCCTCGGGCTGGGGTCTGGGCACCCACACTGTCATCAGAAACCAGAAACAGCTCATGGTTGTGCCACCAGTTAAAGAAGAATTGCTCTGGAATCTCAAAGATTTTTCCTCTTTTTTGGGGATGGGGAGGGGGGGATGCTGCTGCTGGAGATAAGTGTGCGAGTGGTGCTGCAATGACGTAAAAATGCTCCTTCTGAAACCTGCCTCAAAGACATAGTTGCTGAAAAGGAAGGGTTATGAATAACAGTGCAGTGATGAAGATAATGATTAACTTGCTTTAGACTGCTACAATTCTTCAATGCCAGGAGTCATGTGTAATGGAATACATTATTTTTGCTAGAGGGTTAAACACTGTTGCTCATCTCAGCTGGTTTTTATGGATTTCCAGGTCTGCCTGCTGAGAAGTAAATTAAATCTGTAGCTGCTTCTCACCTTTCCTGTGTTGCTGCACTAATGGAAGAGAATTTTTCTTGCCAGTAATACAGACGGTGATCCTCACTGCTGAGATTTATTATTATTTGGTATCAAAAAGGATGACAAATCTGCATTATTTCCAGAAGGATTTATATTTCTGAAGAAAAGGATAATAGGCATGCTTCATTTTCTTAAAGCTATGTCCAGACAATTGGAGGCATAGCAAACCTACACAAACTTTATTATAAGTATGACTGAAAAAGAAAGATGAACTGCTTTAGGATGTCCTTGAAATACAGTGTTGGATGGGGTTTTTAACTTCACTTCGAAGGTTTGGCTCTTTTTCTGTTGCCTTTTGCATGTGCTGTTCAAGATCCATTAAATGTCAGATGGAGGTTAGGAAGCCAAGGGTAACTGTTCTGTTTTTATGTATTTATAATCACTTTTTTTCTGTGTTATGATTTCTGTTATTTTTTTAATATATATCTGCAGGACAGTTGGCATGTTATTTAGGTTATACATTACTTTGAGTGCTGTTGTGCTGTTAAAATATATATGAAAAGAAAAACATTTAATTGAGTGTTCTATGGTAGATTTTGTTTAATTTTCCTTTATATTTTATGCAAAAAATAAGTATATGTAAGCATGTTATTAATGTGTTGGCCTGTATATGTGAGTATTTTCATAACAACATGCATTCAAAGACAATAAGAGTTAGAGATTTCTGTCTAAATTATATATTTTGGGAGAAAATACATTTAACTGGATAGAGTCACATGCTAACAGTGCCAGAAGCAAAGGCACAAGCAGAATTGTTTATATTTGAAAGTATTCCTTTCAGTGAGAAGATTATCATAACATGCATTAGCTGCAGAGCACTGCTGAAAATTTCTCTGCTAAGAATGAGTTAAGACAAAATTACGTGATTATTTTTCTTTACCTCCCTTCCCCTGTTCCTGGCCATGCCAACTTCTCCATCATTACATTTTTCAGCCATTTCTAGGATCTGTATGTACCAGCCAAGAGCAATCTGTCACTGCCAGCATTTGAAACTGCTTTTATTTACTGCCCTAATCATAGACCAGGTTTGCAAACACGCTTGCTACAATTGCTTTCTTAGGAAAATCAGCAAGAACTGTAAGCAGTCTTTATCTGATTATGCTCACGCTCTCCTGACTTTTTTTCCTTTCCCTCCTCCTCCCTGTGCTGCAGGAGCCCAGTAACAAACGGGTCAAGCCCCTTTCCAGAGTCACATCCCTGGCCAGCCTCATCCCTCCTGTGCGAGCCACTCCGCTGAAGCGCTTCAGCCAGACTCTGCAGGTAATGGCAGCAGTTCCTCACTGTGAGGAATGGCTCACACACAGCTGCAGCTCCTTCCAGGCTTCCTGGCAGCAGTGATGGACATGGACACCCCCTGCTGTAATGTGCCAAACAGGCACCACAAGGTCACTCAGCTTAAAATTCATAACTCACCTCAAAAAAACCACTTCTCTGCCCAGATAATTAATGTTTTTCACTTACCAGTAAGAAAACTATTGCACCTGTAGCATATAAAAATTGTTTACTGAAGGATTATGATTTCTTTTTAAATTTGATGAAGAGAATATGCCATAATGCTTTCTCTTAATGTTGGTTGGTTATTTTTGGTACAGTTGGTCAGGTAGGACTGCATTGCTTCTAGATGTTCTGTGTCTGTAAAATGAAGAAAACTGTCATGACTACAACATGCAGAACAAATAACTTCTTCCCCTGGAAGAAAACAAAACAAAGTCAACAGAACATCCATCTAAAAAGACCACTCCCATAGCATCAGTAAAAGGAATTAGAAAATTCTGAGATTCCTTTATGGTGTTTCTTAGATATTCTTCTAAATGGAAGAGATATATAAGAGGAAAATAAAGCTTATTGTGTATAATTTTCCTTACCTCTGTACATGTGACTTCCACTTCACATTAATGGACTTTCAGCATGCAGCATGAGGAGAAACATTTCTGTCTGGGATTTGTGTAGTTTTTTTAAAGATATGTTCTTAACAACTTTTCATGTTTTTCATATTTTATTGATTATAGAAGTATTTTATTTTTTTTATGTATACTTCACTTTATTCCAATTTCCCACTTATTTTCAATACTTTTTTCATAAGGATTCCAAGTAAAAAAGATTTGAAGCCTTTCTGGGCCTTTTTTTGGTTTTGTTTTTTGTTACTGACTATTTGTAGTCATTCTGTTCCTGTCATGTAGCTGACTAATAAAAAAGTAGCTTCATCTCTGCCAGCTACACGCTGTGTATCTGCAGGATACCTAATGCTAAGCAGGTATTCTTACTTGTTAATCCACCTGAGAAGCCAGTTTATTTCATAGCTGTATTTTCAGTCTCCATCAAGTTAGACTAATGATTATGATGATCTGCCTGGTCTTATTTACAGCTGTGCTTAAAGCAGAGAATAGGATCAGAAAAAGAGCTCCAGCTGATGCTGAAGAAATTGAAGTCTGCCTGGCTTCCTCTGCAACTTCAGTTTTCATCAGTGTGTCTTGAATCTAAGTAGGGAGTCCAAATTACTTTTATCTATCTTAGGACACCAGAAATTTCTAAAAATCCTCAAGTAGAAAATTGTTTTTAATATCAGTTCTGAATGCCAGGGCTTTGATCAGTAGTGGCCTTTGCCCAGTACATGAAGGTGTTTGCTTTACTGCAGCTCTCATTAAGGGTTGTTAATTACATTAATTAACATTGGAAACACATAGACCCTTCAAGAAACAATCTTACAACGGGCAGGGAAATCTGTTGCCACCAGAGAAATATGGTAGACAAAATAAGGGGTTGTGGATGGATTTTTTCCACAACTCCTTTAGATTTTAGAATTTATTAATTTAGGAATTATATGAAAATTTTAATCATCCCACAGGGCCATAATTTTCAAACAGTGTGCGGGACGTGTTTTTTAAAGAGGCCAGAAACTAGGAAAATATTTTTAAAAGACTGGAGATGTAGAAGTGCTCTTTTGACATTCCTGTAGTTCCTTCGTGGGATTCTACCATGACTGATTTTTTTTTTTTTAATTTTTCCTTCTTGACAAGTACAAAGCAAAGATAGCATCAGAGTATCTTCAAACTTGTTTTTAGAATTTTTTGGTAGAACTTCAGTTTAGGGCTCTTTTCCACTAATAAAAAACCTCAGTCTTGTGCCCCTTATTAAGCAAGGTACACTTTGTATGGTTAATGAAAGGCTGATATATATGACAGAAGTCAATTAAATGTATACTTATTGTGTCTAGGTAGCAAGGATGCTAAGCAAACAAGCAAGCAGGATTTTGGGGAGTTTGGTTTCATTTTGAATCTTTTAGCCTCTTTGTGCCCCTTTTGCCCAATGAAGACAGTTTAGGGCTGTGGAGAATTGTATGGAGTGTTCTCCTGCAGCAGAGAGGAATATTCTGTCAGTGCATGTGAAAGGCCATTTTTCCCAAAACACTGCCTAATTTGAGTTTGCTCTATGATTCCCCATTATAACAAGTGTAAATTAAGCATGTAATTTCATGTGTGCTTCTCTATCTTTTTAACTCTTGAAGGAAGACTAGCACCTGACTTGCAAAATTTTAGAAAGGGGTGTGTATGTTTATTCTTAAGGTCTTTGTCAATTCCAAGTACAACTCAGAATGGCTTCTGTTAAGGGACAGATTTTTATTTATATCATACCTTCTGATATGATAAAACCATAGTATTTTATAGGCTCTGTTTGCATTTCATGGGCTCTTATCTTTAGAGAAGAATTTCAAATATTGTCCTTTGTATATGCTTCAACCTGGAAATTGAGAGAATTTAAGTATTCTTACCCAAGGCAATTGAAAGATGATTTTGTTATGTAAGGCAGGTAATAACAATAAAAATGTAGAGTATTTCAACTATGTGAAATAGTTTAAGCATTTCAGAGGTACAACCTCAAAAAGAAGCCTCTAATTTTAATGAAGAAAAAAAGAATCCTTTTCAAAATAGAATAGTAAGACCATAAAGTATGCATGCTTAGCCTGAAATCCTTCTAAGAGTTTACAGGATATTAGAACTCTCAAGTCTTTCCTAAATTTGAAATTGGCTTTATTGAAATTTAGGACCTGACCACACAGTAGATACAGAGATGCTGGTACACACTGGTAGAAGTGTCTAATATTTGCATTAATTCTAAATTTTTAATGAGACAGATGTGAAATGTACAAGTAATTCCTGTCTGTTCAGTGAACTGAAACTCTGATCAGTTCTGTTAGTATTGTGTGCTGCACCATTCTGTATTATCCCTTGGTGCTTGTTGTATGAAGTTTTGTACATGCTGAGGACAGGACAAGGACAGAGTTCACTGCAGAAATGGATGCCCTGCCCTTCCATGAAGATGTATTAAATAATTTCTCTTACATTTCTAGTACTAAATGTTGCTATGAAGTTCAAAGTAAAAACTAATCAGAGAACATCTGTTTGTTGTACTGAAC
Source organism: Notiomystis cincta (assembly GCA_013398075.1). Lineage (NCBI taxonomy): Eukaryota > Metazoa > Chordata > Aves > Passeriformes > Notiomystidae > Notiomystis > Notiomystis cincta. The sequence continues at coordinate 2,895 of VZRX01016038.1, read as the reverse complement.
TATGTACATGAATTCCTTAGAAAGTAAGAAAAGTGGGTGTGTAACATGAAACTGTTGAAACAAACCCAGCGGTCTCTTCCCAGCGGTCCATCAGTTTCCGCAGCGAGAGTCGCCCCGACCTGTTCAGCCCACGGCCGTGGTCTCGAAATGTGCCCCCTGCTAACACAAAGAGGAGAGACAGCAAACTGTGGAGTGAGACCTTTGATGTCTGTGTCAATCACATGCTTACATCCAAGGAAATCAAGCGGCAAGAGGTACATACATATATATATATTATTTTTTTTTAACCATAAAGTTCATGTTCCAAAGTTGCCTTTAAAGCGTAGAGTTGGGAATGCTCATAGGCATTGGGATAGCACTTGAAAATGTCCTGTAATTAAAATGTGTCACCACCTCTACTAGAAGCAGAATTCCATCCCTAGTCTTTATGACCCAAGCTATATTAGATGAATGTATTCTTTGTAAAAACCAGCTCATCGTATTTCCTTGACAAACCCAAAGTTACTGAGATACATTGTTCTGTGATTGGCAGAATGTGTGTACGTGTTCTGTCTGACACTTTCTGTAGTCATGGTTGATATTTTGGTGTTTCATTTTGTTGTTCTGGTAATGTGAAGTGAGCACACTGTGCCAGGAACAGGTGTTCATCAGGTGATACAGACACACAAAAATGCACCTTAATTTCCCTTTTGGAAAAGACTGTCTTTGAGGAAGTTTCCAGTGCTAGAAAGATGACCTACTGATCAAAAGATGTGTCTTCCAAAGCAAAAAAGAAGTATGCCAGTGGTTTTAATGTGTCAGACAAGACAAAGTCTAAACAGTTCATATTATAGTCAACCAGAGCTCCTTCAGAATCAAGGTGTTTTTTTTTTCTAAAGAAATTTCTAGCTGTATCGACAAAGCTTATAACAATCTCCCTGAGAATACTTCAGGGACTGAGTCAGAAATCAAGCAACAGTAGTGTCAGGCATTTCTTGTGCAAATTTTAACATTGTACAGGAATTCATAGGAAATAAATTTGTAATTGAGAACTTCAAAGGCAGCTCATTGAAAAACAAACTGTAGAAACCGTTTGCACAGCATATAGCAGTCACTGCTGTCTGGGGGCAGGAGCCAGGATCCTTGGTACAACCCAAAAAAGTGACCTGTGTCCCAGGAAGTTTAGCAGGAGGGTTCTGCTGTGTGTTTGTTCCCATCCTGGGTGCTTTGCTGGGATGGTTGACCTGCTGCCTGTGAGCTGCACTATGGCAAACCTGGCAGGAATGGGTGTTCCTGAGCCCAGGAATCTGCTCCAGCTTGAGATGGGCTTCCATGATTTATACTGATTGAAAGCCTTGACTATAAAGCAAGGGATTCTAGCCCAAATATTCTTGACTCTGACTGTACCCCAGTTCAAGGACGAAATCATGCAATAAGTTAAAAACAATGGGGGTTTGATAAATCAGTGAATTAGGGTGGTGTTATTTTTCATCTGCCAACTTTAAAGTCTCAAATGTGCTTTAAGAGGAGTAACTAACATCAGCCAACAGTTAACTAGAGTTCAACCTCTGTAACAAAAAAATGAACTGGTATGAAAATTAAAGTGCTCAATACCAAAGAAATGCTTTTTGTCTTCTACTTTCTTGGTAGAACCCCTGTAATTTCTGTCACTGCATGTGTTAAAATGGAACACAATAAACTGTGCAAGCAGTTTTATAAGTGGTTAAGGTACAGTCAAGTCAAAACACCACAGTGAAGGCAGTTTCTTATATCTGGGAACCCTTTGGAAAAAAAAATCCTTTGTTTATTTGAGATAAGCTTTTAATGAATATTCTGGTATAACTGTTTTAAAAAACATTGCACTTGATTCTGTAGTTATGGAATAAAGCCTTAACTTATTTCTATAGATTTAGCAGAGAAATGCTGTTACATAGTATTAAGACAGCTGTTCAAAATATAATGTCAACCCAGCAAGTGGAGCATACATTAAATAAAGACATTTTCCAATATTTGTGTCTGTTTTTACAGGCTATCTTCGAACTTTCCCAGGGAGAAGAAGATTTGATAGAAGATCTGAAGTTGGCAAAAAAGGTACATTTAAAAAACAAAACCAAAAACCAAACCAGAACAAAAAGTACTAATTGGTTCATTACACATTTAAAACAGTCTTTGTTTTTTATAATTGCTGAGACAGTAAAAGAGGAAAAAAATCCAAAGCATATTTCAATCTTCCAATTCTTTCTGAAACACTTAAGTGTGCTGAGATTTTGGTTTTTTTTTTATATGAAATGGATAGTTTAATATATGGTTATGAAACTTACAGGGAGCACTAAATTCTACAATGAATTTTGCAACCAGTGAACCACAAATGTTTGTTTTTCTTTTCAGGCTTATCATGACCCAATGCTTAAGCTTTCCATAATGACAGAGCAAGAGTTGAACCAAATTTTTGGAACACTGGACTCTCTCATTCCTCTGCATGAAGGTAAAACTCAAATAGTCCTTGTCTGCATAATTACAGCACATAGATTTAAAGTCAGATTTATTAAAGTGAGGTTTCTCTTTTTTTCTAATCACTCTCAGATCTTCTTAGGCGACTTCAAGAAGTCAGGAAACCTGATGGATCAACAGAACATGTTGGCCACATCCTCGTGGGTTGGGTAAGGCAGAATTTATAACCAATTTGGGGACTTTAGTTTGGAGCTGTAATGCAGTTTTTATCAGACAATTTCCCTTCTATAACATGTCAGAAAGATATTATCAAAATACTTCTAAAAGGTATTTAGAGACACAATAGAATATTTTCTCTTTTCAGGGATTTTCCATGAAAAGATTTAGACTAGGATATGGTTTTTATAGTTTTTGCTATTCAGGGGTTGAGCACTATTTAATATACTTAATAATAATAATAATAAT